>CM053622.1:676143257-676180459 GCA_028646595.1 Phalanger gymnotis
TTAAGTCCTTAATCTACGCCCACACAGGTTTCACACCTGATAGGGCTTTGGGCCTGGGCCTTAGCATTTAACAGGTGAAAGTACTTTCACCGTAAACAAAAGCCAAACTCCTCAAGGGCACCCGTTAAACTAAGCCCATTTTGCCTTACTGGCACCGTCACTTAGCCTTCTTTTCATTTCTGTAAATAAAGAGAACAGCAACTACCTCACAGGGCTGTTCTAAGACTCAAATGAGGTCATGTGTATAGAGCTCTGTGCAGATCTGAAGCATTACAGAAATTTGAATTGTAGTGGTGGTGGTGGTGGTGGTGGTGATTGTTTTCTATTGTTATTAAGGTAATACAATCATTTTAATTTTGTTTATTTTGTTTTTAATTTATGAAGTAAGACAAGCATTTCCATAACATTTTAGAATAAAAAAAATGATTGCTCATGAAAAAAAAAAGATTTGTACTGCTGTAACTCCCTATACACTGTTCTCTTTGCCTGCAAAAGTGGGTTAGCTCAAAGCCCCTAATTCCCTGTAAAACCATAGGGTTCTCACCACTGACCCTATTTCCCTTCTTTATGTGTTTCTGAAAGAAGAGCCAAAGATAAATACAGGGATCTACCCTCGCAGACTACTGTCTGAGGCCAGATTTGAACTCAGAAAAATGATTCTTACCATCTCCAGGCCCAGCACTCTTTCTACTGTGCTGCCTAGTTGCCCATATATACAGTAGCTACTCTGTAAATAATTCTGATTCTGATGACTTCACTTTGAAACACTTCATAAAGATCTCTCCATATTTCCTTATGTACTTCATATTTATCATTTCATGGTAAGTGAATATATCACATAAATATAATATAATTTTATTTAGCTATTCTCCAGTTGAACCCATAGGTTGCTCCCAGTTGGGGCTATTTCAAATAACTTCTTGTCTGTGCAAAGGCAATTCATCACCAGTCTTTCGCTGGAGGGCCAACTTTCAAAAGGACCTAATGCAGGGTTCTTAAACTTTTCGTATGTCATAGATTCCTTTAGCAGCCTAGTGGAGCCTAGGACCTCTGAATCTTGTTACATACATTCATAACTGAAGGAAATACTGAATTTCAATTAGACATTGGTGAAAATAAAGGTATAGTTTTTCCCATCCAAGTTCCGATTATATTGTAGACAACAAAGGGCCAAGAGGCCCTTTCTGAAACACACACACACACACACACACACACACACACACACACACACGTGCCTATCCATGGAACATAGGTTAAGAATCCCAGACCTAATGTCTTGAAATAGCTAAACTATCAACATACTCTGAGACAGCCTCATTTTTTTTCCTAGCACAGTAAGTGAAAACTGGCTTCCCATCCGTGGGAGTGTCATCTAGGACAATCTATAATGGTTCATGTACAGTTTGGGTTCATCCTATGAGTTACTATCCAACATGAGAGTCTATAATTCTGTGAAATTTTGAGCTATCCAAAAAAGACATGATGTGTATGTGTATGTGTGTGTATGTATGTGTATGTGTGTGTATGTATGTGTATGTGTGTGTATGTATGTGTGTGTGTGTATGTGTGTGTGTGTGTGAGAGAGAGAGAGAGAGAGAGAGAGAGAGAGAGAGAGAGAGAGAGAAAGGGCTTCTTGACCCTTTGTTGTCTACAATATACTCAGATCTGTAGTCCTGCCATGATGCCTGGAGTACATTGATATTTATATCTCTCGTGAAGGGGAAGAGAACTAAGGTTGCTGACAGGGCTTGCATGCTTTGCTCACAGTCCTACCATGTTTTCCTTTGTAGTTCCCATTTTCCTCATGCAAACCAGAGCTATTCAGTCCAACAAGTAACTAATATTCAGCTTGTGGGCATACCTCCTTCAAGTTCAGTAGGTCTACTGGAGTGGGAGTGGTACATGAGTAAAGTAGTTTAAGGAATCTTGGAGGTCTCTGTTTTAATTGTTTTCATTAAGTCGACTATTCCTAACTCTGCACATGTAAGGAATAACCAAGATATGCATCATTAAGTCAGAGAAATTCTATTTGGCCAGAACATGCATTGCCTCATCTCTGTTTCCTAATATCTTTGCATCATTCTCTCACACGACCACCTCTACTTCCTCATCTTACCAGGCTAAGAGAACAAAAGTGTGTGCCTAGCTATCGTGCCTAGCACTGTACTATCTGAAAAACATAGATAGAGGTAGACCACAGGGAAGGGAATGAAAGGGCCCAGAGCCAGGCAGGGAAAGTTAGGGGTGCAGAGAAAGGCAAGGAACAGACAGTTATATGCAAACCAAGCTAGATAAGTAATAACGATATCATACATTTGGGTGGTACTTCACGGAGTATATTTAATTTCTTTCTACCTAACTTCCTTTGGCACCAAGCTGATCTCTTTTAGACCTTAAATATGGACAATTTTTCCACATTGTACGTAGCTGTAGGAGAAGGAACAATACCTGGAAGTTTACAAAAGTCAAATTATTGAATATCCCCAAATATTCTCCCTATATTCCATTAGAATGAAGGCTCCCTGAGGACAGGGACTATCTCACTTTTGTCTTTGTACCCTCAGCACATAACATAGTGCCTTGCACATATTAAGTGTTTCATAAATCTTTGTTGATTGATTGCTCCTCATCTGTGCCTCTTCTGGAAAAAAAAACTGATAAAGAAGTACTTGGATATTAAGGTTAGAATTTAAAGCTGTGCTTTTTCTGCTTAAGACTCTAATTTCTAAGTGCCTTACGTAAAATCATAGAATCAGAGACTTAGAGTTGGAAGAGACTTGAAAATCCATCTATGTTTATCTATGTTCTTTGGACTAGTGTTCTATTTCTTCCATGTACCTTTTGTTATATTGAATCTATTTTTTAAATGAATGAATGAATAATTAGGCATCTACTTCATGCAAAGGACTGTGGTAGGTGCCTAGAGTCCACACTAATTCAACCTGTTTTGTGGAACTTAAGTGACCTGTCTGGGCGTCACACAGGTGGTAATTGATAGAGGGAGAATTTGAACTCTGTCCTCTGACTCTAAATTCAGTACTCTTCCCAATTCCTCTCACACTCCAAGAAATAGCATCTTTACCATCACAGCTTCTCTGGATTCCCACTCTTTATCCCTATTTCCTGTTCCTATTCTTTATAGAAACAGCCACGTGATGTAGTGAATAGGGATCTGAGCTTGGAGTCAAAAATACCTGAATTGAAATCCTGCTTTAGTCACGTGATAGCTGCGTGATCCTGGGCAAGTCACTTAACTTCCATCTGCCTCAGTTTCCTTAACTGAAAAATTAGGATAATAATTAGTACCTTGGGCAGCTAGGTGGCATAGTGAATAGAGCGCTAGGCCTGGAGTCAGGAAGACTCATCTTCGTGAGTTCAAGTCCAGCCTTAGATATTTACTAGCTATGGACCCTGGGCAAGTCATTTAACCCCATTTGCCTCGGTTTCTCATTTATAAAATGAAGAAGGAAGTGGCAAACCACTCCATCATCTTTGCCAAGAAAACCCAAAATGGGGTCACGAAGAGTCAGACATGACTGAAAAGACCAAACGACAACAGCACATTCCTCCCAGAAATAACGTGAAGATTCAATGAGATAATATATGTAAAGTGCTTAGCATTGTGCCTGGGACGTAGTAGGCATTTAATAAATGCTTATTTTCTTCCTACCTATCCCTCATCTCAAATACCTACACACATTGAAATGGGAACACAAACATATCTTCCTCTTCCTCAACCTTTCTCTTCAGAATATCCCATACTCTTTATATAGACTCTGCCATTAAGGAGTTTCCAATCCTTGGAGATGACAGTTCCTGGAATGTAGTCCCACTCACTCTATGCTTATTGAATTCCTCTCTATCATTTAAAGCCCATCTCAAACGCTGCCTTCTCTGGGAAGCTTTCCCTGATTCCCCTTCATTGGTAATGAATGACCTTCCCCCTCAACCTTCACTTCCTTTTGTTCCTTTGTAATTACTCATGTCATATTCATTACAGGATGCATTACAATATTTATGCTGATACCATACCCCTCCCTCCCGTCAGACTCTCAGCTCCATAAGAGCTGAGACCATTCCTTACCTAAACTTTGTTTATGCTCTACCCAAAAAGTTGTGGAGCTGGACCATATGGAAAAAGCTGAAGACCTAGGCAATTTACTGAGCTGAACATGAAGAGAGAGAATGGGGTCAATGGCACATTGCAGAGGGACTTTGAAAACAGAGGCTATTTGTGCCCTTTAGAGAAAAATCCATACCTAGCTGGGATAAAAAGGGGTAGATAAACAAATTAAATAAGTGTCCTCGTACATAGCTGTAGATGGAGGGTCAGAGACTATGGTCACCTGGATAAGGCTGCAATTCTGGAAGCAATCTACCCTACATAGCCCATGTCATCCTAACAGAAACCAGCTAAACACCAATCTCTTGAATTCTTGAGTCACCCGAAAACAGACTGGATATTAAACCACAAGTAAGTAAATGCCTTGCCAGCTCCTCATAAGATTAGCTGTAGTATGCTATCTTATCTGAGGAAGATTATATTACCCCACCCCCCAAAAAAGATTTTTTTAATTTCTGAAAATTTATCATTTATTTTTAGCATTTTTTGAGTTCTGAATTCTCTCCTGCCTGCTCATCCCTCCACCTATTGAGAAGACAAATGATGTGATATCAATTACACACATGAAATCATGCAAAATATATTTCCATGTTAGCCATGTTGCAGGGAAAAGCAATAAAAATAAAGAAATTGTGCTTCAATCTGCACTCAGACTTGATCAGTTCTCTTTCTGGAGATAGATAGCAATTTTCATAATACGTCCTTCAGAACTGTCTTGAATCATTGTATTGATCAAAGCAGCCAAGTTGTTCACAATTGATTAGTTACTATAGTAATTACTGTTACTGTATAAAATGTTCTGGTTCTGCTTGCTTCACTTTGCATTAGTTCATATAAGTCTTCCCAGGAAACCATCCTGCTCATTGTTTCTTATAGCAAAATAGTACTACATAACAATCATGTACCACAACTTGTTCAGCCATTCCCCAGCTGATGGGAATCCCTTTGATTTCCAATTCTTTGCCACCACAAAAAAAAAAGCTGCTATACATAGTTTTTTACACATGGGTCCTTTTCCCTTTTCTTTGATCTTCTTGGGACATAGACCTAGCTAGTAGTGGTATTGTTGGGTCAAAGGGTATATACAGTTTATAACTCTTTGGGCATAGTTCCAAATTGTTCTCCAAGATGGTTGGACTGGTGCATAACTCCACCAATGATGTATTAGGATCCCAATAAAAAATGATGTCATTTCTAATATTCTCATTAAAGTTTTGTAAGTGAATCAATGAAGCATACAGCCAATAAGGTAATGAAGTACAATAGTTTTCACAATATTGAGCGATGATATCATTGGAGGGTAATGTATATAAACAAGCTGTAGAAGACAAATGGCGCCACCCGTTAAGGAGCAGCACTAAGAGGAGGGGGCGGGGAGACAGCCAGCTCATTGAGAGTTAGAGTTTGGTGGTTACCCCCCAAAACATATGCTAGCGTCGGGTGGGGCACATACAATGAGAGCGTAATTGGCAGCACAGACCTTACCACTAACCAAGGTCAGACAGTGGTCACAGAAGGAAGAAATATAGCCAGTAAACCTCAAGTTAAGTGGGCAGCTTCTGGCCCTCAAAATTTACCTTCCTTTGGAGAGGAGAAGGAGAGGGGGAGGGAGAGGGAGAAAGAGAGGATGAGCTGAGTTACCAAACTACAACATTTATATCTCTTCCAGCACCTACCACAGTGCCCCATGTGCAGCAGGCGTTTAATAATTGTTTTATTGTATTGAATCTAAGAGAGAAAGTACACAGAGGAAAAAGTAGAATGCTCATCAAAGAACATATAATACACAAACTTTTACACCCAGAAAACCTGATTCTACTCCTTGGATTCTATTGTGGCTCCAGATAATTTTGTGACCTTGGGGAAGTCATGTAACTTCTCTTAAACTCATCTTCCTCATCTCTAAAATGAGGAAGTTGGACCAGAATTATAAAATACAAGAATCTTGGGATTGAAAGACTTTAGAATTATTCTTTTAGAATTTATTGACTCTTAACACCTAACTGAAATATGAATTGTGTTTACAATATCCCAGAAAAGTAATCACCCAGTCTCTGCTTGAATACTCTATGACAATGAACACACAATCTATAAAAGCATCCCATTTCATTATTGGATGATTCTCTTAGAAAGTTTTTCATTATATAAATCTGAAATCTGTTTTCTCAGAACCACTGGCCCCGAGTCTTTGCTCTTGGTTCAAGCAGAATAATTTCCACTTCTCTTCCTTATAACAAGAATAGTAGTTTGTGAATAGGCCTCTTATAGAAGTGAGTCAAGGGATGGACCTTTTAATTAGAAAAAAGAAAAAAGTCAAGCTGGGAGGAGAAGACCCTCAGGGTTGCAGTAACAGTTACCACTGACCTTCCCTCTAAGCCAGGAGGGCCCAAAATACAGTCATTAAGTAGATCTTGGGCAGAGACCTATTGCGGTCCAATTTATGAGTTTCAGAATGAACTGAGTTTAAGGTTTTGTGAAAGAAGAAAGAGAGAGAGAGACAGAGAGGAAGGAAGGAAGGAAGGAAGGAAGGAAGGAAGGAAGGAAGGAAGGAAGGAAGGAAGGAAGGAAGGAAGGAAGGAAGAAATATAGCCAGTAAACCTCAAGTTAAGTGGGCAGCTTCTGGCCCTCAAAATTTACCTTCCTTTGGAGAGGAGAAGGAGAGGGGGAGGGAGAGGGAGAAAGAGAGGACGAGCTGAGTTACCCAACTAGCTGGGTCCCCATCGAGGCAGCTCGGTCTACTCACGGGTTGTGTTTGTCTTTCGTTTTCGAAGTGGACCATGGCATCAGGGAAATGATGACATTACTTGCAGTTGACTTCATAAAGAAGCCTATTAGCTGAATGGATGTTACCTTACTCTAAGTTAGTACATGAAAAGGCCTTAGCCTAAAAGGACCAGGGTCTCCCATTGCATCCTGGGCCATCTCCAGACATCCTGATGAATATCTGGTCACTGGACCCAGATGGCTCTGGAGGAGAAAGTGAGGCTGGTAACCTTGCACAGCCCTTCCTCACTCAAATCAAAGTCAACTGCAAGAGTCATCATTTCCCTGATGTCATGGTCCCCTTCGAAAACAAAAGACAAATGCAATAGTAGTTTATATTTATACAGAAATTCACAGTTCACAAAACTCATAGAACTGGGAATTGAAGGGTATCCATCAATAGGGGAATAGCTTAACAAGTTATGGTAAATTAATATGATGGTATAATGTTACGCTATAAGAATGATGCAGGGGATGATTTCAGAGAAACCTAGAAAGACTTGTATGAACTGATGTAAAGGGAAGTGAGCAGAGAACCAAAAGAACAACGTATTCAGTAGCAACGATATAAAGACAACTTTAAAAGACTTAGGCACTCTGATCAACATAATTCCAGAGAACTCATGATAAAACATGCTACTCACCTTCAGAAGGAGAAGTAATGGACTTAGAGTGAAAATTGAAGCGTTATTTTTTAACATGGATAATGTGGGAATATATTCTACTTGAATAAACATTTTGTAGCTGGTTTTATTTTCTTTCTCAATGGAGGGGGACTCTACAAGGAAGTGGGAAGGAGAGAATTCAGAAATAATTTATTTTTTTGAAGCACTTAAGCATATAGATGTAAAATAGGTAGTTTTCTATATGAAAATGCAATGTACCTATCACATCTAAATGTATAATAAAAGTCAATGTCTTGAAGTAGGGAAGAAAATTTGAAAATTCATTAATCAGGCCTTGATTATCTTCTGTTAGCAATACTTAGTTATTTCAAGTAAGACATTTAGGTAGCAGCATGGAATGGTTCTGTAATAAATAGCTGGATTTAGAGTCAGAAAGACCTGGATTCAAATTCTCCATCTGCCATTTTATTAGCTCTGCAAGTGGTAGTGAAATGAACCAATGAAAGTGTCTAGCATCTGGCGGGGAAATAGGCATAGTGCCTGTTACATTCAGAAAACAGCACACAGGCTGGTTATAAACTAATAGGCAGCATAATAAAAGTAAGGGGTAGAAGAAATACAGCTCCCAATAACAAATTCAATATTCCTTCATCATGGTTCCCACTAAAGAAAAAATAAAAGTGCTGGTCTTAGGCAAAACTGTCTCCACCAGGTCCCCTTCTCCCCCCTCCCTAAGTAGCACCTGCTTCCCCAATTTAGGGACTTAATATCATCCTGCTTCCCAGCCCCTTCCTCCCTATCCAAACAGAAAAGTCTCATAATATTTGCCCTTTGAAACTATTTTTTTTAGTCTTTTGCCTCTAATTAGAGAGGATTTATAGATCCAAAAAGAGCTGAGACAGATGATTTGTAAGGTTCCTCATTGTTCAGCTTCTGGGAGTCTATAAAGTTTCAAAGAAGTCTTCCAGAGCTAATAATTTCTGACTGTGGCTGGGAGCTTTAGTTGCTTTTTAGACTTTCAATTCAACACATAATTATTAAGTTCTTATTGTGTGAGTAGCCCATAATAGCTCTAATATATCAGTGAGGGAAGCAGTGTGAGCTAAGAATCAGAGAATTGCTGGAGTAGAAGGAACCCAAGAGACCATCTAGTCCAACCTTCACCCAAAAAAACTACCCTTCTGCGACACAGCTGACATGCAATTATACAGTCTTTGCTTGAAGACTTTCTGTTACAGGAAATCTACCATTTTGCTCTGGGGCAGCTCTAAAGATTAGAAATCAGTCCTTCCATAGAACCTATACAACTTACACTTAGCTTTTATTTAGTTCTGTCCTACTGGGCTGCAAAATAAGCCTAGTCTGACCTCCATAGAATGGCTTTTTAGATAACTGACCATAGCTTCTGTGTTCCAACCTGCCCACCAACACTTTTCTTCTCCAGGCTAAACACGCCCAGTTTGACCCAGCCTTGTATGTATGCCTCGCCCTCCAGTAAGTCCCCTCATCATCCGTATCAGATCTCCGTTCTGTACACATTCTGGCTTGTCAGTACCCTTCCTAAAATCTTAAAGTTCCTCATGATGGTGAGAGACAAATGAATAATAATTCTTATTTTTAGAGTGCATTATGGTTTTGAGGATGTGTTACATTGTAGTTTTGTTTCTATAACAACCCTGTAAAGAAGGCAAGTAGGGGAAAATATGATGACCCCATTTCATAGATGATAAAACTGAGGCTGAGAAAGATTAAGTGCCTCATCCAAAGTTACTCAGGCAATAAGTATGAGAATTGGGACCAGAACTCAGGTCATGTGATGTTTCACGGTGCCTTCTGGTACAATGCGTTACTGCTCTGTATAGTGGCTACTTTTCAGTCAATACCAATGAACTAACTGTTTGTTCTGAAAAAGCTTTATAAAGGAGCTAAAGGGAATTTGTTCACTCACCCCTTTTCCTCTCTCCCCCTTTGTCTTTCTTGCTTATACAGGCTCCAGTCATCCTCGGGACATTTAAGAAAGAGGAGCCGTAGCTTTGCATAGAAAACAGGTGATAAATCACAGGCAACAGAATCCCTTGCAAGGAATGGGAAACACATGGCAGGCCTTTCTAATTAGCTGTTTGATAGGGTCGCAGCGGATCGGGGCGTTGTTGCCAGTGTTTTACCTTTAGCTCGTTCCAGGCCTCTTTCTCTCCATGGCAACACAAGTTTACCGGAAAGTTAGAAAATCCTGCATTCGAGAGAGTTAATGGGGGCTTGTTACTCTGCAGCTCTAACCACAATTAAAAAAAAAAGCAAATATTTCTTTCTCCGAAAACTTCCTTAGGGAGATATTCTTTCTCTTTCTCCTCCCTCTTTCTGTCTCCCCATACTCCCTCCCTTCCCCGTGTGTGTGTGTGTGTGTGTGTGTGTGTGTGTACGTTTCAACAGCTGGAAAAATAAGAGAAAATACAAAGGTCTTATGTGCTATCTTCAAATCTCTGGTATTTGTTGTTGAAAATGATTTCTTCTCCTTTTCTGTGGATTTCAAACTCATGAAGAGTTATAATTGTTTACAAAAACAAACAAAGTTCATCTAATTTAGAAGCTATGTCCAAGGAGACAAAGGGGGTGGGGGATAATAAGAGGAAATGTGCTACTCTATGCAGGAAAGAATAGTGGAGTCAAGAGACCTGGGTTTGAATCCCAGCTTGGTCCCTAAGTATATTACCTTAGGTAAGGCAGCTAATCTTTCTGGACTCCAGTTTCATTATCTGTAAATAAGGGTTGAATATAATGATATCCAGGATCCCTTAACACCCTGTAGATGTGATACTATATCTAGAAGCCTCTGCTGAAGACTGACTCTGAAGCCTTATCATGTATGGCAAAGAAGTGACCCTGGCTTCTCCAAAGGATTACCAATGAAGCACAAACTCTCCCTGATCCTATCAAGTCTTTAAACTTGGACCAAGTGAGAGACACTCAGAATTCATCTGAGGACCAGTCCAGTCACATTGGCAGATGCACATCAGCAGAAGCTTGGCCATTGAGTGGAGAATTCTTTTGGCCAAAGCGACTCATGAGAGACAACATGCGTTGATGGAAAGAGCACTACACTGTTGAGTCTGTGGATTTTTTGTATCATAGAATGCTATCTAGCACAAAAATATGAGTCAATGCAGAAGTAACTATCTCCTTTAGATGCAGAGAATTTCAGATTTGTAAGGAATATCAGTTAACCAACTTGAAAAAAAGGGTATTCTCTACAACATACCCAACAAGTAATCATCCAGATTTTGTTTAAAGACCTCCACTGAATGAGAACTCACTACTCACCAAGGCAGCTAGATGGCTAGGCAGAGAGGGTAAAAATCAGGAAGACCTGAATTTGAATTTAGCCTTTGATACTTACTAGCTGAATGACCCTGGGCAGGTCCCTTAATCTCTGTCTGGCTAAACATAAATGAGAATAAAAATAGCACCTACCTCCCAGGGTTGTCACAAAGACAAAATGAGATAATATCTGCAAAGTGCTTTACCAGCCTTAAACTGATACATGAACATCAGCTCTAAGTGTTGTTATAGCTATAGGTTTGCAAAGCAATTTACATGTTTCTTCTCATTTGTTCCTCACATCAAACCTGTGAGGTTGTTGCCATTCGGGCATTTTTCAATCGCGTCCAACTCTTAATGACCCCGTTTGGGATTTTCTTAGCAAAGATGCTGGAATGGTTTGCCATTTCCTTCTCCAGTTCGTTTTACAGATGAGGAAACAGAGGCAAATAGCATCAAGTGACTTGCCCAGGGTCACACAGCTTCTGGGTCACTCTACATATCCTGTTTTTCATTTGACCCTCACTCTGATCCACTGTGACACCTATTAGCTGCCCCATGCTATTAAACCCATTCTTATGGATGAGGAAACTGGGGCTGAGTGAGATTAAGTGACTTGCCAAGGGTCACAAGGCTAGCAAGGTGTCTGAGGCAAGTTTCATCTCAGGTCTTCCTGACTCCAAGTCTAGCACTCTATCTACTGTGCTGCCTGGCAACACAACTGGAAACAACTTTGACTTTACTCCATTCAGACTGGCCTGTTACATTAGTTGAATTCATAAATTCTTACAAAATGAAAGGGGCATTCAAGGTCCTCTAGTCCAAACCATAATAGTATTTGTGAATTAACAAGGCAACTGCCCAAATCTCCCCATCCCTTTATAGGATTTTAGGATCATAGGGCTAGAATTGGAAGGAACTTTTAAGGTCCTCAAGTCCAATGCCCTCATTTTACAATGGAAGAAACTGAGATACAGGGATGCCAAGTGTGCCCAAGACCACTCAAACACTAAGTGGCAAAGGCAGAATATGAACCATCTCTGACTCCAAATCCAGCACTTTTTCTGACACACCACATTATGTCCTACAAATGAGTTAATGTATCATAGACCATATACTCAGAGCTGGCAGAGACCTCAAAGATTAGTCCAACTCCCTCCTACATGTAATTATGGTATATGAAAGCTAAAAGTCACCCAAAGTGGTGATACACTATGTCTCTCTGTCTTTTGAAAGTACCACAACTAAACTACCCAAAGAACCATCTTAATTATGCCCTGTCCTTTTGCATCCCTAGAAAAGGAATTCATACATATACCCTTTCTTGGCATCATGTTCTATCCTGAGAAAGACAACTATTAGTGGGATTATCTCAAACTGAGGAAAGACTCTAAGATTGGAGTGCTTGGGCCCATTTCTCTCTCTTTCTGATTCTTAGGATTTCTTCCTGAGATCTACTACCCCATCACTCACAGTATTGTTGCAATGTTTCTTTCAGGCTCCTCTATTAAATTGGTAAATAGTCGGAAGGCTTTCAGATTGAGCATCGGGCTGGGAAAGTTGTTGGCCACAGAGGTCAATTGGAAAATTACCCCTTTGGTTAACCACCCCAACCGGTCACCTCCTTCATAGCATCTCCTCATTAGGTCCATCTCATAAGCAAGCACCTCCATCCTGAAATTTGGCATGGAAGAGAACAGAAACAGTAAAGAAACCCAAAACTGAAAGAGCCATGAAAGCTAAAGACTCCTGTTGACCGAGCTAGATGTATGACTGCTCCAGGTCTATAGAATTAGGAAGTTGGTGCTCTATATCTGGCCTATGTCCATGAACTTCAAACTCTGAAGCAGTCACTTCCGTGCCAAGTTAATGTTCAAAGAACCTAAAAATGCACTCATGTTCTAGCGCCAGCAGCAGCTTGAACCTGTGGGCCTCCTAAAAGCCTCTTTGAAGAGGGCATCAGCTGCCAGTCCATTCGTAAATGTAGAACAACATGATCCCTTTGCAAAGCTCCCTTCTCCCTCAATGCTCTATTGTTCCTGAAGGTTTCACCACCATCCTCTTGACATTCTGAGTTTCCTTGATAAGAGGTGGCCTCAAAATCTACTAGAGTTCAATTGTCCCTTCAATTAAAGCAGGTCTGTTGCACTTCCTGCAGACTTAAAAAGGGCACTGATTTGGCGATTAGACATCTGGAGCAGGATGACCTTGGCAAAGGAGGCTGAGCAAAATGACCTAATTGCAGGCCATTAGTCAGTTTTCATGGTTGGCAGTTTATTGCTATTTCCCTTCTTTTCTCACTGATAAAGAAAGAATAAGAGGCAGATAGAGGAGTAGCCTTCAAGTCAGGATGATTCTGGGTTCAGGTCCTGTCTCTGACACATACTGTGTGACCATGGGCAAGTCATTTAAAACCTTTGTGCCCCAAGCAATCGTCTAACACGATAAATTGGAATCCTGTATTTAGAGCTAGAAAGGACCTTAGAGAACATCAAGTCCAACTCCCTTATTTTGTAGATGATGAAACTGAGGTACACAGAGGTAAATGACTTGCCCAGGGTCACATAGCTAATTAAGAGTCTGAGGTAAGATTATAACTTAGGTCCTCCTGACTACAAGTCCAGCATTCCATGTACTATGTTATGCTGCTTCTCGGATGAACTGCCAATATATATTGGTGGAAAGAGTTTAAATACTGGGAGTTACCTACATCAAAATCTCAGGATTTGAGGTATTTGAGGAATGACCTAGGCTGAGTACGATCCTGACTGGAAGATGCCCTGTGACATCGACCACATCAGCCAAATGCTGCGCTTCCTTAAGATTCCTAGGAGGATGTCATTGTCATGGCAACAGTGTTAGCAGGCATGATGTTGCTGAGGCACTGGCATCCTGGCATTCCCACTTGCTCTTCCTCTTCCCATGTCTCTGTCTCTCTTCACATCCCTATGACCTTTTGAAATGCTCCAGAGGTGACAGCTATACTCTACAGAATTTGCCTGGTGGAGGAGTGTAAACCCAAGGTGTTTCTCTCAGTATCTGTAACCTCATTTCATCTGATCCCAGAACTGCTCCCTCACACTAAACTTTTGACTGAGCATCCTCCTTGTTTTGTTGCAGAGATGGCAGAACCTCGTACTAGAATATGAAACAAAAGCTGGGTCTCAGAGCCATTTCTAAGCTTCTTTTCAGGAAAGAAAATGTCCCATTCTAGTTAAATAAGCCCGTTTTAGAAAAAGAAATAAATAAACTCCTAAAAAAGGGGACCAGATGGATTTATAAGTAAATTCTACCCAAAAATTAACTAATACAAAATACACTTTTTTAAGAAATAGGTAAGGAAAAGGTACTACTTAATTCCTTCTGACACAAGTAGTCTTGATATCTAAACCATTGAGAGTCAAAACAAAGCAAAAACCATAGACCAAGTTCCCTTATGAATATTGATGCAAAAATTTTAAATAAAATACTAGCAAGGAGATTGTAGCAATATGTCACAAGGATCATACACTATGACGAGGCTGGATTTATGCCAGGAATGCAGGGTTGGTTTAATTTAAGGAAAACTGTAAACATAATTGACTATGTTTATAACAAAACTAATTTAAAAATACAATTATTTCAATAGATGCAGAAAAAGCTCTTGACAAAATATAATACCCATTCCTGTTTTTAAAAGAACCCTAGAAAGTATAAGGATGAACAAAATTTCCTTAAAATGACAACTAGTACCTACCTAAAACCAAGAACCAGCATTATCTGTAATGAGCACAAGCTTGAGTCCCTTCCAATAAAAATCAGTAGTGAAGCAAGAGTGTCCATTATCACCATCACTATTCAATATTGTACTAGAAATGATAGCTATAGTGATAAGACATGAAGAGGAAGTTAAAGAAATAAGCACAGGCAAAAAAGAGACAAAACTAACACTTTTTTTGCAAATAACATGATGGTTTACTTAAAACCCTAGAGAATGAACTAAAACATTAACTGAAACAATTAGCAACTTAAGCAAAGTTGCAAGATATAAAATAAACCCATACAAATCTTTCCATATCAACAAAATCCAACAGGAAGTGACAGAAAGAGAAATTCCATTTTTAATAACTAAATAATACTTAGGAATCTACCTACCAATTGCTCATGGCCCAAGCTAACATAGTAAAATAACAATATTACCTAAATTAATTTATTTACTTTTTGCCATACAATCAAAATACCAAAGGATTAATTTTTAGAACTAGAAAAAATAACAAAATTCATTTGGAGGAACAAACGGTTAAGAATAATATGGAAATCATTTTTTTAAATGAGAAGGAAGGGGGCCTAACAGAACCTGATCTCAAACTATAATACAAAGCTATAACTGTCAAAAATAGTTTGGTACTGGATAAAAACTAGAGAAATTGGTCAATGAAACAGATGAGGCACATAATATACAGAAGCAAATCAGCACATTAACCTAGTGTTTAATAAATCCAAATTTAATAAATCCAAATATCCTAGCCAAGGGGGAAAGAAGCCACTATTTAACAAAAACTGTGAAGAAAACAGGAAAACAGACTGGTAGAAGGTGGGTGTAGACCAATATCTCCCATTTTATACCAAGATAAGTTCCAAAACAAACTCCATGATTTAGATATAAAGGGTGATATTTTAAGCTAATTAGAGAACACAGAGAAGTAGGAAATTGGAAAAAAAAAGTTTGCAACAAATTTCTCTGCTAATGGTTTTATTTCCAATATATAGAGAGAATGGAGTCAAATTTATAAACATAAGAACCATTCCCCAATTTATAAATGGTCAAAGTCTATGAAAAGGCAGTTTTCAGAGGAAGAAATCCAAATTATCATTAAAAAAAATGCTCTAAGTCATTAATAGAGAAATGCAAATTAAAACAACTCTAAGGTACAACCTCACACAAATAAGATTGGCTAAATTAACAAAAAAAAAGGAAAATGACAAAGGCTGGAAGGGCTATAGGAAACTGTGTTCTTTAATGCACTGTTGGCACTGTTGTGGACTGATCCAACCATTCTGGAAAGCAATTTGGAACTATACCCGAATAACTATTAAAATGTGCATATCCTTTGACCCAAGGATAGTGCCACTAAGTCTATACCCCCGAAGAGATCAGAGAAAGAGGAATATGTACAAAAATATCTGTAGCACTTCTTTTTTGTGGTAGTAAAGAACTGGAAACTGAGAAGGAGCCTATTAGTTAGAAAATGGCTGAACAAGTTACTATTGTGCTATAAGAAACTATGAAGGGATGGTTTCAGAAAAACCTGGGAAGACTTGTATGAACTGATAAAAAGTAAAGTGAACAGAACCAGAACAATTTATAGAATAACAACAATATTGTAGAGATTATCAACTGTGAAAGATTTAGTAATTCTAATCAACATAATGACCCACCACAGTTCCAAAGGACTCATGATCAAACATGGTCTCCACTCTCCACCTCCAGATGGAAAAGTAATAGACTCAGAGTGCAGATGAAATATATATGCATATATAAATACGTGTGTATATACACATATGTGTATATGTGTATGTGGATAGATAGATAGATAGATAGATAGATAGATAGATAGATAGATAGATAGATAGATAGATAGATATCCTTTTTCTTCTTTTGTTCTTTCTTTTTTTGGACATGGCTAATGCAGAAATTTGCTTTGCATGGTTGTATATATTTGCAATGGACTTTGTTTTTCTTCCCTTCTCCCAAGGACAGAGGAGTGAGAGAAGAAGAATTTGAAACTGAAAATAAAATACAAAATTTGAAAAAGAGAACACCCTATTCTTAGGAAGGTTTATGTAATTATGCATCTCTTTTTTCTACTCTCCAATATCAATGATGCATTAAAAAAGTAGCTCTCATCCACAAAAGCCAAAGTTAGATTTTCAGGACCTTTAAAAAAATTTTTTTCAAGTCTGTGTGGAACACAGTGGAAAGTCTGTGTGGAAAACAGAATTGAACTGAAAAGAGAAAGTCAAAAGAGAATGGCAGCCCAACCCCCTTGGATCTTTCAAATCAACAGAGGCTATTTATAGATTTTGGATGGAGACTTGAGGCAAACAGGTGACTGAGACCCTGGGCTTCAGCCATGACTGTAGGACAGGTGAGAGTGGGTTTCCAAAGCCAGAGGTGCAGTCACCTAAAGCATGAGAGAAGGAACTTGGAGTTTGTGGCTTTTAGTTTCTTCACAGTTTTATTGATGAAAATGATCTCTCTTGCCATCTGAGGCCAAGAGAATAAGAACCTGAAATCATCTCCTCCCAATGATTCATTTTGGGAATTTATCTCCTTCAAGATCAACCTATGAGAGAGCTGGTCAGAAAGGGTTAAGAGGTCTAATGCTCTCAAAGCTGTTTCCTGACTCAGCCAGAAATACGAGTGAGGCACTAACACAGAGGCGCTGAGATCATCCAAGAGAAGACATGGGTCTTTAAACCAGCCATAAAGAACTTTGGTCCTCATGCCTGGGTCTCAAAGAGAAATAGAAAGCAGACTGGGTAAAGAACTAAATGCCGCCCTCTTTTCTATTCCTTCCATACTTGTTTTCTTGAGGAATCTGTGTCTATGAGGGACTCTGAGGGCTTTTGTTAACAGTTAGGCACTTACGCTCACTGAGCTGAGGGAGATAGATGGTGCAGTGAGCAGAGGGCTGGACTTGGACTCAGGAAAACCTGAGTCCAAGTCCAGCCTTGGACACTTACTAACCATGTGATCCTAATTGTCACCCTCTGTCTACCTCAGGTTCCTCATCTGTAAAATGGGGATAATTATCAAACCTCCCTGTCAGGGTTGTTGTGAGTATCAAATGAGATAATATCCATAAAGCATTTGGAAAATATTAAAGTGATATACAGATGTTAGCTATTACTGTTGACTGAACCAAAGGAAGATCACAAAATCAGGAGAAAACCTTGAGGCCATCAGGTAGACAATAGCTAGAAAAAGGAGAGGTACAACATTGCGAAGTACAGGTAGGAACAGAACAAATTTTGGAGCCAAATAATTTTGAAAACCATCATTTTAAACTCCAGCATGGAATTTGATTAGATATTTTCTGGAGCCAAGATTAGTTCAACCCCTTAATTAATATTTAATTCTGAAAAGACAAACGAGGGTGAATAAAACGCCAGTTTTGTACACGTTGCCTATTTGAAACAAAAGCCTATTGACCTGGCAATAGAAAGAAGGTGGTATTTATTCAATCACAAAAATGTATTTTGTATTTATCTAATTATGACTTGTATACGTTGCCTCTTATTTATACTTACATATGTACATGTTGCCTCCCCCTCCTTAAGGACAGAAACTATTTCACTTGTCTTTCTATGTCCAACACCTTGCACAATAACTAGCACAAAATAGGGACTTAATAAATGCTTTTTTATTTGTTAATTCATTCATTTAATAATTTGAGAATTATTTTAGTTTATTTACTATGTATGTGCTAGATACTGTGAGGGATACAGGAGAAGTATAAAATAAAGTTTCCTCAAAGTGCTTGTATTCTTATTGGGGAAAGAAAACAAAATGGCACACAATAAAGTTCTAAGTTAAATAAAATCACAAGCTAAACCCAACAGGGACAAATAATGGCCTGAAAAGGAAAAGATAAATATAAAAATCTTGATATGACTGAAAAGAATCCCTCTCTTCCCACCTTCTCAACTGAGAACCTTGTCTTGTATTTTCCTGAAAAAAATTGAAGCCATTCTCAGAGAGCTCCCTCTTCTCCTCCCCTCCTCAAATCCTATCACTCAAATGTCTTCTGCCGCTATCTTCTCCTTCACCTCCATCTTAAATGAAGAGGTGTCACTTCTCATTTACAAGGCAAACACCTCTATATGCACGTGTGATCCCATTCCATCCCATCTCCTCTAGCAGACCGCCCCATCTATCATCCTCACTCACTTATCTTTACTTTCTCCCTTTCTATTGGCTAGTTCCCCACTGCCAACAAATGTGTTTATGTCTTCCCCAACTTCAAAAACCCCTCACTTGACCCTTCTATTACCATCAATTACCATCCTATATCTCTTCTGCTTTTGTGGCTAAATTCCTTGAGAAACCACCAAAAGGTGCCCCCATTTCTCCTTTCACTTTCCTCTTAATTCTAGAATCTAGCTTCCAGTTTCATCATTTACATGAATCTGCTCTCTCCAGAGCTACCAATGACCTTTTAATTGCCAAATCTAATGGTCTTTTCTCAATCCCCATCTTTCTTGACCTCTCTACAATTTTTGACACTTTTTAATCACCTTCTCCTTGATGCTTTCTTCTAAGTTCTCTCTTGGTTCTCCTCCTATGTATCTGATCACTCCTTCTCAGTCTGCTTTGATGGACCTTCATCCCAGTCATGCTCTATAACTGTGGCTGTCCCATAGGTTTCTTTGTCAAGCTATATTCTCTTCTCCATCAATACTATTTCACTTGTTGATCTCATCAGCTGCAAAGGATTCAATGATCATGCCTGTGCTGATGACTCTCAAGCCTACTTATCCATCCCTCACTTTTCTGCTGCTTTCTATTCTTGCATCTCCAACTGCCTATTAGACATCTCCAAATGAATGTCCCTTAGAAATCTTAAATTTAACATATGCAAAAATGAACTCACTTTTTCCCCTAAACTCTCTCCTCTTTCAAACTTCTTCATTACTGTCAAAGGTACCACTATTCTCCCAGTCACCCAGGCCTCCAACCTAGATGTCAATCTTGACCCATCACTATCTTTCCATCTCCCATTTCCAATCTGTTGCCAAAGTTTGTCAAGTTCACCTTTGCATCATGTCTTGAATACACCTCTCCTTTGACTCTGCCACACTCAATGATAAGCCCTCATCACTTCATGCCTGGATTATTGCAATAGTCTGCTAGGGGGTCTGCCTGCCTCAAGTCTCTCCCCACTCCAGTCCATCCTCCCTTCATGCGTCAAAGTGGTTTCCCAAAGCTCAGGTCTGATCACATCACCCTCCTAGTAAATAAACCAGGGGTTCCCTATTTCTTCCAATATCAAGTACAAAATTCTCTATTTGGCTTTCAAAAGCCATTCTTAACCTAGCTCCCCTTACACCACATACACACATACATACACATACTCTTGGATCCACTGACACTGCTTTCCTTGCTGTTGCAGAGATAAGATGTTCCAACTCTCAGATCTACGTGATTTCAATGGCTGTCTCCCAAGCCTGGAATGTTCTTACTCCTCATTTCTGCCTTCTGCCTCCCCTGACTTCCTTCTATTCCCGGCAAAAATCCCATGTTCTACAGGAAGCCTTTCCCAATCCCTCTTAATTATCTATTGTTGATTATTCCCAATTTATCCCAGCTATATCTTGTATGTAGATAATTGTTTATGATTTGTCTCCCCCCATGGGATTGAGGGCAGGAACTCTGTTTTGCTTTTCTTTGTGTCTCTAGCACTTAGCAGGTTGCCTGGCACATAGTGGGTGTTTGTTACTGTTTAGTCAATTAGTTGTGTCTGACTCTTCATGACCTCTTTTGGGGTTTTCATGCCAAAGGTACTAGAGTGGTTTGCCATTTCCTTCTCCAGCTCATTTGGCAGATGAGGAAACTGAGGCAAACAGGGTTAAGTGACTTGCCCAGGGTCACACAACTAGTAAGTGTCTGAGGCTGGATTTGAACTCAGGTCTTCCTGACTCTAGACTCTAGACACCTAGCTGCCCCTTGGGTGTTTAATAAATCTCAATTGATTGCTGGCTATTTTCCCATTCCTACTGAACAAGTTTTGCCATAATAAAGCAAGACATAAAATACACAGTATATCTCTTCTGTCAAGTCAAAGATGAAATTTACCCACATATTTCTGATCACAGAATTATAAAATCCAGAAATCATAAATCTAGAGTTTGAAGGGACCTTAGAAACCACCTCATCATTTGACCTCATCATTTTACAGATGAAGAGCTGAGAGAGGTGAGGAGGACCCAGAGAGATGGTGTCTTGCCCAGGATCACACAGCTTCTAAGCTTATGAGCCAGAATTTGAATCCAAGTCTTTCTGACTTGAAGGACATCACTATACCACGCTGCAAATCATTCCAGTACCTCAGGGATGTTCAGGAATCTGAAAACCTCCTGGGTTCTTTATTTTCGTGCTTGCTGTTTCTCTCATTGTCCTACAAGCTCCCACTCCTCAGACAACCCCCTCCCCACTGTCTCATCTCCATCTTGTCTAAAGAAGTTTGTGCCTCGCATTTTCCCGACCCTATTCCTGTCTTCCTATCGAGTCATTTTTGAAATTCTCGTTTATTTTCCATCATTCCCCAACAATCCTCCTTTGTTCTTTCCTTTACATCACATAATTTTTAATACTGTCTTTTGCCAAGGCAGTCTCTGCTCTGTTTGTTTCTGCTGGATTTTCCTTTATTGGGATTTGCATTCAGAGCTCACTTCATTGCACTATTTTTTAATAACTAAGAAGCCTCCCTACCAAAAGTATTTTGTTACAGAAATAAGAGTAAATTTCCATCTCTCCTTCTCCATGGTTTTTGTTTTTTAGGTTTGGGGGTTGGGGTTTTTTTTTGGGGGGGAAGAAGAGGACACCTAGTAAATCACTTTTTCTGTCGTTTTGTTGCCAACACAGCGAATGTGACTCAGAAAACAGTGTCTACTGATGTACTCGGTATAGCAACATTTTTCCACCACCACCAAGGTTAGAGAGGCCATCTACTTTTCAAGCCCACCTATCCTATTACAGACTAAAGAAACAGCCCCAGTTTCATTAAATTTCTTAGAGTGAAGAGCAATGGATCGAGTGAGGAGGACCTTACTTACCTTGTGTATGAAGGGGCTTTAAATTCCACCTCAGGCACAAGTCGTGTTGCCCTGGGCAAATCACTCAACCTTCCATGTCTGAATAGCTTCATTTTCACTGGGGGTGGAGGGCAGTATTATATCCAATGACCTATAAGGTCCCTTTCAGCTATAAACCTGTAATCCTATAAAAGAAGGGTTGGACCCTGGAAAAGGAAGTTCTATTTCACATTTGGATGATCAGAGATCCATTCTCTCTGAGGCCACCAATCTACCCTCTCCCCATGCCTACATTCTTTTGGGGCACCATGAAAGGATGGTGGAGGAACCGAATATCCCCTATACACTATATGTCCAGACAGGATCTTCATTTACAAAGTTATCAGTAAAAAATCAGCTAACATCTCCTCTTGACCAGGATGGTAGCAAGCATATCAACTATCATGTGTCAGGCCAAAAGGAAAAAGATTAGAGTATAAGACAGGCAATGCACTTGAAATCTCTATTTTTTTCATGGAGAATTATCCCTCCCAATGAGTTTTCTATGGGAAAGCTAGAAAGACAGCTGTTTTTGGTTAAAGCCAAAAGTAGTTTTAAAAATAAATACAACCCCCCTATTGTTGACCCACCCCTAAACTCTACTAATAGCTAACAGAATAGGGACCCAGACTTAAAAGTTGAATCGTTGAAAACCTGTACCATGGAGGATTCTCTCTCTCTCTCTCTCTCTCTCTCTCTCTCTCTCTCTCTCTCTCTCTCTCTCTCTCTCTCTCTCTCTCTCTCTCTCTCTCTCTCTCTCTCTCTCTCTCTCTCTCTCTCTCTCTTTCTCTCCTTTCAAATGCTTTATTCATTTGAGGTCACCCACTAGTACAATGATTTCATGTCAGACACAAGTCAGAGGAAGAACAGACAATAATGAGAGTTTTTTCCAAGTCCAAATAAATGAATTAGTATCATGGTTGAAGCTATGTGTGACAAATTAGTGATGGGAGTCCATGAAAGCCTTCCCCCTCCTTCCCCTACCCTCATAACTTCTTCTGTCCTTGGCTCCTAGTCCAAAGTTCAGAAGTGGTCTGGATTTGGGAATAAATATGTCATAAAGACGCTGACCCATCTAGGGTGTCTGACTGGCCCACCCAGAAGATATAGAAATATGCAATAAGGATTAAAAATTTTGGCTCAGGCCCAGATATCCCAACCACACCTCCTTCACACACTCCAATTCTTAGGATAAAGGGCAGGGCAACTTCCATGACTACCACACACGTTTCATCATAACTAAGACCATTTCTGTCTCAAGAATAAAGCCTGGCACTCACCGCTAGGCAAGTTTCTGTTAAAAAAACAGAACTTTACATAGTAGCAAAGTATTGGGGAGGAAGGGAAAGAGTAGATAACCATTGATCAGAGAATTGCTAAACAAGCTATGCCACACAAATGTAATGAAATACAACTTGCCATAAGAAAAAATGAATATGAAGATTATAGGAACACATAGGAACATTTGTGTGAACTGGTGCAAAGTGGAGAAAGCAAAACGAAGAAAACAAACTACAAAATGACTACAGCAATGAAAATGGAAAAAAAACAGTCAAAACAAAACAAAACAAAAACCTGGATGGTGTGTAATTATAATGAACAAATGTATTCCCAAAGAAGAACAATGAAAATGTACCTCTCTTCTTTGCAGAACTGGGGGACTATCATCTCTCTACAGATGACTTACAGATACAAAAATTTGTATATCTAGCCTCCATCTTTCCTCTGAGCTTCAGCTCCATATCTCTATCGGACATTTCAGACAGGATGTTCTAGGGACATTTTAAACTCAACATGTACAAAACTAAACTCAACTAAACTTCAAACCCTTCTATCTTTCAAATTTTCCTATTTCTGCTAAAGGAAAAACCATCCTTCTAGTATCCCAGGTCTTAGCAATATCTGATTCCAGCCTCTCTAGGCAGATCACACATTACTTACACACACACACACACACACACACACACACACACACACACACACACACACACACATTGTTCTAGCTTATCGGACCTACTCATTGTTCCCTATATTTGACATCCCATCTCCTGACTCCATCTCTTACACCTTTATGTATACAATTGTGGAGTTGTTTCAGTCGTGCCTGACTCCATGACCCCATTTGGGGTTTTCTTGACAAAGATACTGGAGTGATTTGCCAATTTCTTCTCCAGCTCATTTTATAAATGAGGAAACTAAGGCAAACAGAGCTAAGCGACTTGCCCAGAGTCACACAGCTAGTGTTTGAGGCCAGATTTGAACTCAGGTATTTCTGACTCTAGGCCCAGCACTCTATCCACTGCGCAACCCAGTTGTCCTTTATGTATGCAGATGTTCCCCCAGATTTGGAATGCTTCTACGTACCTCTTCCTTTTTGAATTCTAGTTCTTCTTGAGGCTCAGTTCCAGTGATAGACCCTTCATGAGGAGGCTTTTCTATTTCCTAAAGTTATTAATGCTTTATATTTATTTTGTAACTTTATATTTATTTTGTACTTCTTTTACACTTATTTATGTGTGTACATATTGAGCCCCACCCCACCCCCAAAGTAGAATTTAAGTTGCTAGAGAGCAAAGATTCTTTTCTTTTTTTTCAACTTTGTATCTATTACACTTAGCACAGTGCCTGCCATGAAGTAGGTATTTAATGAATGCTTATTGGGTTCAATTGAAATGTATTGAATCTAGCTCAGCATTTCAATAAGGTATAAGATGATCACTGTCTGAACTGGTTGACTCAGTTTGTTGGAACACAGCACGAATGAGGCCCAGGTAAAAGCTTCACATCCCTTCCCCTACCTCATCCTAATGAAGGTCCTTTAGTGTCACACAGAGAAAAATTCTATTCCTAGGCCATAGGCTACACCCCTGTCCCCAGCCATCTCTCTTGAATATGTGTGACAGTGGGCAAAAGGTGGATAAAATTACAGCTAACTCAATATAAATTCATCACCATTAATATAGCAATAATTCAAAGAATCTTTCCTACTGACAGTGAGTTAATGGCATCCTTCTGGAGGTTAATACATTCTCATTAGTCCATTTTGCAGATAAAAACCCTCCAAAAATTTACACCTGAGGTTTTAAACTACTTGCTCCAAATTGTAGCAATGCTGAGGCTTGCCATACAATTTAATTCTAAACAGTTTCCTTAATTAGTTTTCTTAAGGAAGTCTTATAGCTGACTTTCCAAAAAACTCATCCATCAATGGCTCAGAGCAGATGTCTCAGTCAACCTCTCCTTTATGTAATTTGAGCATTTTCATGTGAGCTCTTAATCCATGTATTAACCCAGATCCAACTCTGCCATGTCTCTCCACAGGACCCATGCATGCAAATGCTGATTTCCACATACAAATGGAATGACCAAGCCAGCAAATGGAGGCCAGCTGACTGGGATGGCTCCTGGAGTGCATTAAGCTGAAATGCTCTGTGGCCTGCCTACAGAATGTACCACATTTAATAATCGTAGAGAACAGAGTTGGAGTCGGAAGCAAAACATGCAGATCTGTAACAGCCTCGCTCGAAGATGGTGCTTCTGATACTCTCGGCTAGGACTAGCAGGCCTTCTCACACAGCACCCATGTAGAGATGTGAAGTGATACTCCCTTCAGATGGCAGCTGTAGCCAATATTTGTGATGCCTGCTGCTATTTTCAGCTCGGCCTCTTGTCCTGACCCCTCACTCATAATGAGCCACATCTCCTCCCCTGGTTTCTGTCTTTGATTGCCTAACACCAGGCTAGTCTGTCTACCCCTATTGCTTCCCAAAATTTGTCTCACTCTTTCTTTAAAGGGTTTCATATGAACTCCCCGCTTAAAGTTGCCTGTTTCAGCTCACCAAACAGAAGCTGTTTGGGTAACCTGCTATTACCCCAGCTCCATATATGTCTAATCTCAGGAAGTTCCTTGAACGAGCCCCACTTTGAGAACACTTGATTTTTTTTCGCACAAATTCAAATGTGCAGACTGGGTTATATAGCTAGGTTAAGATAAATTAGGGGATGGTTGTTTACTTTACAAAAGGATTCTTTGCCTCTAAAAAACCCTCTGCTATGTAAAGATTCCCGTAAGTAGAGAGCCACACTTCAATATATAAATTGCTTTAATTAAACAAATATAGAGTACCTACTACAAGGCACTAGATGTACTAGGATGCTAGTCATACAAAAATGAAAAATGATGCAATCTCTACCCTCAAGTACCTTAGAGTTAAATAGGCAGGATTGGGGAGAATGGGGGGTGGAAAAGGGGGATAGGAAATGGAGTCATAATTACACAAATAAATTACAGATAGATTATGAGAAGCAGCCTGACACCATGAAAGCACCTCTGGAGTCAGAGGACCTGGGTTCAAAACCTGTTAATGATGCTTGCTACCTACGTAACCTTAACCTTTCTCATCTGTGTGACTGGGTTACACTACATGACCTCCAAGGTACCCTTGAGCCCTACACCATAGTCCTATGATATGGGCAAAGGAAAAAAGTCTAGTCACTGTGCTTTAGGGCAGCTAGTTGGTGCAGTAGATAGAATGCTGGACCGACTCTGAAGTCAGGAAGACTCATCTACCCACACTAAAATCTGGTCTCAGGCACTTTCTAGCTGTGTGACCCTGAGCAAGTCACTTAACCCTGTTTGCCTCAGTTCATCTGTGAAAAATGAGCTAGAGAGAAGGAAAGGGCAAACCACCCCATTGTCTTTGCCAAGAAAACCCCAAATGGGGTCACAAAGAATCAGACACAACTTAAGTGACTAAACAACAACAACAATGTACTTTCAGGAGGAAGAAGAGACCATTGTCATGGAAGAGGGGGCATCTGTTGTTGTTCATCGTTAGTTCTGGAAGACATCAGGAGGGCGATGTGTTGACTTGCAAGTGCATTGGATTCAAGTGAGGCAGAGCTGTACAAAGTCATCAGCCTCCCTCTCTCCTCCAGAGTCATTTGGGGTCCGGTGGCAAGACGTAAGTCAGAACCACTGGCGACTGGCCAGGGCATCTGAGCTGAGCCTCGAAGGAAGAGAAGGATTTCCACAATGGAGAAGGGAAAGGAGTAAATTCCAGGGCTGGGAGATGACTTCTACAAATGCAGGTTTGATTTTTAAAATTTATAGCATTTTCATATATATAATATTTCTGGAAAGCTCTTTAAACTGAATATACTCTGAGAAGAACCTCTTTGATACGTAGTACTCAGCATGATTACAGGAAATTTTCTTTATCGTCCTTTCTAAACACCTTAAATAAATATACAAGCATTTGTTGAGCCATTAATATATTCCAGGCTCTCTGCTAGGCTCTCAGATACAAAAATAAAAAATAGTCCCTCCCCTCAAGAAGCTTACACTCTAGTGAGGAAACTATAAAGTTTACTGCTGAGTCATCAAATGAGAGCAGTTAACCCACCATTGCTGAATTGACATCTCCTTTTTTCTTTTAAGGCTCAGACTCCCAAGAGTTTGGAATGGGCTTAAGCGCAGCTCTGCCTGGAGGGAGGGCAATGCCTTCTGACAGGGACTTTGTGCCCTGTGATTCTATGCTTCAAAAGACTCAGAAGGGCTGGTTCAAATCAAGGCCTAGGAAAGGGAGTCCCAAGCTAGGACCAGACTTCAGAATGTGTTAAACAAAATTTCCCACCCCAGCTTGCATCAAAGCTTGAAATGAGTTTTCTGCTTTTTACTGTGGACAAATATTACTGCCCCCCCCCTCTGCCCACACCCTGAGGGAAAATCTTCGATCTGCAAGGCAGGGCTCTCACAAGCAGAGAATCTTCAGGGAAGGAGGGATGGTGATGGAAAACTATGGCCAGGGGTATCTTCAATCTTCTCTTTTATCAACAGCTCAGACAAAATTCATATGCTTTCTCCTTCCAAAGGAAAATACCTGTCTACCAAGCAAAAATGGAATTTAATTAAGAGCCAGGGCTATTCAGCTCTAGCACCTTATCTCCTGGCACTATATCACTGACTCTAAGCTTTTAAATATATAAACATGAGATATCCCATAATGTAACTGTTTGCAGTGACAACAATCCCCAGAGCACAACAAAGAATACTATAACAAAAGCTTCAAAGACTATTTTCCAAGAATCGTGGAAGGATTTCCAGCACAGTACTGTTAAATGTCACACATACCCACACCGAAAAAAAGGAAGGGAGTTGGGATTAGGGCCTTGGGACTGTGGCTTGGTTTTTGATTTTAGTTGTTTGAGTGGTTTTTTGTTTGTTTTTTTGTTATACAAGTGTGATAGCAATATCTGCTATATAGGCTATACTAGTTTTTCCTTAAGAGGTATTGGAAAAATCCAATTAATTGGATTAGGGGGCTCAGGTTAAGAAATTTTTCTGGTAACCTAAGAACCAAATCTAGCCCATGAGGATGCAGGAGTAACTCTATCTCTCAGCCTTGGCCAACACACCAGCATGGCCAACATAGAGGCAGAGAAGCTGAATCCATTCTATATCCTTACTAAGTATCCTTTCCGTGCTATTGACAAATAAATCTCCTTGTTAACTGTTATGTGGTCTATAAATGTCTCCTTTTGTTCTAATTCCAAACCTGAAGCACCACAAAGGCCTAAATCAGGTCTAGCCTACAACAGTATGGCAAGACAGATTATAGGTGTTGACTGAAGGGTCTAATTATAATATCACTCCTCTGACCTTTACTTTTCTGTAAGATGGAGTTAGTGTCTTTCAACTTTAAAAGTTTGTGATTCTACCAGGCTAATCCCTTAATTTCATGTGAATTAGACAATGGTAGTTAGAAGGATGCTGCATCTAGGTGACACAGTGTATCCAACACAGGGGACCTTAGGTATAGAAGTAGAAGGGACCTCAGCTTCTCCGCTTCTATGTTGGCCATGCTGGTGTGTTGGGCAAGGCTGAGAGATAGAGTTACTCCTGCATCCTCATGGACTAGTTTTGATTCTTAGATTAACAGAAAAATTTTTTAACCTGAGCGCCCCAAAGCCAATTAATTGGATTGTTCCAATACCTTTTAAGGAAAAATTAGCATGACCTGCATAGCAGATATTGTTATCACACCAAACAAAAACCACTCAAACAATTAAAACCAAGCCAAAGTCCCTATCTAGAACCCTCATTTTGCAGATAAGGAAACTGAATCCCAGGGAAGATGAGACTTGCCCAAGGTCACCTTGGCAGCAACCCTCAGAGATGAGATTTGAACCCATACCCTCTGATTTCAGAGTCCATGTTCTCTTCCTTTGTACTATACTGCTACCTCTGATCTTTCCCTACTTCAGCTGATGTCATACCATGCAATCTCAAATAAACTCACTTCACCATCTAGTTATTCCCCACACTCCCACCCCTTGGTGTCCATTGTCAAACTGTTATTTTTGACGTATTAACCAAAGATGCCTCATAATTCCAGAAAAGGATGAACAGAGGCAATGTTCTTACAAACACAAGAGAAGAAAAGCAAAACTGACAGCTGTAACTATAGAGAGAGGGTGAACTGGGGCCACAGCGATAGGAAGGGAAAGACGAAATCCCAGGGTTTAACAGGCAGGGCGACAGTGATGGCTCCAACCAGGTCTTCCGAGCTTAATCTATGACAATTTGATTGGGCACAGTTAAAAGAGCAGAAAGGACTAAATGGTCTCTGAAGTCCCTTCCAACTCCCAGCTTCTGTGACCATGAGTCAACAATGTGAAAGGGCAGCCAAAACAGCTCATTCATTTTTAGGCCATATTAAGAGAAGCATTAGGGTCCAGGATTAGGAAGGCAACAGTCCCGCTATACCGTGCCTTGGTCAGACCACATATGGAATGTTGTGTTCAGTTCTGGGAGCCACATTCTAAAATGGTCATTGATCAGTTGGAGAATATCCAAAGTAGAATGATAGTGAGGCCCAAAACCATACCACATCATGGTAAGTTGAAAGAACTGAGAACATTTCATAAGGAAAAAAGAAGCCTCGGGTAAGAGCTATCCTTAAATATTTGGGCTATTGCCTAGGAAATAATCATAGCTAACATTTACATAACATGTACCAGGCACTGTGCTAAGTGCCTTACAATTATTGTCTCACTTGGTCCTCATAACAACCCTGGGAGGTATGTGCTACTCTTGCTTCCATTTTACAGCTAAGAAAACTGAGGCAGACAGGTTGTGACTTGCTCAGGGTAAATTTCCGAGGACAGATTTGAATTCAGGTCCTCCTGACTCCTGACTCTAGGCCCAGCATTCTATCCCCCACACCACCTGGCTACCTTTAAAAAGGGACATCTGGTCCAGGAGAGCAGAACTAGCGGCAGGGGGTGAAAGTTGCAAAGAAGTAAATTTCAGCTTTGATGTGAGAAAAACTGCCCAATAATTGGGACTATCCAAAAGTGGGATGGGTTATCTGGGGAGATAGTGGTCTTCTCTCACTTAAGGTTTTCAATCCCTTGTGGCTCAGAGTCTGTGGGAAAATTTCCAATGAAGGTAAAGAATAGCTTTTCTAAGTAAACAGGCAGAGATTTGGTTCCACCAAATGATTTGAGGGATTGAGGAAGGAGTGAAGAAGAGGGGAGGATACTTCAAAGAAGCCATTCTCATCGATCTTCTCTTATACCCTTCCATTTACAATAGAACTAGACATGTTTCCTACATGTTGAATCCATATTAAGTTTTAAATAATTTTTAAGAGAAAAAAAGCACAAGAAAAAGGGGGAAATGGTGTCCCAAGCATTATCAACTAAATCTCAACCTTTTAACGCAACTAAGTTTTTTTTAATTCAAAATTAATTCCATTATAAAATGTATATTACCACAGAATACAGTTCATGATGCCTCACTGTGTTGGTAAGCAAAATGGGCTCTTAGCACTTAGTTCAACCAAGTGCCCTTGAAGAGTTTGGCCTTTGTTTCCTTGCTTAGATTTGGGTGTCCTTGGTGCCTCCTTGCCTCAGCGGAGGGCCTAGTTTACACATAAATTTGAGCAACATGTTTGGGACATCAGAGGCTTTTAGACCACATGAGTTTAAGTTGCCTCTTTGTGACGATTCTAGGTCACGCGGGTGAGTCACATGTGTGACTCACCCCTGACCCTGAAAAAGATATAAAACCAGAGGTAGGCTTTCTCTTCTTTGGAGCTCTAACTCACAGCAGTGGTGGCTCGATTGACTCTGGGCCAGTCCTCATTATGAGCTCCCGGGCCGAACCAAGATATTGGTAACTATGAACTATATTTGGTCTGTCTGTCGATGTTTGTAATTTGTTTAGGGCTCTCACTCTTGGTGGTGCTGAGGCAGAGACTCCGGGCAGCTGTAGCTAAGAGCCTTCCAGCTCGTAAACCAGGATGCTGGGACTTTGTTAAACTCTGATAACTATGTATTATGATTTGAATCAGACACCTCTGTCTGTGGATGTTTGTAATTTGTTTGTATTTGTTCTGAAGTTCAGGGTGCTGGCTTTTTCCCCTGAACTAAGTGAATGATATTTGTGTGCTGAATTAAAGTAAGCTTGTCAACCCCTTAACATTGCTTTCCTTACTAAAGCAGATCAAAAGAACCTGGGCTTTTGCAATGTGTTGGCAGCTTTCTGGGTGCTGGTTGTTGGTGGATCTTATACCCCCACAGAAGCTGCTAGCTGGATTGTTGAAACACTCACTCCCCCCAGGACATTCCCTGTCCCCCCACTGCTACTCATTTTACTAACCTTGGAGAACACAAGCATCTACCCACAGCAAATGTACCAGGACCTCCCTGCAATCCAGAGCCAAGGCACAGCTGTGTCTGCCACTGCTACCCATTGTCAAAATGGCAAGGAAAGATGCAAGAAGGGTAAATTTTTTAATTAATTTATTTATTTTTAGTTTTTAACATTTATTTCCACAAGATTTTGAGTTCCAAATTTTCTCCCCATCTCTCCCCTACCACCTACCCCAAGATGGCATGCATTCTGATTACCCCTAACCCCAGAGACAGGTAATGTTTGAAACTAGAATCCCAGATTTAGGTTTCACAGGACGTAGCTTCAAATCCCAGTTCAGTTTACTGTCTATATGACCTAGGCAAATCACGCCACCCAGCAGTGTGCTGGTAAATGTTTAACAAGGTGGGGAAAGGGCAGGGAAGAGGTAGAATGCTGCCACCCATTTTTAAGTTTAATCTGAATTATTAACATTTTCTTAAGTCTATTTAATCGAGAAAACAATGAATCATACCCTGACTTGTAAATTGCCTAGTTTTGAAGTGTAAACACTCACAATGAAAATTGACAATCTAAGTCCTGTTAGCTCCAACACCACACTGACCACCTCTATCGGCTTTAGTTTGCTTCTCTGTAAAAGGTCTCTTCTTACTCTGCCTGCATATACTCTCCATGATTTTTTACCACAGTTCCCACAACGACTGTTCTAAAACGCACCTTTTTTTCTTTAAGGGGTTAGAGAGATCTGGCTTTCAACCTCAATACAGTACTAAAACTATTCTCACCAAGGTTATCACCCACAGTGCCAAAATATTTATTGGATTGGATATGGATAGAAATGCTCTCATAACTTCTTCCTCCTCTTACTAAAATAATTTTTTTCCTCTTCCCCCTGAGTCCTCTTCAACATTGGAAAATCCACAAGTAACGATAAAGGCCAATAAAAAGCTATCTGATGTGCTGTTACCGCAAAACCCAAAGCTAGTACCTAGACCTTCTCTCAGGCCAGTTGTGATCCTCCCCTATCAATGGTGATCCATTAAAGCTAAATGAAATGGCTCTGTATCTTCCGCATGACATATCAAAAACTAAAGAGACCCAAATCTATGTAGAAAATGCCTCTGTGTCTTTACAGAATGGTTTTTACATGTCTATAATTTTCTATTCCAGATCCAAGGAGCCAGAGCACTTCTTCATCCCAAAGATTTTTCATTTACTAAAGCAAAAGGAAAGAGATCTCTTGATCCAAATGTCAGGTGACAGGGCAGAATCTCTACTGTATTTCTTTCCCACACATACTCTCTGAGAAGGGCTGTAATTCTCTATATCAGTTTGGCCCTGTTCCATATATGTGAGGCCCCTCTCCCCTCCAGCCTGGCCTCTCCCTCTTTAGAAGACCAGGTGCCAGGAGATAAGCTTCTGGAACCAGTTGGATTCTTTCTGGAAGCTGAGTTCCCACCAGCTTTGGGGAGCTTTCACACAGCCCAAGGGGCCAGCATCCTCCTGTTCAGTTGGAAGAAGGAAATGTGATAATAAAGGAATGTGACTCTTGCTCACTGTCCTCCATGGGGGATAGATAGAACATAGAGGAAGAAAGAAACCAGAATGCAAGGCTAAGAAGCACCACTACTTAGTAATAAGTATGCTTGTGATGTTTAAACTAAAAATTGCAATGGAGTCCATAGCTGATTTAAGTCCATTCATATGGAGGAACCAGACCATGCTGCCCAGCCAATGATGGTCAGACACTCAATGAGGCTTAGTCTGAAGAAGATGAAGTTGGGCTCTGGCTCTTGGGTCTCATTCTACAATCTCTCTGCCCTGAAAGGCAGCTGAGGGGAAGGGAAAGCATGGTGAATTTGAAGTTCTGACATTGGAGTCACCCGTTCTGAGGTTGAATTCCCAGCCTGTCACTTACTACCTTGGGGGACCTTGGGCACCTCTCTGGGCTTCAGTTTCTTGAACCGTGAAAGAAGGGGGTTGGACAAGATGCCCTCTAAGGTCCCTATTCAGCTCTAGATCTATCTTTCCCTCACCCCAAATCCAGATTTCCAAGAGCTAAAACCACCTAGTAGATGAAATACTATAATAAAACTGTCCAGGTAAAGGAGAATTTGAGAAGGGGTGAGCACCTCTGCTCTCCATATGGAAGTTGATTTGGTTCCAGAAAGGCCCCAAGAGGCCTCAGGTATTCTTCACAGGTATAAGGTATAGGTCTATCAAGATAACTGAATCCCAGCTGGTTTTAACTCATGTCCAAAGGGATCTGCTGAAGCCCACACAGTCATTCAATCTCTCACAAGGTGACCAGGTTTTAAGGGGAAGGAAATGTGAAATGGAGAAAGACAAAAGGAGTGAAGAGGAGAGCAGAAACATCAATATGTTAATGTCTATGAATTAATGTGGCATAGTGGATAAAGGCGACGACCTTGAAACCAGCAAGACCTGAGTTCAAGTCCTGCCTTTGACATCTACTGACTCTACGACCCTGGGAAAATCATTTAACCTCTCATTGTTCCAGACAAACTCTTGAAGACTGTGTGTTGCAGAGAAGATACAGGCCTGGATTTGTAGAGGGAGATTCCTCACCTGTGAATTCCCTATATCAATGAAACCACAGGTCCAGTCTCTGTCCCTGTCCCCACAAAGGTACAGAAACTCTCTATGATATGGATAATTCAAGAACTTCAGTTTAAAAAAAAAATAAAGGTTTTAATCTTCCCACCAAAATTATTGCCCAAGCTGCTCAGAAAGAACTTAAATGAGTTTCACCTTGTCTCCCAGACTCTTCTAAAGGCCTAAGGCCAATCTATAAGTGAAAGATCTTTCCTGCCCATTGAACAGGCCTCAGGTGGGGCCTACAAAGGGAGGCCTGATTAGAGGCAGGCCCACACCCTTTCACTAACTAGATGTGAGGCCCCAGGCCCCACACCTTTTTGCTAAGTAAGCTCTGAGCCCTCAGGGCCCTGAACAGAGTATAAGAGCTCTGAGGTTGGCAGTTTGCCTTTGGGGGCTCTCACTCACTGGAAGAGTGTCCTGTGATTTGACCAGACAAGACTCTGGGTAGCCTCTGGAGCCCCCTGGCTTTGAAAACCCAAATGTTGGTGCCTCTCTCTCTGGTAACTATGTAATTCTTTGGTCAGACAGATAGAGGCCCATCTGTTGATCTCTTTGTGCTATTTGCTCTGTTTATATAATGTGGGTTTTTAGTTTCTGTTTGTATTTTCTCTGAAGTTCAGGGTGTTGGTTTTTCCCCCTGAACTATGTGAATGGTATGTGTATGTTTAATTAAAGTAAGATTGTTAACCCCTTAAAGTTGCTTTCCTTAGAAAAGCTGACCAAAGAATTTGTGCTAGCGGTCCTCCTGTGTGCTGGTGTTGTTGGTCTTATAACCCCAGAGCAGCTGCTAGTAACATTGTTACAAGAAGTATAGAAATGGCCAAAAGACCATGAACCAAGAAGCAAAAAAGAAAACCAACTAGGTCAAAGAGGTCTGGATAACCCACATGCTGGGCCATCCTTCCACTGAATAATCAAGAGTGGTTATTTCCGAAAGGATAAGCTTTACCAGCTGAAGGTGGGCTCAAAGCCAGATTCTCTAGTTCTAATGAATCAGTATAAGTATTGCTCATATGCCAAAGAAACTCAGCTCCCATATCTCAGGACAGGTTCTCAAAATCCCCACTTGGCCCCTACTTCCATGTAGTAAACCCACAGATTGGTGGGTTTGTAGTCAACCAGAACTATGTCTACTGAAGGATAGAAGACTTAGGTGAGTGCTTAGATCAGGCCTGCAAAACCTGTGGCACAACAAAGGATTTGGGGCGGCCCACAAAAACATCCTATACATTTTTTACGGGCCACCCAAAATCCTTTGGTGTGCCCATGGGCCACTTATGGCCCACGGGCCACAGGTTGTACAGGCTGGCTTAGATCTCAAGCATCAATATGGGCCCAGAATTTCAGTCTTATTCCCTAACCAGAGAGAGAGAAAGAGAGAGACAGAGTGACAGAATCAGAGTGAAAGAAAGAGACAGAGTTCACTCCCATAGTAGGGGGGAAACATAAGGGAGGGAATCACAGAATACCAAAGGACAAAATAGGAACTGGCCCCTTGAGTGAGAAGCAGATCTGTAAGTAGATGATCAAACCTCTCTTTCCCAGGCTCTTTTCACTCAAAGTGAGAATGGTATCAGAGAGCTACCACAATTACCAAGACTTTCAAAGAAGATCTAACACAGGAGGAAAGAACCAGAATTATTGCAAAGGGGTTGGTATGGAGAGGAGATAGGCTGTTTGTTTCCAAGAGTTTGTTTCCAAAAGAAATGTCCTTTGTCTCTGGGGGTTCAGAAGGGACAGAGGACAGTGACAGAGTGGCTGTGGGGCCAAAGACAAAAGGAGGGTACTGTCTAAAGAGGCTCTTCATCTTCCTGCATAGGACAAACTCTGTTCCTTGAGGTTTGTATTCAGCTATATCTTTGATTCCATGACACCTCTGGAGAAAGGATAAGTGGATTGTCCATGTAATGGTAATGCATAATTAGAAGAGAACCTGCCCAGAATATTCAGCTCAAACTTTGCTTTCTAGGGACTATGTTCCACCTGGGCATGACTCTGTTTTCATTGGGACGCTATCCAGTTTTGGTTTCCTTGGTTTCCTGTTTCCCTCTTTCCATTTTTCTCTAACATGAAGAAGTTTGGGAAAACACAAACGCCATCGCTTAGGCTCAAACCCAAAGGGGGCCATTTTCTCTTCTTGGCTTATTACCCCAAACATTTGAGTTCTACTTCAGAGAAATCTCCTAAATAAAGTTCAAGTATAACTTTCTTCTGGATGTGAGCAACAGGACCCCCCCCCCAACTCGAGTTCAGTGAGTAATATGTACATCAGGTATGAGGAAGCTTTTATTTCATCTGCTACAGAAAATGCATAAGAAACAAAGGACTCACAGAACCCATGAGCAAATGGGGGAGAGGGGGAAAGAACAAGCATTTGTTAAGTGCCTACTGTGTGCCAGGCATCGTGCTAAGGACTTTGTAAATATTATCTCAATTGATCCTCACAATAAATGCGTAAAGTAAGTACTTTTATTATTACAACTTTACAGTTGAAGAAACTGAGGTTAAGTAACTTGCCCAGGGTCATGCAGCTAGTTAAGCATCTGAGGCTGGATTTAAAGTCAAGTCTTTTTGACTCCAGGCCTAGCACTCCAACCTCTGTACCCTCTGGCTGCTGAAATGGAAACATAAAGCTCTCAAAAAGCCCTTTAGAGCCCCTGGAAGGTAAAGATCTTTGGGAGGCTGCTGAACAAGGACTCCCTATTCATCTCAACACACGCAGGCTGAATAATTCACGGAAACAACATGGCAGGATAGCAAAGCGCCCCTCTCTGGACTGGCCATGACGCGACCCCATCCCAGCGCTCTTCCCAAGAGCATCTAGCTGAAGAAGACTCCCTCCGAGAGAGGGCTCTTGCGGACCCCGTTTGTCAGTCTGGTGAGGCATAGGAACCCTTTCTCAGAACAACCTTTTGTCTCTTTTTGTATCCGTAGAGCTCAGCACATGAATGTTTATTGAAATACATGAAATAAAATTTGTAGGATTACAAGGAAAATCAACTAGAGTGAAATAATAATCAAAATGTTATTTTTTAAGTTTATAGTCCCCAGGTTAAGAGACTTTGGTCTAGGAGGCCCAGTGTCCAGACCCTAGAGCCCAAGAGGCAGTGGAAAGCACACCAACTCTGGAGTCAAGACCTGAGTTAGGATCCTCCCTCCTATATGTGGCGCTATTGGGCAAGTTACTTAACTTCCCTAGGCCATGGTTTTCTCAACTGTAAAATGAGAGAGGACGGGGAAGATCTCGACGGCCTCTGAG
>CM053622.1:676180959-676315718 GCA_028646595.1 Phalanger gymnotis
AGGAAGGAAGGAAGGAAGGAAGGAAGGAAGGAAGGAAGGAAGGAAGGAAGGAAGGAAGGAAGGAAGGAAGGAAGGAAGGAAGGAAGGAAGGAAGGAAGGAAGGAAGGAAGGAAGGAAGGAAGGAAGGGGGGGGGGGGGGGGGCGAGTAATTAGCATGTAATAAAAATTGTAATTTGCTGCTGCTGTTGTTATCCCCAAAGACATTCCAATCCTTAGAGCCCCAGAGGCTCTGTCATCGGGATTCCTAAAGGTCCTGGTGTGTCTGTCTATATAGCCAGATTCACACATGTCCCAGGCTTATTGCTCAGCTTCAAGCATACCACCAGCTCTTGGCCTCATTAAGAGTTTTATTGGCTGTTTATTCTTCTAAGTATCTGCTTGGTTTAGGGAAACACAGCAATAGCTAGGGGACCAGAGTACGTCACCCCGTAGAGCCTCCCCTTTGGCTCTGAGGATGGGCTGCAAGAGCAGAGCTTGTGGGTACAGGGGAGGTAAAGTAGATACCGGTAACCATTTGACCAGAAGGCTAGACCCTACATGATAGAAGGCTAAGCAGTTCTTAAACAACAGGGTGTATGCTACACCTTCCCCACCATGACTTTTCTGAGAAGAGTTTGAGAGCTGGAATAAACATCCCAGTCAGGAAAGCACCCGTATCTCAAATTTTCCTCTTATCCCCTTCTTTTTCTTCCTTCCCAGACCTTCCTTGAATGGGCTAGACAAAGTCTTGTATCTCTATGAACAGATGCCCTGAATCAGAGACCTGGAGTGTTGTATCTCTATGAAGAGATGCCCTGAATCAGAGGCCTGGAGTACTCAGTCCAACACTAGCTGAGGTTCTAAAGTTCAGTTCTTACCCCCTGCACACGCCCCTCCCCATTGTTTTAATTTCCCAGAAGAATCCCAGGCCTGGTGTTCTGATAGGGGCCTGGTTTTCATTTTATGTGATAAAGAAAGCCAAGGACTGGAGCCATGTCCTGTCCCAGCTCCTACTTCTGCTGCCTCGAGCCTTTCTCTCCAGAATCCTCTCCCCACAGTGTCTCCTTTTGCTTCCCTCCCTGAGCCCTTTTGGGCTACTCCCCACTGTGTCCTCTTCATCCCCTCTATCCCCCCACCCCCAGCTGCTTACTCCTTCCCACACTACTGCAGACACCACTCCTTCCCAGGGATGTAAAAGAAACCAGCTACCCTGGAGGCCTAGAATCCCACTATTTGTTCTCATGGCCACCACCAGTGGCCCATCAGCACCAACCAGGCCTCTCTGAAAATAACCCATCATGTCCAAGACTGAGAATGACATTCAAAACCAGAGGCTTCTGCAGTCTGAAATCCTAAAAGGACCACACACAGACACAAACGCACACCCGGACACAAAAGCATCCATCCCCGCCCTGGGCCTCACACAAACACCCACCCTACTACACCTCATGCACTCGGTGATGCATGCAAGAATATCCCTCTAAGGGATTATCTGTTGTACCCACACACCCCCCCGCCATGTACACGACGGGAATAAACAAGCCGTGGACTTGACTGCTGTTGTTTCTCCAGTCAGCATAAACCTCACTTGGCCCATCTCTTCCACTATTTCCCTTTGCCAAAGAGAATTGAGACAGTAGAGACAGTTCTCACCTCTTAGCCATTTGACTCCATGGGAAGAGTTCTGGGGCAGCTCGTCTCTCCCCAAACAAATGTTCTACGGGGCTCAGTGTGGAAACCAACATCAGCCCCCCTTCCCTACACCCCCATTCCCAACCCCAACTTATTCCTGCTGAATGTAAGGCCAGGAGAGCACACAGGCTGTACATAAACAGTCCTTTGGGGAGTCAGGTTGCAAAGCTCAGCATGGCCATGGGACAGTTTATTTGCTTGGGAAAGATGTTTATACATTGGAGCTTCTAGGATCACACTCCCGAACTAACTGGTATTCAGAGTTCCACATTCCTATCTGCTCAGACCCAGTTTTACTCCAGCCTTTGGTTCATGCAACTCCAGAATTGAGGGTTGAGCAAAAGGAGAATACAGAGTGAGGGTGGGGTCAACCAGGGCCAGGACAAATACAATCCTGAGAACATTGCTGGGAAAAAGAAGAGCAGGGGACAAGCATTTTACTCTGTGTGAGTTTGCAGCAATGCCTTCTTGGCCCATTAATGCTTCACAGATTTCATGAACATACTGAGAAGTGTTCATTTGTTCAATCCTTTAGATATCTTCTGTAAGCAGAGTACCCTATCCTAGGCACTATTGAAGGTACCCAAAAGAGTCTGAACAATTGAATTAAATTAAACTGAATAGAGAGATAAGATTTTATGCATATGTAAGAGAGCGAAGAGTGAAGCAATGAGGTTTGGGTGAGTAAAGTGTGTATAACACCCGGATCTCTTTATGAGGTGCAAAGACCTCTCTGATTGAGTCAAGAAGAGAACAAGATTGGATGAGCCAGTAAGCCTAGCCATTCCTCCCTGAGCTTTAAATAGCCAAGCAAGAAGCTGCCCGTGGGAGAGACTTACTTGGGTGGAGAGAGGAGGGAATGTCTCTCTTCTCTTCCTCCCTTCCCTGGACTCCTGCCTCTACCACATTAGCCATGCTCATTGAAAGAGAGCTACTGAACCAGTAGGAGACCCTGCATTTATCAGGAAGCAAAGACACACTCCAAACAGACAAGGATATAAAGAGAGTTATCCAAAGGAAAAATCAAGAGGGCTAGATACTGTGAAGTCAGCTGAGCAGCTGGCCCAGAAGAGACACTATGCCCAAAGAGAGGTGCCAAGGGATTCTACAAAGAGAAAAAAAGGACTCCCAGGCCTTGTAATACCAGAAATGTGAGCTTCCTTAGCCATATGTGCTACCACTGCATTGTAAGTCTGAGCCCACTCTTCCCATGGGCTCTGTGTACATTTGAGAGAATGTACTCTAGGTTTAGAGGGAGAATATTTCTTAATTGCTGTTCTTACCATAACGTAATAGTAAATGTCTTTTCTAAGAACTAACTGTGTCTACTGAGTGGTTATTAATAAGAAATATACCAGTGGAGTCTTGTAAACCAGAGTATTAGGAATACAGCCCCACAAGATTATGCCCCTAGAATCCAAGGTAGCAGCTGCCCTCCAGCAACCCAAACACAAGTTCATACGCAGGTTAGGAGAGTATCCCAGATGTGGTATTATACATACAAGCATGAAAAGTTATGGAAATGCTTGTTTTGTTTCATAAATTGAAAATAAAATAATTTTTTAAAAATAATAATAATACAGAGAAGAATATGGTGTCACTTGAATAGAACTGGGTATAGAAAGTGCTACAGGAATTCAGAGAGAAGGATTATTTTAGAATGAATCAATCAGGGAAGGCTTCAAGCACCCTAGCACAGTGCAATGGAAAGTGATATATTTGGCAGAACAAGGAGAGAACTCATGCATCACCAGTTCTGGAGGTGGTCTGGCAGATGATGCCAAATTTGAAAGATCCCAAGTTAGAAAACTCAGTGTTAGGAGAGAGAAAGAGAAAGGGATTTCCTTGAGTAGTATTGCTTCTTGGCTTCCCACACCTGAAGGACCAGAGAAGGGGTCCATGACTTGGGAAAGCAAGACACCTGGCCTTTGCCTATTAGAGTGATTACAGATACTGTAAATTCAGTGGGAAGGAGTACTGCTTGTTGATCAGCCCCAATATATGATCGCCTTATGGGGGTGAGTTTATAGGCTATTTGAGGGCTGGGGAAATGGGTCCCTGTAAGAACTTTGAGGGTCTCATGTTTTCTATAGCTATTTATGGGATATTAGTCCTTTGCATCACCTACATTCTCTCTGGGATGAAATAAAGACTATTCTATATCCCAACTCCCTAAAAAAAAGTGATGTTCTTGGAGTTATGGCCCCCGAATTTGAATTCTAGGTCGGCTGCTTCTAACCTGTGTGACCTTGGTAGGGTCACTTAACTTCTATGGGCCTCATTTTATATGTGAAATGAGAGGAGTTTGACTAAATCAATCAATCAAACAAAATTTTTAAGCAATAACTGTTTATCAGGCATTTTGCTAAACACTGAAGACATAAAGAAAAAAGTAAAAATAGTAAATGACCTCTGAGGTCCCTTCCAGCGCTAGATCTCCGATCCTAGGAGGCAAGGCTTGAAAGATGAGTAGGGTGAGTGGGAGTACTATGTAGTGATGGCTGTGAAAAAAAATGCTTTTCAAGCTTCAGTGAATCAGTCCAAGGTGGACAGGGAGGAAGCCTGGGGAGCCTGAAAGCTATGTGGAGTTTCAAAGGGTTTCCTCAGACTTGGAAGAGACTTTGATGATCATGTAGTACAACCCTGTGACTTTACAGATCAGAGAACAGATCTTCAGAGGAGTTAAATGACTAGGCCAGGTTCACAAAGCCTAGAATCAAAGCTGGGACCAGAAACCACACCTTCCAGACCATGGTAGTTTTCATTGTGCCACCCTGCTGCCTCCTGGATTGTCAGGTTCTCTTCTCCCAAATAACTGTAAAATTTTACCTGTGTCTTTGCTTCTCCACCTATCTGTCAGCTCCTTGGCCTTTATCCATCCCCCCTCCCCAAAAAAGGGGGACTCCCTCATCTCAGCCCTAGAGATGAAACCTGAGCAAGCAGCTTCTAGCAGGAATGGGTTTTTTGCACAGGCCTGGGAGCCAGGGTTGCCAGGAACAACACCATTGTCTTGGGGGAGAACAGACTCTTGAATAATTAGCTCATTCCCCACCAGAAGAGAATGGGGCCAACACTGAGACACTTCAGAAGGTCCCTGCCAAAGTATCCAGGCCGGGGGTGGCTGAGGGAGAAGGGTGAGAATAGGGTGTTGCACATATAGAAAAATATATTGACAGCTCCCCTTCCCCAGGCCCTGCTCCCTGGACATCGGCACCATTTCTCCCCTGTTCTTTCTCCGCCCCGGCCCCACTACTGGGGTATACTCTGAGAAGGGCCAGAGGGTAGCAAGTGCAGCCACTACAGACCTTAGGCAGGAAACAGTTTATAAGCCTTTGGAAAAGCTGAGGTTGCTGGCAGCACCAGCACCATGTGGGGCTTGGCCTGAGCTCCCTTCAGCATAAATCCAAAGATTCAATCACCATCGAAACTGGGGAAAAGGGATAGGGGAAGCTTGGTGAAAAAAGGGCAAGGAAAGGCAGGTATCCCTCTCTGGAGATCCCGAGGGCAGTAAAGGAGAAAAGATGGACTTATTCCCATTCTATGACCCAGTGACATTCACAGAGGCGACATGTTATAGTGAAAGGCCCCCTAGACTTGGTATCAAGAGACTTGGGTCCATTTACAAGCAAGTCACTTCACTTCAGCTCAGAGGAGCCTTAGCCTTCTCATCTGGGATAATAACCCTCACACACCCTACCTCGTAGTTGCTATGAGGGAAACATTTTGTAAATGTTAAAGCCCATTGAAATGGGATCACCACCACCACCATCATCACTATTATTGTTATTATAGCACAGCTACTTCCACTATTTCCCTTTGCCAAAGCGAAATGAGACAGTAGAGACAGTTCTCACCTCTTAGCCATTTGACTCCATGGGAAGAGTTCTGGGGCAGCTCGTCTCTCCCCAAACAAATGTTCTACGGGGCTCAGTGTGGAAACCAACATCAGCCCCCCCTGGAGCATCATTTTGGGGGAAAGAGCTCCAAGAGACTCTCCCATCCTCTTCGCTATCCCCAAGCAAAATAACCTGGGTAGGGGGCTAAAGGGAACAAGGCAAAGTCCGTGGAAATAGCTGAGTAAACCTTATGGAATCTTTGTGGTGGAATGAAGATTCTTCTCGATTTAGAGTCCTGAGTTTAAATCCTGCTTCTGTTTCTTAATACCTATGTAAACCTGGGAAGGTCTCTTAACCATTTGAAGCTTCAGTTTCCTTATCTGTAAAATGGCAAGTCAGATTAGATGACTTCTGAGGTCCCGTTCAGCTCCACATCTGCTATTCTTTGAATAATCAGTTCAGCGTTCTCCAAACTTTTTTGATAGTTCCACCCATCAGTTAAAAAAGAAATCTCTGGGGCAGCTAAATGGCACAGTGAGTAAAGCACCAGCCCTGGAGTCAGGAGGACCTGAGTTCGAATCTGGCCTTAGACTCTTGACACACTTACTAGCTGTGTGACCTTGGGCAAGTCACTTAACCCCAATTGCCCTGCTTCCCCTCTCAAAAAAAAATCTCTAACATGTACACCTAATATGTGCATATTTCTTTATTCATAAATTATGTATATGGCTTCAATTTACTTTGATACTTGGTTTTAATCAGCTGAAAAAGATACCTAAAGATACAGATTCAAATAGAAGAGTATATTGTTGGGTATCCTTTGTGAATCATGGTATTCGCCAACTATACAAAGGGTCTTGATGACATTTGCTCAGTAAATTTGCATCTTCCTTGCTGTCAATCAATTATTCTCACAAATTATCCTTTCTGACATCCAATTGATGGTGATATCTCTGGTTGATCAGTTATCCCAGGGGTCTGTGGGGATTTGTAGCCCCTACTTTGGAGACCATCTAGAAATGGTGAGCCATGCTGCATATTGACTTAGAAAACCACAAATTAATGTTATATGTGTTAGATTATATTTTATTCATTTTGTTAAACATTTCCAAATTAGATTTTAATCTGATTCAGGACCAATTGGGAAGTTTTGAGGCAAGCCAGTTAAAGCTTTATTAAGCTTTAATAGCTTAAAATCACACCAAGACTTCTGGAGCATGCTGGACAAAAGTGAATGATAGGCCTCAATAGAGTCTTCAGGAATGCCTTGATGAAAAGTTAGGCATCCTACTTAAAACAGTTACAAGTCCTCATTCCAGCTGAGTTGCCCATTCAGCCCCTCATAGCTGGACAGATTTTCTTCCAAAAAGATAACTTTGTCTCTTTGGAAAAGTAGGGGCTGGGTGTTGTCTGCCGAGCACTTGGGCAGCGGGGAAGAGAGCCTGTCACTTTAGAGACTAATGAGAGAAATGTGTCATAAGAGAAGCACTGAGCTTCCTCAGAGATGCTGGTGGTCAGAAGGGATTGAAAAGAAGTAGATGGGAGTAGTCACATTAAAGAAAGGAAAGGAAAGATCATTCGGATGTCTTCTTAGTCTGGAACAGCACGCTACTGAATCTCCACCGTCTTCTGTGTGGTTCCAGGCTTGTTCTCTCTCAGCCTCATTTTCCCTATCTGCAAAATGGAGTTAATAGCAGTAGCCTTGCCTACCTTGCAGATAGAGTAAATAATGAAGGCGAGTGCTGATTGTGCCTTGAGTATAGACAGTAGAGATTTGTTTAAAAGACAGCATATTATAGTAGATAGATAGCTGCCCTAGAGTCAGGAACACGAGTTCAAATCTCAAGTCTGAGGCTTACTACTCGTGTGAATGTAGGCAAATTGATGAATGTCTTTGTACCTCGATTTCCTCATCTTTAAAATGAAGGGATCGGACTAAATAGTTTCTGAAGTCGTTTTAAGCTCTAGATCTATGAACTTATGATTATTTTCTAAAATTATATCCCTAAGTAGTTAATAGAACACATGAATTCGCTTCCATCCTACATCCTCCTCCCCTTCCAAGAGAGTTCACCAGGGGCTTTCCACTCCCCCACACACATTCCCCATCCCAGATAAACACTCTGCCCACCCCAGAGGTAGGGGCTGGGAAAAGGCAGATCAATAGCCAGGGAAAAGGTAGAGAAAGTATGAAAAAGAACCAAAGGAATGGAGCTCAAAGAGAAGGGAGAGAAGAGGGATGTGTCCTCACTTAGCCTTCCCTCTGGGCCTCCCTTTGCCCTGGTGCCAGTCTAGGAAGCTTTCAAGGGATAGATTTCTAAGCCGCATGTCGCTTTTCAAGATGTCCATCTAGAACAGGGCCAACTAGCTGGTTGTTATGATTTGGGTGAGCTGGCTCATTGTCCATGGCTATCCCTCTCCCCACACAACATACACATACACACACACACACACACACACACACACACACACCTCCTGATGAAAACTGAGAACCCCTCGACTGTGAAGTGATGGCATCTCCTTGTCTCTGCAAAAGTACCAATGCGTCAAATCACAGTAACATTTTGTAAAAGTCTCAACCCTAGATGCACTCTGAGCTATGCTGGCTGCCCTTTAGGAGCTTATGAGAAAAAACAAACCAAGTATGATAGGAAAAAGAGACATGGATGGGTACAGATTTGAGGGAAGGGTTGGTATTTGGGGGGGCATATAGGATGCACATACGGAAGGATGAAGGGCACTCTAAGAAATGAGGAAAGCCCTTGCTTGCTCAGAGAGCAAAATCAGATGATCAGACTTTCTCTGCCCAATAAGTGCCAGAGCTATAACCAAGGCAAGGCATCCGGGACTTCACCCCCAGGGAGCTGAATTTGGAAGGTGACAATTTTATAATGCATTGACAGAACTCGACTCTTTTAGCAACACAGAACTTTATACCTAATTCGTGAGAATAATTAGTTAAAACAGGAAGCTGCCAGATGTCTAGGTTAGCTCCTCTTCTCCACAACTTCCTCCTTCTCTTTCTTATCCTTGACTTGGGAATAATTGGTGGTACTTGCTGCAGGTGTAAAAATGTCTGGTAACGGCTCCAACATTCATTTCTCTATCTAACTCCCCTCTCCCACCAAGGCCACTTGGTAAAAGTCACTTTTGTGCAACGGATACCCTCTAGTAATAGCAGGACAGCAGATCTTCTTGCCCTGCTAAGCACTGCAGTAGACTCTCCACCCAGGATTTCACCATCTTGGTTATGAGTTTGGAATGGGGCAGATCTGGAAATGATTCTGGTTAACCCAAGCCTACTCTGGGTCAGGGTAGTCTATCCTAAAGAACAGGCTGACCTCTTAGAGAATCATAGAGCTACATAGGGAAGGAAATTAGTATCCCACAGAAGGGAGACCAAAGGCCATCTGGCTAAACTCCCTAATTTTACCGATGGGCCCAGGGAGGTTTGGGTTTGCCCAAAATTTTATAGTTAGTAAGCATCAGAGGTGGATTCCATTGTGACATGTTCAATGATTGTCTCTCCAGTAACCAGTACTTTTGTACATTATAAGAAAGAAAGGAAACAACAACAGATGCTTAGCTCCTAAAAGATGCCTCAATGCCTGGTATCAGTTAGATTGGCCCAACCTGGCCCCGCCCCAAACCTGTCTGCCCTAAAGCAGATGCAAATGTCTTATCTCCCAGATTTCCATGGAATTGATACCTACATCTCTACTCAGCTCCCCATCCTTATCTCTCAGCAATAGTCTGGGACAAAACCAGACAAGTCACTGGGAACAGCAGACCAAAGAGAGTTCTCCAGGCATTGGCCTCATTGTGAGGCCTCAGCTGAAGGCTAGTAAGAGAAGGAAATGCATTTGCTGTCTCGTGGAGTTGGCAGGGACTGTTTATTTCCCTCAGCTGTAGGGAAATCACCCAGGGCCTAACCTGTCCCCGGAAGAGCCTGACCACACGTCGCTGGAAGCATCATAGCTCGATCTACCGCCGAGCACATGTTGGTTCCCAAGAACAGAGATATTTTAATAGGACTAATTGGTGGCTGTAAATCCTCAGCTGGAGCCACAAAGAGGCTGCAGGGGATATGAGGCCACTTGGCTTGGGCTCCAGCCTGAGAACAAGGTGTGTGCTCCCCTGGGCCAGCATACAGGGCATTGCCCCAGGACACAGCAAGGACTGACAGGACTTCTCCCTGTGCCAGCTCTGAGCTCAGACTGCAGAGGGCCTGGCCCCACAAATACCATAATGAGCTAAAAGCAAAGGGAACCAGATGTGGCCGGATCCAGCTGCTGAGATGATGGAGTCTTGCAAAATACAACAGACCTGATTAGTGCAACAGCTCACAATGATCATCACAGTTTCTGCCTTCTCTATATCCCATCTTCCTCTAACTCCTGACTCCATTCCTAGGAAAGCATCATCGAATTGAAGGCCTGGGCAGGAGGAGTTCGGAAGAGAGATGGACCCTAGAAAGTGACAGTCAGGGGAACTAAGGAAAGTGCCAATCTGAATCAAGATTCTCCTAGACTTCCCAACTCTCTTTGGTTTGTTGTCTTTCTCAGTTAGTAGTTTTCCTTATCATTCAATGCCCAGAGCAGACAGAGGATGTATTGGTAAATGTTTAACTACCAGCTCTGGGGGGGGGGGAGGGATAGAATATAAGGCAGGACACACTTTTAAGTTTAATTTCCTTATTAACATTTTCTCCATCACTTTTTTAAGTTTAGATGATCAACAAATGAAGCTCTAATTTGGAGCATTTGTCAATTTCCAAAGTGTAAATACTCACATGGAAAATTTAACAATTGAGCTCTACCTCACTCCAGTCTGAAATGACTCCAGCACATCCTTGCCTTGCCATCTGTACCCCTCTTGCCATTCCCTTTGGCACCAATGTAGCTGGGAAATGCCAGTGGTGAGCCATAGGCAGCTTTCTCTCCCTGCTATCCAAACCATAACTCCTGTGTTCAGCTCTGGGTGTCCTATCTGAAAAAAGAGACCAAAAATGTAGAGAGCGCCCAAAAAAGGACAACTGGCATAGTGAATGGCCCTGAGTCTATACCGTATGAGGATGGGTTAAAGGAACTACAGATGTTTAGCCTCTCTGTAGGGGAGGAGAGTGGAGAGGAGAGGGGAGGGGAGAGGAGATGGGAGGGGAGGGGGGAGGAGAGGAGAAGGAAGGGGAGGGGAGGGGAGGGGATTTGTTCTGGGAATTCTGGATTCAGCCAAAGGGCTGCTTGAGGATTTAGAGGATCACATGTGGCCCCAAGGCCACGGGTTCCCCACCCCTGGCCTGTATGATCCTCTGTAGCCAGATGTTGGTCCTACGGAAACAACAATCAAACAGCCTCTGCCTTCAAGACACATTCTGTCAGGTTCTACAACATATGCACATATAAGCGCATGCAAAAACAAATAGAAATATATACAGGGTATCCCAAAAATCTTGGTGCAGCTTTAAGTTGTTAAAGCTTCAAACTGCACAGAGACTTTGGGGATACAATGTATAAGGCAATTTTAGGCAAAGGCACAGGCAGTTGAAGGGATCACAAGGGGTACTTGAACTGCCCTTGGAAGAAAGCTGAGGAACGTAAGACAGAAGTGAGGAGGGAATGCATACTAGGGGAGCAAGACAGCATGTGCAGACATGCAGATAGAAGATGAAGTGTCTGAGGAATAACAAGGCCATTTTGGCTGGACATGAAGGTGGTCAATGTATAAGCCCAGAAAGGTAGGTTGGAACTTGGTTGTGAATGTCTTTATATGCCATACAGAAGAATTTGTATTTCTTCCTAAGGGCAAAATGGAGTCACTAGAGCTTATCGAGCAAGAGAATAAGAAGTTTCTGTCTGTATTTTAGGGATACAACTTTGGCAGCTATGTGGAGGGTTGATTGGAGAAAGGAGAGACTGGAGGCAAGGAAACCAATTAAGAGGCTTAATTCAATCTGGAAGCATGCTTAAGAGGACAGAAGAATCCAAGAACCCTACCCTGAAGCCAGTGTGGTGGTCTAACAGCTCCAGTCCAACTCAACAAGCACTTATTAAATTCCCATTACATTCTAGGTGCTTGGGATACAAAAAAATAGATATGACACAGATCCTTTTCTTAAAGATCTTAATTGTTTTTAATAGTATTTTTTCCAATTACATCTAAAAACAAATTTTAACATTCATTTAAAAATTTTGAGTTCCAAATTTTCTTCCTCCTTCCCTCCCTAAGACAGTAAGCAATTCGATATAGATTAAATATATACAGTAACGTAATATTAGTCATGTTGTGAAAGAAGAAACAGACCAAAAGAACAAAACCACAAAAAATAAAGTGAAAACAGTATGTGTCCATATGCTGTCAGACTCTACCAGTTCTTTCTCTGGATGTGAATAGCATTTTTCCTCATCAGTCCTTTGGAATTGTCTTGGATCATTGTATTGCAGAAAAGAGCTAAGCCATTCATAGCTGATCATTGCACAATGTTGCTGTAACTGTCTACAATGTTCTCCTGGTTCTGCTCACTTCACTTTGCATCAGTTCATGTAAATCTTTATGGGTTTTTCTGAAATTTGCCTGCTCATCATTTCTTGTAGCACAATAGTATTCAATTAGATTCACATACCACTACTTGCGCAATCATTCCCCAAGTGATGGGCATCCCCTCAATTTCCAATTTTTGGCCATCACAAAACAAACTGCTAAACCTATTTTTGTACAAGTAGGACAAGGACCTTGTTGTTGAATAGGAAAACTCAGTCTACAAATCTAAAGATGAATTCCTTTGATTGAAATCCTCCCTCTATCCCCTGTTCAATTCAATTAAACAGTCTCTGCCTCTAAATTTATCACTGGATCTAAAATTTCTCTCTGATAGGTCAATGCATCAGTGTTAGAAACTGTACTGTGTAGTAGGACAAGTAGTGGCCTTGGGGTCAAAGGAGTAGAGGCCAAATTTTGACTCTTTTGCTTCCTAACTACATGCACTTACTTCATTTTTAAGGACCTCAGCATTCTCAGCAGTACAAATAAGGCAATTGAGCCAGATGACCTCTAAGGTCCCTTTCAGCTCCATAACTATGGTCCTATGACATAGGCAGAAGAAGAAACCACCCCTCTCCTTCTCCCCTTTCCTCAGCCTCAGTGGTGCTTCTGCCCCAAAGCCAGAATAGCACAGCCCAGCCAAAAGCAACCAAAATGAGCTGTCAGCCCAGCCAGGGAAGGACATGTTAAGTATAAAAGGAATTTTTTTTGACCACATACTTTGGAGTTACAACTGCACTTTAAAGAGAGTGTCAGATTGGTAGAGCTGGTCAAGGTCCAAGACAAATGTTTGATGTTTGTTTTTGAAACCAGGCCTCCAGAGTTTCAAACCCAGCAAGCTTATTAGAGGAAAATGCTCCTTTGACAGGCATTCAAGGGCATAACTTTCTAAAGGAGAGGGTTCAGGGCCTTCTCTGACACCAGATCGCAGAGGGCTGAAGAAGATCTGCTACCTGAGGTAATAGACAGATGTGCAGGTAAGGAGCATGATGAGCTCAGGCCACAGGGCTGCTAACAGGGTCAAAACATTTAACCCATGCAAAGCTCCTCTCTGACAGGCTTGATACCAATTTAAAGAAAGAGGATGCTAACCGAATGAAGTGGCTGGCCTAAAGTCAGACAATAAAGAAGTGGCAGAGATGACAATAGGATTCAGGACCTCCTCTGCCCCACTCCCACCCCAATTCAGCTCCCTTAGAGAATATCAAAGAATTACCTCTTCAGACAGTGAAGGTCATTTAAAGCACATAATTCAAATAAAGTGAGTATCTGTCTAACTAGACAACATGGCTGATCAATCAACAGCAAAGAGCAAATATTGACTAAGAACCTACTCAATGTCCAGCATGGAACTAGATGCTGCAGGGGATGCAGAGAAGTGTTTGCCTTTAAAGAAATTCCAGTCTAATTGGAGAGACAAAACGGACACTCTAAGTGACTAAGTGACGTCTTCTACCTTCCCTGGTCTAGCTCTAGTTGGTATGATGTGAGTTTTGTCTTGTTTTGGTTTGTTGGGGAGTTTGGGGAAAGAAGGGGTGAAGAGAGACTGGTAAAGCCCAAGTATATAGACTAACGATTGCAACTGAAGAGGGTAGGAATTTAAAGCTATGGGGAGGACAGTTAAATTCTATTAGCTGTCAAGACCCCCTTCCTAACTTTCCCCTATTCCAAAATCTCTTCAGGTCAGTTAACTAGTCAACTAGCCTTTATTAAGCACCTAGTATGTGCCAGGCACTATGGTAAGTGCTGAGGATACAAAGAAAAGCAAAAAACAAAATTTAATTGAAAAAACCCTGTCCCAACTTACTCTCAAAGGAACTCCCAATCTAATGAGGAAAACAACATGAAAAAGAGCTATGTACAAACAATATGTATATATAGGATGAATTGGAGATAGTTTCTAAGTGAAAGCCCTAAAACTGAGAATTTCGGAAAGCTTCTTCTTTGAAGAAAGAAGGACTTTAGCTGAGACTTGAAGGATCTGTGATCAGTGAGTAGGATGATTCTGGGTTAGATTTTAAATACATTTGGTGTATGTTCATGTTTGGAGAAATAGACAAGCACCAAAAGACTAATACCAGGAATTAAATGCCATCAGAAGTCAAGATCACCCAGGGCTAGGACAGACAAAGAAAACTCCCTGAAGGAGGTGAGCTCTAAGCGTGGGCCTTAAAGGATGGTTAAAATTTTAACAGACAGAATCAAGCAGGGAGGAAGCAGGATCCAATATGAATCCTCAAATATCAAATATCAACTACTACTCTCCCTGGAATTTAAAGCTCTCCACAACCTAGGCCCAACTCATCTTTCTAGCTGAGTCCCGGATGCTCTTCGCTACGCTACCTCTCTTAAAATGCTCACACGTTAGAGATAATAATGCTTTTTAAAATTATTTTATAAGCAAATATCCGTAAGCGCTCTGAAAAGTACAATAGGACTCCATGATCCAGTTAGACTGGCCTTCTCGAAGGTCCTCACACATGACGCGCCACCTCCCATCTCTGAGTCTTATTGTGGTCTTTGTTTAGACATTTCAATCACGTCATGTCCAAGTCTTTGGCACCCCATTTGGGGTTTTCTTGGCAAAGATGCTAGAGCGGTTTGCCATTTCCTTCTCCAGCTCATTTCACAGATAAGAAACTGAGGCAAACAGGATAAAGCGACTTGCCCAGGGTCACACAGCTAGGAAGTGTCTGAGGCCAGATTTGAACGCAGGATAATGAGTCCGCCTGACTCCAAGCCCATCATTCTATCCACTGCACCACCTACCTGCTTTCTCTTGGCCTTTAGTTTGTCCTCCATGCCCAGAACATTCTCCTTCCTCACGTCTGCTTCTCAAAATCTCTGGCTTCTTTCAAGACTCAGATCCCTTTCTTTCAGAAGATTTCCCAGATCCCCCATGAGCTGTTAGGGCCTTTCCCTCTAAGGTTAATTTCTGTCTACTCTCTCTGTCTCTGTCTCTTTCTCTGTCTCTTTCTCTCTCTCTCTCTCTCTCTCTCTCTCTCTCTCTCTCTCTCGCTCTCGCTCTCTCCATGTATATATATATATGTATATATATATATATATATGTGTGTGTATATATATATACACATATATATATATCCTGTAGACGTTGTCCTCCTCATTAGAATGTAAGCTCCATGAGGGCAGGAATCATCTTTACTTCTCCATTGTTTCCCCAGCAATCTTTACAGATTGATTGACATCTTCCAAATAGATCATAACCTCTACAAGGGCAAGAACCACATCTCATCCACATCTGGATCTTCCCCAAAGCCTAGTGTACTGCTCTAGAACAGTTGACATTTAATAAATATTTATTGATTGACTGATTTGTTGGTTGAAGGTATCCCCACGGTAGGAAAGTATGATAATGAGTGATGACCTAAGGGCAAAATAGCAAGGCAGATTGGTCTGACTGGAGAGAAGAATTTCTGTTTTCTGTTGAGTGCAAAAAAATTCTTTTCTAAGTCTCCCAGGTTTGTAATTTTATAATCCTTGTTTCTTCTTTCTCCTCCTGCCTGTCTCTATGGCAGCCTTCCAAATGAAACAAAATTAAATCCAACTACAATCAATACAATCTATACTTTTTTTAACTATAAATGGGTGGCATTGAGGACCCAGGCATCTACACAATTCTCCTACATGTAATTAAAATGTAATATTAATTAAGGTGAGACTTTTTTTACTGTTTTCTCTTTGAGAATGCTAAAGTAATCAAGTACCTTTGATTAAGTCTTACTAGGTGCTAAGCCCCAGGCCCACACCCTTTTTCTGATTAGATATGAAGCATTAGGGACCTAAAAAGGGTATATAAACTCAGAGGTTAGTGTTTTGTTTGGGGCTCTCACTCACTGGAAGAGTGTTGGTGGAGACTTGCTCTGTGGAGACTCTGGGTAACTGCTGGAGCGCCCCCCACCCCAGCTTTGAAGAAAACTCAGATGTTGGTGCTTCTCTTTTTAGTAACTATGTATGTGATGTCTTGATCAGACAAAGCCTGCTTGTTGAATTGTGTTATTTGATCCTTTGATATTTTCTGTTTGTAATTTCTATTTGTATTTGCTCTGAAGTTCAGGATGCTGGCTTTTCCTCCTGAACAAAGTGAATGATATATGTATGTTTGATTAAAGTGAGATTGTTAACCCCTTAAAGTTGCTTTGCTTAGAAAAACAGATCAAAGAACCTATGTTGGTAGCCCTTCTGTGTGTCAGTGTTATTGGTCTTACACAGCCACAGTAGCAGCGAACCGCATTGTTGTTACAAATGTCTAAACAAGAGACCTAACGTACTAGGCAGCTGAAGACTTTATTGCCACAAATGACTTTGCATATAGGTGAGAAACATCAGACATAAAAGTACCAAGCCTTATTCTTCTTCATCTACATTAAGACCATCTTACACATACACACACACACACACACACACACACACACACACACACATACTATCTGCCCAAACCTCTAGCCCTACTTTAACCTCAATACTCAGACTAAGTCTTTTACATGCCTGGAAGATATTAAAACACTTAGAGCAAAAAAATTGGGGGGAACCTATAAATACAATTCAAAAGCCGCGTGCCCCAGGAGAGTTGATATGGTCTTTTGAAAAGAGGATATAGCTGTCAGAAGACTGGGATTTCAGTCCTACTGCCACCAATAATAAGTCATGTTGTCTTAGGTAAATTATATTATTTCTCTTAATTTCACTTGTAATTTAATACCTGACATATATCAAGCTTTAACATTTGGAAAGCACTTTACCTACATTCTCAATTGAACCTCAAAGTGCTGCTGTGAGTCAGGTACTATAGGTATCATTACTATGTTACAGAGGACAACATAACATTGCTAAATCACCCAACCTCCCTGGGCCTCAGTTCCCTCTTTGGCAAAATTAGGACAGTTGGTCTAGGTAGCCTCAAAGTCCTCATTTGGATCTAAACCTATGATCCCGTGATCACAGAGAGGTGAATTGAGGGGTCTGTGTATCACTGGAAGCTCGGAAATCCTCCTAACTCCAAATCTAGTTCAAACCATTGCCATACCATCACTCAAAATCCACGTATGTAAAATGGAGATAATGTGTATTTTCTTAATTATTATTAATGATCTTAATTAAGATCAGAATCTAAAAACACTTCGATGTGTACAAAAGCATTCCAGAAATACAACCATTCTTTCACTTACCTGCTGTGTAACCTCAGACAATTTACTCCATCTGTCTGAGCTGTCATGTTCTTATCCATAAAATAGAGAGTCAGTTCAATACAACAAAAACTTATTAAGCACCCATAATAAAAATAACTGACATTTCTCTAGGACTTTGCATACACCATCTTGTTTTAGCCTCCTAACAACCTTATGTGATAGATTTTAAAGGAATTATTATCTCCTATTTTTACCAATGAGAAAACCAAAACATAGAAAAGTTAAGTGACCCACCCAGGATCACACATATTAGTATCAGAAACAGAATTTGAATCCATTTCCTCCACACTCCAGGTCCCACATTCTATCCATTATGACATGCCACTTCTTATAGATATGTAGTTGATTGGAAGAAGTTTTATAGGTTTTACAAACCAAAAAACATAACATATGCAAAAGCCTTTTGCAAACCTTAAAGAGTTATATAAATGCCAGCTATTATTATATATTATTGTTGTCTTCAACAGAGGTTATTGGCAAACTACAGCCCACAGAGCAAAAATGGCCCACAGTTTGTTTTTGTGTGGTGGATGACCAAACCCAACTTAGCTCACGGGCCATATAAAAACAGGCAAGGAGGCAAGGCCAATTTGCCAACCCCGGGTCTACAACATCCCCAAAAAATGGGCATCCAGACAGCTCTTAAAAACATTCTACCTCATTGAGACGCAAATTCCATTTTTGGAAAGATTTAATTTTTAGGAAAATTTTTCTTACATTAATAGGAAATTGGACTTCTTGCAACTTCTATCCATTAGCACTAGGTTGTATCCCCCACTGCCAAGTTTTAGCGCTTCTTCCACATGACAATCTTTCAAACACTTGAAGACAATTATCATATACTGCCCCCTCCCACCACCACCCTTGTCTTCTCTTCTCCAGGTTAAACATTCCTATTTCTTTTTAAAGGTCCTCTTATCACAGAGCTTAAGATCCCCTCTCCTCTCCTCTGGGTACACACCATACTTGTCAATGTCCTTTTTAAAATGCCCAGAACTGGACACAGTGGTCCAGATGGGATCTGACCAGGGCAGACCTAGTTCTGGTTACCATATATCTATTAACGCAGTCTAACATCACATTGGTTCTTTTGGCTGCTGCACGGCAATGTGGATTCATGTTTGGCTTGAAATCCACCAGTACCCACAAGTCTTCTTCAATTGAATTACTTTCTGCCCATACCTCCCTTATGTTAGACATATATTTATTTCTTTAAATACAAGTATAATACTTTACATTTATTTGAGTTGTCTTGTTTTGTTGCCAAGGGGCAAAAATCTTTAGGGATCCCAAACGTGTCATACACCATATTAGCAACTATTCCTAAGTTTGTGTACTATTCAAACCCGATATGTATGACACCTATGCTTTCCTATAAGCCATTAATTCAAATATTGAATAGAACAGAGCCAAGGAGAGAATACTCTAGTGCTCTACTAGAGAGATCTCTCCCAAGATTTTACATCAGTGCATTAACTAACATTTTTTGCATTTAGTCAGTCGACCAGTTATGAACCCACATAGCTATATTAACAATAAACGATCTTGCCAGAAGGAACCTAGAAAGGACTGCCAAAGATTACAAAGCCTTGGGAAAGAAACCGAAGACCATAGAGGCCCAGGTGTTGTTTTCATCACTGCTGCCCATTGAAGGCAAGGAATGCAGAAGAGAAAAACTGATCAGGGAAGCGAACAGCTGGCTAAGAAGATGGTGTCTGAGAATGGAATTTGGATTTCTGGACCACAACTTAAAACATAGGAATGACAGGCTCCTGGCCAGGGACAAAGTGCACCTAATAAAGGCTAGTAAGAGTATATTTAAACTAAAAAAGGATGGGGGAAGAAGAAAACTGCCCATGTATATCCACCAAGCTAAATACCAGATAGCAGATATTAGATACTCTCTAGATATTGGAGAGTAACTACAATGAAGAAATAAGAACAGTTAGGAAGTTAATAGGAGACAAAAATCCAAGAAATGTCCATTCACAAATGCATAAAATTTAGGCAGCAAGCAAGAGGGAACTAGAAATCCTAATACAAAGAGGCAACTGTAATCTGTAGACTTGGTGGGATAAAGCCCCTGACTAGAATATGCCTAAGGATAGATCTTTTGTTGTTCAGTCATTTCAGTTGTATCCAATTCTTCGTGATCCCATTTGGGACTTTCTTGGCAAAGATATTAAAGTGATTTGTCATTTCCTTCTCCAGCTCATTTCATGGATGAGAAACTGAGGCAAACAATATTAAGTGACTCGCCAAGGGTCACACAGCTAATAGGTGTCTGAGGACAGATTTGAACTCAGAAAGATGAGTCTTCCTGACTGTAATCCCTGCCTTCTGTCCACTGCACTACCTAGCTGTCCTAAAGATAAACATACCTCTTTCAAAAGCAAGGAATTAGGTTTAAAAAAAAAAAAAGGCTATGGGTTTGACTAACTGTCCACCGAAGTAGTAACTAGCTCTAAAAGTCTCCAACTCTGGGATTACTATCCTCTCTCTGTCTCTACCTCTCTTGCATAAGGATGTCATAAGAGACTTTGTCAAGTGCCTTTGCTGAAATCTAGATACGTTTGATCCAAAACATTCCTCTGATCTTCTAGTCTAGTAATCCTGTTTTTAAAAAAGGAAATGGGAATAAACAATATTATTTGCTCTGAATGAACCAATTCTAGCTTAGTGATAATCTTTGCCCTTTCTAAATGCTCAGAAGCTATTCATTTAATAATCCACTACAGAATTTTTTTCAGAAATTAAAGTCAAGCCTATTATGTAAATAAGTTTAAAGCGAAAGTATATGTAGAACCTATATTGGATTGCATGCCGTCTTGGCCGGGAGTGGGGAGGAGAGGGAGGGAGAGAAAATTTGGAACTCAAAAACTTGTGAAACTGAATGTTGTAAACTAAAAATAAAAAAGAACTTTTTTAAAAAAGAAATTAAAGTCAAGCTTATAAGCTTACAGTTTATGTGAGATATGGGATACACAACAACTACTGACTTTCTGGACCTATAAAAGGATAAAGTAGCCTCCAGGCTGGTTGTAAAGGTTAGAAATTGCTCTGAGTATGGTGAAGGAAGGAATGTGGACAGAGGGTAGTGAAGTAACCCTAAAGAATTTAAGTGGTTACTATAGCATTTTAGTGGGTACTTGGAAGCTCACGAGTGGAAGGAGTTTGTGAATGGGAGAGAGAACATGAGGAGAAGAGAAAAAGAGAGGAGAGGAGAGAAAACGAAAGGAGAGGAAAGGAAAGACAGAGACAGAGAGACAGCACAGGAAGTACAAGATTAAGAATTACAAATTTGTGACAGACTGATGTATTTACCTCCTTCCCACTTTTGAAAATCCATTTGCCTGTCTCCAGGGGCACTTCTCTTGATGGCCATTTTTGCTCCCAGACAGCGGGGCTCAATAACCCCAAGCCCGGGACTCAGGACTCTAACATGGTGAAGCTGCAAAGTGTGGTGGAAAGAGTGCTCAGGAGTCCGTAGGTCTGTGTTCTAGCTGTAGCTCCCCCACTAAGGACCTGTGAGCCCTTGGACAAATCCAATCACCACTTTCTTAAATCTTTCCCTATAAAGTAGGGAATAATACCCAGTTCTCAATTCCAACCAGCTCTGTGACAAGCATTTAATTCAGTACATGCCACATGACAGGCGCCACTCTAGCCTCTGGAGATGCAAAGACAAAAATGAAACAGATTCTTCTCTCAAGTAGTTTACATTCTATCAGGAAAGACAAGAACATACATAATTATATACAAAATTTAAGCAGAGGAAGGCGGGACATGAAGCTTCTTCCACAAAGTCTCATTCTGATGCCTTAATCTGCAAGTGTCCTTGAATTCTCAAAGGCTTTGTCACTGGAGTATAACGTCTTATAGGTTCTACTGAACTGGGAAAGCTTCAAATATGGTCCCAGCAACAAACTCTGCTTCTGGGGACCAGCCTCACCTAAGAATAGCAACAACAGTAGCTAGCATTTATATAGCTCCTTAAGGTGTGCAAAGCATTTTACATGTTATCTCATTAGATCTCACTATTAGTTACATGCTAGTAATATCCATATTTTACAGATGAGGAAACCAAAGCTGAAAGAACTTCAGTGACTTACCTAGGATTATACGACCAAGTCAATGTCTGAGGCAGGATTTGAACTCAGGTCTTCTTAGTACAAGGCTGATGCTCTATCCACCAACATATCTTGCTGCCAAAAAGAAGCCAAAGACTTGTAGATGATACAGAACCTTTGGACCAATGTGGCTTACATATTTTCCTCAAGGAGAATGTTCAGAAGTTCTGGGAATTTATGTATCATAACAAACAAAATGTATTATGCTTTAGCAAATAGGAAACAATTGGTTACCTGTATGTGTCATTGCCAAATCATGGGCTTGCATCCAATCAGACTACTGACTTTTAGGAACAAAGATTAAAATGAATGCCCAATTAAAAAATAACGAGAATGAATACCCCAATACAATGGGAATTACTTATGTTAAGAATTGGGAAATGGATTTTTAAAAATAGAAATTAGCATTTCCTATAGAAGTTTAACCTATGCAAACCAATTGCCATAACAAGAAGACCAAAAAAAAAAAAGACAAACTACCCTAGCCAACAGATACTCATTTCTGTGACAAGTAGAAAGATATGACAGCCAAAGACAACGAAGGTTTATAATTTAAACTCTTTTGTAAAATATTACAGAGGAGGAGGACAGAAGATTATAAGCAGCATTGCCTTATAAAATAGTGAGAAGCAATGGAGGAAAAACAAGTTACAGAAAGCTTGGCAAATAGCCAGGTTAAACCAGATCATTCCAAAGATGTTTAAGGATAAAAGTAGGCATTAGATTTGTGCTGTTTGGCCCCAAAGGATGAAACCAGGAGCAGTGGGTTGAAGTTGAAAAAAAAAGGCAAATTTAGGCTTGGTACCAGGAAAAACTTCCTGTTAATCAATTGCCCAAAAGTAGAATGGGGCTGCCTCAAGAGATGTTGAATTCCTCCTCCCTGGGCTCCTCAGGCAGAGTCTGGATACCCACTTGTCAGGTATGTTAACGTGTGGATTCCTTTCGTGTCTGTATTGGAATAGAAGGCCAGTGAGGTTCTTTAAGACTCAAATTCTAATTATGGGATTCTGAGAAAAATGTGAAAAAGAACAGGCTGAAAATGGAAAATATTTGTCAAGATATCTATAACAAATTCTTTTTTCCATCAATGAAAATTAAACCACTACATATGGATGATAATATTACAGTCCTCAACATGTTGCTTGAAGACATAGCAACAGCACTCGGGAAAATAAAGATGAGAAAAGCCATTGGACTAGCCCACATAGCCACAGAGAAGGTCTGTGCTAGAGGTGTTGTAATTTAGAAGACATTAAAAGACTAGCTCTCAAGATCTGATATCTGAAAGAGGAGACCAAAAGCTTGAGAGGAAAATTAGACATTTTTATCCAAAAAAAAGACAACCAAGAAAATATCAGTATTTATGGATCCCATCTCTATAAAAATCTTTATAATAATAATATACACATGTATCACAGATATCCTTGGTAAAGACACGAGAAATGAACAAGAAGGTTTTCACAAATTATATTCCACAATAGACCACTTTCTAGTCACTAAGTCAACTGAGAAATATAGAAAATACAAGATCCCACTGTTTGATGATTGTGAGAAAGCAGTTTATTGGGTAGAACAAAATGCCACCTTAAAGGTTCTCCTCTAACAAAGCATTTTCTATGAATGTGTATGTCATACAAAATCACACAAAATATGCCATACAAAATCATACAAAATTCCTTGAAAGATGAGACAGAGATAATTTTGTTCAATAATTCTCTGGTTATTATTATTAATAAAGGCATAACAAAGGGAGACATAATTTCACCAAATGTATTTGCCGCTGTCACGGAGAATGTCCAACTTGGGGTTCAAAAGGAGGAGGGATTCCCTATAGATGGAGAGGTCCTACAAATATATTATTTCAAATGACATTGTGATGATATCATCAATCTCAGATTAATAATAATAATAGCTGACATTTATATAGTGCTTTAATGTTTGCAAAGCACTTTATAAACATTATTTCCGCTTTATCCTTACAATGACCCTGAGAAGGAGGTAATATTGTTATCCTCATTTTACTGCTGAGAAAACTAAGCCTGAGAAGTTATGACTTGATCAGGGCCACACAGCTAGTAAGTGTCTGAGGCTACATTTGAGTTAGGTCTTCCAGACTCCACTTCCAGTGTTCATTCATTGTATTACCTCTCTCCCTCTAGGAACATTGCAGAGTCTCCTAAATAAGACCCGTAATATTTCAAAATTAACCACACGGGGACAAAAAGAAGAAGAAAAATGCTTATTGTCCAAAGTATGATAAATAGTTGAATGAAAATCCTATACAGCTGATCATCAGTGTGTACATATACATATAGATAGATAGATAGATAGATAGATAGATAGATAGATAGATAGATAGATGATAGATAGGTAGATAGATAGATAGATAGATAGATAGATAGATAGATAGATAGATAAGATAGATAGATAGATAGATAGATAGATAGATAGATAGATAGATAGATAGATAGATAGATAGATAGATAGATAGATAGATAGATAGATAAGATAGATAGAATCTTAGGTAGATCCTCAGAGAACTAAGAATTTTTCTACCTAGTACTAAAACTAATGTAGCAGGAGTGGGGAGCAGAGATGTCATAAGAAGGAATCTGCTACATCCCTGGGACTTCTATTTGTGGGTTACATTTTTTCCTGGCACCAGGATTATATTTGATGCCTCTTTGCAACTTCTACCCATTTTTCTTAGTTCTGCCTTGAGGGCCAAAGAGAATGTCTAAATCCTCTTCTACATGACAGTCCTTCAATACTTCAGGACAGTTACCAGGTTCCCTGTAAGTTTTCTCTTCTCCAAGTTAAACATTTCTATTTCTTTCAATCTGTCCTCATATGGCATAAAGCCCTTCACCATTTAACCAAGCTGGAAGGATAGCTAACACAATAGATAAAAAATTACAGTTCAAAAAGATCTTGACTATTGAGAATATTGAATTGAAAGAAATAAAATAAAATGGAATTTAATAGGATTAATATAAAATCTTACACTTGGGTCCAAAAAATTGGCTTCACAAGTAAAAGATGGGGGAGGTATGGTTAGACTATAATTTATCTGAAAAAGATCTTGGGGTCTTAGGCAGGCAAGAAGCAAATAAGCATTTGTTACATACTTACTATGTGCCAGATATTGTTCTTTTATAAAATAGCATTTTACTTTTGCCAGTTACATACAAAGACAATTTTTAACATTTTTTATAAAATTTTGAGTTCCAAATTTTCTCCCTCCCTCCCTCCCTCTCAATCCTTCCTCCATAAGACTTTAAGCAATTTGATATGGCAAATTTAGCTACATTAGCATATAGCAACTTTAAGTAATTGATATATGTGCAATCATGTAAAGCCTATTTCCACATTAGTCATGCTGTGAAAGGAGAAACAGTTTGCAAAAAAAAATTACAGTTTACAAAAGGAAAAAACAAGCAAAAAATAAAGGAAGTGAGAATAGTGTGCTTTGATCTGTATTTAAATTCCATCATTTCTTTCTCTGGATATGGATAGCATTTCCCATCATGAATCTTTTGGAATTGTCATGGATCATTGTATTACTTAGAAAAGCTAACTCATTCATAGTTAATCATTGCACAATGTTGCTGTTACTGTGTACAGTGTTCTCTTGGTTCTGCTCACTTCACTTTGCATCAGTCCATACAAGTCTATGGGGTTTTCCGAAATCATCTTGTTTGTCATTTCTTATAGCACAGTAGGATTCCATTAGAATCATATGCCACAGCGTTCGGTCATTCCCCAATTAGTGGGCATTCCCTCACTTTCCAATTCTTTGCCACTACAAAAGAGCTGCTATAAATATTTTTGTACATGTGAGTCCTTCTTCCCTTTTTTATGATCTCTCTGGGATACAGCAGATACCATTCTAAGTGCTGGAGATACAAATAAAGTAAAAAAGAAAGCTGGCCTTTGCCCTCAAGGAGTTTACTTTCTAATGAGAGAAGGCAATATACAAAAGGGAGCTGAAAAGGAGTTGGGGATAAAGGTATCCCTTGACCTTTATCTTGCCACTGGACTCCTGTGACTCTGGAGGAGAGAGTGAGGCTGACAGCATTGTGCGGCTCTACCTCACTTAAATTCAAGTCACACACAAGTCCAGACACCATGTTGGTGATGTCATCAGTACTCTTCAAGAATGAAGGATGAACAACAGACACAGAACAGACCCTTTCAGAGATACAGTGTTTTAATCAGGAGCAGCCAGTAGGGGAATAAAAGTTGTCTAGCCCAGGCCCTTCTACAAAATGGAAGCACCAGAATGAACTCACCGATGGAGAAGGAGCCTGGTGTGGCAGACGGATGTTCCAAAGTGAGGAAACTGAAGTCAAAGGGGGAGTTTCTGGGTGATACTCCAATAGAGGCATAGTGTTGAAATCCAGAAAGTCAGAAGCACAGCTGGGAGGGGAATGAAGGTTGGCCAATCTGGGCCTCTCTCCAAAACAGAGGTTCCTGGAGGCACTCACCAGTGGGAGAAGGGGACTGGGATGGTGGATGGATTTTCCAGGGTGAGAAGGCCCCAGATGCTGACTCAGAAGACTAAAACCTCGACATGAGTCAGCAGTATCGCATAGCAGCCAAAAAAAAGCACTGGGAGATATAGCTTCCAGGAATAAGTGGGTGGTAGTCTAACTGCACTCTGCCCTGGTCAGAGCCCCATCTGGAATATTATGCTCAGTTCATGGCACCATATTTTAGTCAGTGGAGATCCAATCTTCCATTGCTAACAGAGGTTGGAGAATCAGCCCAGAGGATGTGATTCACCAAGCACAGTGTCTAGCACTCAGTAGGCACTTAATAAAGGTTGCACTGAATTTCTCTGTGTTTCTGAGATTTGCTCTCTAGTAGTGCCTGCACTGACCACATCTAACAGGACACTGGGCACAACAAACCCACAGGAGGGGCACCATTATATGTTCAACAGCCATATTCACTGCTGAGTCAGGTCTATGGAGCTTTCCACACAGTTCTCACCCCTCAGCCCCTGCTAAGGGAGCTCTGGTGACCTAATGGACTTCAAATACTCCTAACAGCAGCTCCCACAATAAACTGATTGTTCTTCTTGTATTGGCAGTGACTCAAAGGGCCCCACTTCAACTGTCACAGTCCCTGCAATGGGGAACTCATGACCCAGAGTGCAGGAAGGAAAGAGCCAGCGTCCTTGTCCTTCCCAGACAGGAGGAGGGAGAAGGGTGACAGTCACTGTGGACTTGTGCAATTAAAGGTAGAGTAAGGGAAGGGAGAGGGCAGGAGTTGGCTGTTGTCCAGGATTTACTCCTCTCATCCCAGACACTTGGGTCACCTTTGCATCAGGAGTTGCTCTAGCTTAAGAATCTAGTAAAGGTGTGAGGAGTCTCAAAGTTGGGTAGCAGGAGCCTGGGAGGCAGGAGGAAGGAAGAAGCATTGACAATGCTGTTACCTGCCTTCGAAGAAAAGAAATCTCAGAGGGAAGGGAAAGCTGTAAGGCCAAATGAAGTCTGGGTCAGCCCCTGAGCCAGCAGAGGCAAGAACTAGACTAATGGTTGCCCTAAAGCCAAAAGAATCCCAACAATCTCCCACAGCTCAGAATGGAAAGAACACTAGATTTTAGAGTGAGAGGATCTGAGTTCAAATCCTACTCCTGCTATTTGGGTGAGATACCTGGCCTCTCATTTCCTCATATGTAAAGTGAGGGGACAGTATAATACAGGGAGAAGAGAACTGACTTTGGAGTCAAGGGTGACAGTGCTTCGGGGTCTGAGGAGATGGATTCAAATCCTATTTCTGATGCTAACTTACTGTCTGTCTTTTCCTTGACCTGGATTTCCTCATCTACAAAATTAGGAGATTAAACTAGATGTCCCTAAAGGCCCTTTTGAGTTCTGAATCTATGATTCTGCCATTGGATGACCTCTAATTTCCCTTCCAGCTCTCAATCTATGATCTTAAGTGTGACCCAGTTACAGTTGATATTTGAACCTAGAAGTGCTGATTCCCAAGCCTCTGGCATAATCCGACACCACAGGACTAGATACGGCAGAGACCAAAAGTCTTTACTTCACAAGGGTCCAAGCAGACATCTTTGGCTTGACCTAGCCTGGCCCGGCCCACCCTGTGCCTCAATAATTCCCTGGGCCCCTGAGCAGCAGCCAGCTCTCTTTCCCCTCCCTTTGAAGAAATCTGGAAAAGAAAAAAAAAAAGAAAGTGCTTTGATTTTTCTAAAACAAACACTGCACTGAATGAAGAGATAACCTCAGCCTGGGTTTGGCTCAGTCTCCCCAACACAAGGGAAATCACACTTAATCTTTCTAACATGAAAGGCCAGAGCAGTCCTGAAACCTTCTGCACCATGGAAAGTTGAAGTGGCAGGCCCGTCCCAGATCCCCTCTCCGGGAGTGAGGGCCTGACAAGCCGAGGAAAAAAAAATCAGCTGTAGCCCAGGTGACAAATGTATTTGAGGGGAGTCCTTTGGCTGTGTGGGCCCAGGTTTTCAGAGCCAAAGAGTCCAAGGCAGAAGGAATTGGGGTGCGATGAAAGAAGTGTTGTTGGCTGCTGCTCCGAGGAAGCCGACAACCTCTCCAGTCCTTGTGGATCAAAAGTTACCTTGTTAAGAGGAAAATCCCTCTCACGATACATTTCAAGAGGCAGAAAATGGAGGTAACGGACTGCTAGCACAAAGGGAAGAAGGAGATTGGAAAGAAGAGTTCAGGTCCTCTGGAGGTCATCAAACACCTCCTCCAACTCCCTCCTTCTGCCCCCAGCCTTCCATGCATCCATGTGCTCTTTCTGCTCATTCAGGCCTGGGATGAACCCTTCCTCAGCCCAGCAATCCTCCTAAACCATGCCTTACCAACCTTGTCCTATCTGGCTTGCTAGAGCTTTGTTGAACTCACTCACACAATGCCCTGGCTAAGGTCTCCAAAAAGTAGTCCTTACACGGATCAAGCCAATTTGGTATCATTTGTAAGTGAATGTGCTGATGTTGAACCATTGCTAGTTATCTTTCATGGAGCATCAATAGTGTTGGAGTCAGAAGGACCTAGGTTTGAATCTCCTTTATAACTAGCTCCGAGCCTTTGTTTCCTTATCTATAAAGTGGTGATAATAATATCTGCAGTGTTGAGATAATGAGATGGATACTACAGTTATCCCTTCCACATCATGAGGGTTAGGGGTACAGTACCACCACAACCTGGAAAATCCACATAAAATTTTTTGGCCTTCCCTTAATACCGGAGAAGTCTGAATTATTATGGTATTAAAAGATAAAATATATTGATTTTATACAATACTATATACGTGTGTGTGTGTATATGTGTGGACGCGTTTGTGTGTGTGTATGTGCATGCATTTGTGTGTGTGTATATGTGTATATATGTATATATATATACATATATATATATAAAACGCATTTCTGAGTTTCCATACTTTTTCTATGTTGTCTGCAGCTTCTGCAAAACTCCCAAAAAGTTCCCATTTAATTTCTTATGCCAAACCGCGATATATTGAAACCATGACAGGGAAAAGTGTGATGTGGAAGGGATTACTGTCTATAGGAAGTGCTTTGTAAACCTCAAAGCACTGTCTACTATTCTTATTGTCCTCCACAAAGACTTTGAGGTCAATGGCAAATATGTGGGATAGCTGGCCAGAATCAAAGAGGCTTTGAAGTCAGAAGACCTGGGTTCAAATCCTATCTCAATCACTACCTATGTAAGCTTTGGCAAGTCCATTAACTCTTTGAGTCTCGGTTTCCTCATTTGTAAAATAGATGAGTTGGACTACATGTTCCTTAGTCCCCTTCCATCTCTAAATCTAGAGGCAGCTGGTGGCATATTACATAGAGCACTGGACCTGGAGAGTGGAAGACTTGAGTTCAAATCCAGCCTCAAACACTTAATAGTTGTGTGACCCTGAGCAAGTCACTTAACTTCTGTCTACCTCAGTCTTCTCAACTGTGCAATGGAGAAAATGAGAGCATCTACCTAGAAGGTTTTTTGTGAGGCCCTAATGAGATACCATGGGTAAAGCACCTGGCACATAGTAGGTGTTTAATAATTGCTTGTTTCCCTCCTAAATCTATGATCTTGTGATCCTATGAACAGGTTGTGTATCTGGAAGCCCTCCCTAGATCCCGAGGCCTTGTTCTTAGCTCCTCACCAGGCAAGAGAACAGAGCAAAGAGAATTGGCCACATAAGATTCAAATTCACAACCTTCATCGGTTTTAACATGGTGCTATAACCAATTCATCTAACCACTTAAAGCCATTAAATAATTTTCTTTTCACTCAACAAATGTTTAGGGTGCTTCTGCTACCTGAGTAGAGCTTTGTCAGTGTTGGGTGCTATGTTAAAGATGAATTTAGTCTTCAGTCCTTCGAGGATCTTACCATCTGGCAGAGGGAGTGTACAAATACATGTAGAACTAACAAGGCAGGATACAATAATTGTCACGAAAGTGATTATAAAAAATGCTATAGGAGTTCAGAAGGGGCCATGATTATTTCTGTCAGGGGCATTCAGTGAAGGGTTCATGGAGAAGTTAAGATTAATGCCAGGAGGTGAAGGCTGGGTAAACCAGGAGAGATGGGATGTGGACATGCTTGGTGGAGAAACCAGCATAAGCATAGCACAGAGGTAGAAAGACTCAAGTGATGTTTGGGGAGTAGGAAGAGACCCCATTTGGTTGGAATTTTTATAGAATATTGAAGGGGAAAAAATAAAAAGGCTAATTGGTGCCAGATTCTTATCATCTTCTGTCTTATCACCTTCTGTCTTTTCTTCTTGGCCCCTTTTTGTAGGCCTTAGCTTCCAAAGACCCACCTGTGCTGATATTTCTCATATATTTCCAACTTCTCCTGAAAATAGTCTCTTCACAAACTCCTCAGCCCAAACTGACCTCAGTCTCTCACCAGGAAACTCCCAGTACTGTGCCTTTGATAGTTCTAAGTCTGGTTATTCTTACCCTTTTGGTATTGAATGAAGTTATATGGAATAAGAAGGGGGAAAATGCATTCAATTTAGATTCATGCATAATTTGCCTAAGACTATAGAATTATTCAGTGGTCTGATTCCAGGAAAAACCCAGAGCCCTGTAGGCTCTAATAACAACAGTTAATAAGATCTTTAAATCACATCCCTGTCTCCTCTTTTCTCCTCACTGTTCCAGTCTTAATATCTCTCCTCTCTCCTTCTTCTGCTCTGTCTTTCCTCTGCTTTCCCTTCTCTCTCCTCATTCCCTCTCTGCCTGATAAGCTTTACAGTCTCTCTTCACCTGAAGGGATTTTGTAATTCGTCTGTCCTTCTTTCCCTCACCAACAGGCTTCCATTCCAGACATCTCCAATCCTTCCCGACAAAAGGAACATAAAAGAACATTGAGTCCTCCTGAGTTAAAACCCAAATACTCATTTATTTTTCTGTCAGGTTGGCTTTAAGCAACCCCATTGTGAGTAAACAAGAAAACCCTGATTGCAATAGCTTCACACGAAGACTTTGGCACATAGATACAGAACAGATGTGACCAGAGAGAGCAGAGATCAAGGAAAGCAGGCTGCAGGAATTGGAAAGGGAATGCTTCTAGCAGAGGAGGAAAGATGTCAATCAAAGACAAAACATCATTAACAATGTGGTAAGTAGATAGAGAATTGATAGGTTAAAAAAAAAGGGAATAATTACCCCCTCAGAGACAAGGAACCAAATGCAACCCACAATAGACAGAATTGGCTATCTGCAGAAGCCTTCCCAGAAATAATCCACTCCTGCCCTGTGATTGGGAGATAGCTGACTGATAAGATTAAGGTTCCTGGAAACAACCACTCTAAAATATAAAACTGGTGATCTTTTAAAATACCATAATCTTGAAAATTGTAACACGAGGTGATGTAATAACAAAAGAATTTGGTGACTGATAAGAGGAAATCAAAAAAGGAAAAATCAGAGAAGAAGGAAGACTCTGTCAGAATTTTTCCAGCAAGGCCAACCAGCTAACCCAAATTACCCCAATCTGCCAGGGGCTATGTGCCTTGATTGGAGCTGGGATGTCAGGTTGGCATAGTTAGATGACCCTGTCCCTTAAGATCATCCATTCCCTTTTTTCCTGACTGGACACATCTAATTGACTTCTGGTCTTCATTTGGTTTCCCCCAAAACATATATATATTTTTTTCTTCCCGCCCAAGGAGAGCTGACCAGCCAACACACATGTTCCTGGCTCACTGGCAAAGTATAGCATTCAATGTCACTTCATAAAGTGGCATTCTGATTTGTACCACTCTTTTCTGTGACTTTGCTCTAATCATTCTAGGAGAACTAATAAAATCAATTTTCTGAAATCAGAGCTGTCCTGGACCTTCATTGACCTTACTAAGACATTGGCCCCAAATGAAACAGGCTGCAGGCTTTACTCACATGAGGCAACATAGGTCTGTGTTATTAGGAGAACTGGTAAGAGCCTAAATTCCCTTTTCCTTCTATCATGGTGGCACACAGTCTTATTCTTATTCAAAAGTGGTAGGGGTGCAAATGGAAGGTGGTAGTGCATTGGCAAGATATGGACCACTCACTAAGAGCACCAGCTCAATCCAAGCATGATAGACTAAATATATTTAATTAGAAGTATAAGATCTCCCCATTGCGAGAGTACATTTGTGACCTTATGCACACCACTTAATCTCCACGGGCCTCAGTTCACTCATCTATAAAATGAAGGTATTGAACTAGATGACTTTTGAGGTCCCTTCCAGCTCCAGAGATCTCACACTCTCTCCCCACTCCCCACATCCAATCAACTGCTAAGTCCTGTCTTTTCTAACTCCATTAATAGCTGCCTTCTACACTCCTTTCTCTCTTCTGAGACTGCCGCCACCCTGGTTCAGGTCCTCTATCACCTCATGCCTAGACCGTTGCAATGAGCTGCTTCGGGGCCTCGAGTATCTCCCTAATCCAATCTATCCACAAACTGGTCTTCCTAAAATCTCACCATCTCATGCCTCCTGTCCAGTCAATTCCAATGACTCTCTTGCCTCCGCAATCAAATAAAATCGTTTGACTTTTAAAACCCTTTCATAACCTGGCCCCTTCTCACTCTTCCACTCTTCTCACAACTCTCTCCCCAGCTGCCCCGCTCAACCCTACTGCACACTCTGCCCTTGGGTGACAAAGGTCTCCTTTGTGTACCTCACACATGACACTCCATCTTTCCTCTCTAGGCATTTTCACCGGCTGTGCCCCCATTCCTGGAATTCTCTCCCTCCTCATTTCTGCCTCCTGACAAATGTCCTAACTCCTACCTATAAGGAGACTTTCCCAGTCTGCCTTAACCTTAGTCTGCCTTGCCTCTGAGATTATATCCTTTACATATTTTATTTGTACCTAATCTCCCCTATTGGACTGTGAGCTCCTTGTAAACAGAGAGCGGTTTTGTTGTTGTTTGTTTCGTTTTGCCTTTTTTTGTATCCCCAGTGCTTAGTAGAGTGCCTGGCACATAGTAGATGCTTAATAAATTCCTGTTGACCTGAATTGATCCTATGGTCCCACAAGATTTAAGAAGCCGCTAGGACTGTATTAGTCATCTTCCCATTATCAAACATGCAGCTTCCATTTTCATTCACAAATTGCGTTCCCAGAAGATGAGCAATACCTCAGATTTGAGATTGAGTACCTACTTTTAACACTATAGCTCATAATTCTCCCTCCCCATTGTATTCCTTATTAGTAATTAGCCAGTAGATACAACTGACTCTTAGAAGAGGCATTTGTGAAAATGGTAGAGTATAACAGTAGCTACAAAACATTTCCCAATAAACCTGGATTGTGCTCTCCCATAAACAGAGTTGACAGAAAGAGTGGGCTCAAACTTAGACATGACAATGAGGCACATATTTCTAGGGCCTGCAAGCCCTTTATCTCTTCAGACTCCTCACATAGCTCTAATTGGACGCAGCATCTCAGCTTGATAGATCAATCTACTGAGTTCCAAGGGTCCGTTCCTCTCCATAGTCAACTGTCTTCTCTGCTGCCAGTGGTCCTGTTCCTTGAAGGTCCTTGCACCCTCAAGCAACTACCTTTCTGTGTCCATTTGTCTGTTTTCTCAATTATATTTAAACTCCGTCAAACCAAAGAATGATTAGGCTGTTGGATGGGGCATTTCCCTTTCTGCTGCTAGATGCTAAGCCAAAGCCAAACGTGGAAGGGGGGAGAGTAAATCCCTACCTCTTCCCATCCCCACCTTCAAGAATGAATGAATTCCTCTCAAGGGACCAGGTTCTCCTAGTGTCTTGATCTGACAAACTCTCTCTTGGGCTTAACTATTTACAAGTGCAAAGATGGCCCTCTTTTTTTGCTCACCCAATGAGGCTATTCCTTTTAATTCCATCAGAAAAAGAGATTCACATTTCATAAATGGCTCACCAGGGATGGCTTCCATTTTTAAATTAGTTTAACATCTTGTTGCCACATTAAAACCTGATCATGTATACAATCTTGTAACTATATCAGCTATGTTGGGAGAGGGAATCACACCACGCTTATGCACAAACACATATACAAAAATGCATACATAAACTTTACTAACTGAAAAGCAACAGAACTATCAATGCTCTATCTAAGGATTTGTGTGAAGGCTTAGATGGCATTCCTATCAAGTTTTCAGATGACACAGAACTAGGAGGAATATTTACCAGGTTGAACGAGAAAATCAAGATTCAAAATAAAAAAATCTCAGCATGCTAGAATGAAAGACTGATCTAGTGAGGGAACAGAACCAGCCCACTGATTTCACTGATACAAATAATTTACAGGAAAGGAAACTCTACCAGTGCAGGTCAGCTCCATCTTAGAGAGATAGAGAAGTGAGAGGTGTAGTGATTTGCTCAGTCCCACAACCAGCATGTGTCAGAAGACAGACATGAGCCTAGATCTTCCTGGTTCCAAGAGCAGACTTCTAACCACCATGGGTTACTACCTCTTTGGGGATAAAATAAAACAGAGATAAATGAAAGTCCTCCATTTGTATCTAAAACAGTTGCATAATGTAAGATGGAGGAGGCTCAGCTAAACAACAGCTTAATGGGAAGATTTTGGAAACTCAAAATGAGTCAGCAATAAAGTTGTAGAGAGGTACAGTTCAATATAATTTAAGAAGAAAAAATAAAAACAACTCTTTAACAATCAGAGCCATCCAAAATTAGAATGTGTTGCCTTGAAAGGTATTACGTTCACCCTCCCTAGAGGTTTTCTTCAATCAAAGGCCGGATCACCAGTTGTCATGTTTATGCATGAATTAAATCAGACAGCTTCTGAGGCTCCCATCCGCTGTCACACTGAGACTTAGTGACACATCCCAAACAAGCTGATTCTCAATTTCATCCTCACTGTCCTACCTCTATCATGTGTACCTCGAACATATTCTTTCCTCAACCCATATTATTTAAGTCAATTCGATTCAACAAACTTTATTAAAGGCTTACTCCATAAGAAGCACTGAGCTAGACAGAGGATACGAAAATAAAAATGAATGCAAACATGAGTAAATAAAGATATAAAAAGTAAATACAAAGTAATTTGGAGATGGGTAGAACAATAACTGCATGAAACAGGAAACACCTCAGCTAGTACCTGACCGGAGCTTTAGAAAAAGCTATGGGTTCCAAGAGACCAAGATGAACAGGGAGAGCAATCCAGCCAAAGGGGTTGGCTTGTAAAAGACTGTTGAAATATTTATCTTCTTTCTAGCTTCAGCTTAGTACTATTTGCTCCATGAAGTCTTCCCTGATACCTACAGCTAAAAGCGATCCTTCCTTAAATTTTCCTAGACTACTTTGTCTGGACCTCTCCTTTGGCTTTATTCCATTAGAGAAAAGCACTCACATTTCATAAATGGCTCACCAGGGGTGGTTTCTATCATATTTACTTGTATATATGTCATATTCCTTCTATTAGATGGAAAGCTCCTTGAGGTCAGGAATCAATTCCTTTTTGAAATGATCTTTGTATTGCCAACATTGAGGCTTTCACAAAATAGGCCTTTAATCAATGTTATTGTTAGTTGTATGAGAGGGGAAAAAACCAACCAGTAGCATTGCACTCCCCAACATTGCTCTGTCCAGGTTCTGCTCCCATCCTTTACATACCCCTATATTTGAATTGTCCTTCCCACCCCCTCTCCTGTCTCTTTTCACTTTATTGAGGATTTTGATAAATCCAAAGAGAACTGTGACATTTTTGACTCATGAACAAGTGAGTGTCTTCCTACTGGGGACTCAAGGCCCTGTACTTAGAAACGCCATCATATGATCACCCAAAAGAGCAAATTCAAAGAGTTTGGGGATTCCCATATATTTAGTTTAAGTAATCTATCTCTGGAAGACAGGTAAGAGGTACAGTGGATAGAACACTGGACTTGGAATCAGAAAAACTCATCTTCATGAGTTCAAATCCAGTCTCAAACACTTTATTAGCTGTGTGACCTTGGGCAAGTCACTTAACCCTCTTTGCCTCAGTTCCTCATCTGTAAAATGAACTGGAAAAGGAAATGGCAAATTATTCCAGTATCTCTGACAAGAAAACCCCAAAATGGAGTCATGGAGAGTCAGACATGGCTGAATAACAATCTATCTCTTGCTCTTTCCCTGCACCAATTTGGCCTCCTTGTTCCTAATTTACTGAGTTCTTTGTTTTGTTTTTCAGATTATAGTTGACCTTCTTTACAGAGACAAAGCTAAAATAAGTAAATAAATAAAATCAGCCTGGTGCTCAGGGCTGGAAGAAAACTGAGAATCCTCGCCTGGATCCTCTTCTGTCTTTAATTTCTGCTTGGGAAGGATCATCTTCTGGTTTCATTAAACAAGGCCTCTAAACATGGAGAGGCCAAATTGCCTGGAAGTGATGTTATCCTAACAATTTGCTTGTTATCGTTGCTAAAATCCCTCCAGGAATATTTCTTGGTAGAGAAATGCAATGGCATATCATCAGTGGAAAGTTTTCCAGAGCTGGTTTCAAGTAGTTTAAAGGGGAAAGATCTTCACTAATGCAAAAACCCGTTATTTATGTAGATTATATTAGAATACTTGTTGTCTCTATACCTCACTACCACAACCAAGAAAAGAACAACACACAAAATATTACTTTCATCATATCACTCTGCTATTCTACAACCTTCAATGCCTCCCAACTGCCTTCAAAATAAAGTCGAAATCTATCATCATGTTTTTCTAAGTCCTCTATGGTCTAGTTCATCAACGGCAGCCAGTCTTATTTTCCCATAACTAGCTTATCTTATTTCCTCCATGAAGTTTTCCCTGACTTCTTCATCTCTACTTGTTCTCCCCCAACTCTGAATTTTTACTATGTTGTCTCTACCACTCTACATTTTTAGTTAATTATGTCTTGTATTATCTTTCAAGTGGTTCCTGAATATATAGACTATTTCTTAAAGCAGAACGTTATATCCATAAGAACAAGAACTATGTCTTCTATTTCTTATGAAGTTCTACACCCTTACACAGAAAGAAAAATACTTACTTACTGAAATTGAATTGAAAATACTAACCAGCAATTTCATACACATATATAAGCATGTGTGATGTATCTCACATGCATACACACACACATACACACCTTTGAACACACACCTTTGAATGTAAGCTCCTTAAAGGCAGTGATTATGTATGTCATATTTTATCTTTGTATCAACTAGCACAGTGCTTTATACATGATAGAAATCCAAATGTTTGTTGAATTGTCTGATGCTTGGGATAGAGTAGTAGTTAAAACTGAGACTGAAGCAATAACAGCTGTTCAAAGTCCAAAGAAAAGATTCCCTCTCAACTGACTTCAAGCCTGAAGTCACCCATAACTCACTAAAAAAAAAAAATTCTGACTCCTTTCCCCCAAGATTTGTTATAATGAGAATGCAGTGGTTCAGGACACCACTGGGGGTCAGTGCAGAGCTCCAGAATGGTTTGGTTTTCACCAATGCCTTACCCATAAGTGTCCCAATATCAATTCACAGGACATAAAGTTGGAAGGAACTTTGAAGATCATCTGGTCAACCCCTTATTTTTCATATAGGGAAACTAAAACCAGAGCTGTTAAATGTTTAGACATTAAATTATTTACCCAACCAACTTCACCCAGGAGTAGGTAGCAGAGATAGAATTCAAACCTAAGTCATCTGACGCCAAACCTAATATTATCCCCACTATGAAACCTGCTTCTAGCGGTTCAATTGAATTCAATTTAATAAACATTTGTCAATAAACACCTATTGTGAACAGATCACTTCAGTATCTACTGGAAAAGATACAAAATTCAGATAAGATAAAGACCCTGTCCTCAGGGACCTTACAGTTTAGTAACTATGATACGTGAAAAGTGAATCAGAGGGATGTAAAACAAAATGTGTGTAAGGTCTTTGTACCTTGAACACAATTGGTTCTCATTTTAGCCTAAGAAAGCCCAGAGGCAACACCCAAGCCACATATTGAATTTCCCTAAGACATTTTCATAACTTACTCTCCATCCAGAGATTGACTGGATGGAAAAAGTAAGAAGGTGAACCTCTCATAGAGAATTAAAGAGTTTGGAAGTCACCAAGTCACAAAGTTTTGTCTTTGCTGATTCCTCTCTGAGGTAGGACTGGGAATGACTCTTGGTAACCCTCTTGGGATTGAAATGCAGAGTTCATAGAATCATAGTACTAGAAAACAGTCAAAAGACTTGGGATCTAATCCACCTCTGCTTCTCATTAGCTTGTATGAACTTGAACAAATAACTGCATCTGGCATAGTGGATAGATAGAGTAGATAGCATAGATAGTGGATAGATAGGTAGACTTTTGGTCAAAAAGACCTGAGTTAGGGGGATGTCTACCCCATGCATGTGAAGACTTCCCCTGGAAGGATAGGCGGATAAGAACAATTTGTTCCAACTGCCATAAAGGCAACTGAAGCACATGTTGTTGAACACTTAGAGCTTAGTCAGATATCAAAAATGCCAAGGTCATCCACTGCATTCCAGGCCATCACCAGTTGCCTTGACTTTTGTCCTGCCACTGGACTTTGATGCCTCTGGAAGAGAAGATGAGGCTAATGACTTTGTGCAATGCTGCCTCACTTAAATCCAATTCACACCCAAGTCAAGACATCGCCCTGTGATGTTATTGGTCCTCTTCAAAAACGAAGGACAAATAACAGATGGTAAATGAGTCATAACCTCAAAAAGTTTATTGTATCTCTATTTTGTGTATGCTGCCACTTCACAGGATCATTGGGAGGAAAACAATTGCAAATTGAGGGACCGAACTATATGACTCTCCAATTCTATCTTATGATTTTGAGACCTTAGAGATTATTACTCCAACTCTTTCATTTTATAGATAAGGAAACTGAGATCTAGGTCTAGAATCCTGATCCTTTGACTCCCAGTTCTCAGTTTCCATCTCACCACAATGCCTCTAGTCCTTCCCTGAGACCCTCGCTCTACTCAGAGATTGTATATAAGTATGTAGAGTTTGAAGGAGAATAGCAAAATTATTATAGCATTGTTGGTTCCATAAAATAGTTTACTGATATAGTACAACGACAAAAGTATGGCTCGGTGGCCAAAAAGAACTAATGGGGTTGGAGTTTGAAGCTGCGTTGATAAGAATGCCCCACTGGTCACATCACATCTGGAGCAGTATATTCAGTTGAGAGTGACCCATTTTAGGGAGGACATTGAAAAGCTTCAGCCTGTCCAGAGCAGGATGACCAGGATTGGTGAGAAGACTGTAGAACAAGCCATAGGAAGGTCATTTGAAGGAACTGGGACTCTCCACCCTAGAGAAGAGAAGACTAAGTAGGGAAATGGTAGTTGCCTCTTTGTAGGTGAAGGCCTATCAAGTGGAACATTTGTTTTGCTTTTCCACAGAAGGCAAAACTAGAAGCAGCAGGTGGGATTGGTAGAAGGCCAGATTTCATCTCAATATAACAAAAAAATCTCTAATAATTAGAGCCATCCAAAAGTGCAACAGACTGCCTCTGGGGCTAGTGGTTTCTCTGTCACTGGAAGTCTTCAATGAGTGTAAAGATGAATATTTGTAGCCGGCACTACCCTCAATTCTAGATTCATGTGAATTATTGGCTTCAGTGGAGGCTAATTTTGGAAATGTGTCTCAGTTGGCTTAAGCACACATCTCAGTTCCCCCTGAAACCATTAAAATCATCTGTACTTAGTTTGCACCTTACTAGGAGACCAGACAAGGCACATGTATTTTTACACTATAATATTTAATGGAAATACTTAATTGCCTGCACATGACATTCCTTCCTCCTCTCCCACATCCTTGCAAGGCCCTGCCTGAAATGTTTTCCTTCCTCACCTCCACCTCTTGGAATGCCTGGATCCCTTCAAGTCTCAATTCATGCCCCACTTTCTATGGGAGGTCTTTCCTGATTCCTCCAATCATTGGCATTTCTTTCCACAGAAATTACTTCATATTTATTTATCTATATACATTCTGTAACCCTCCAGTATAATGTAAGCTTCCTGAAGGCAGGAACTATTTTTTTATTTTGTTTTTAAAGAGCCAAACTACATACCTGCTTTGTGTATGTGTGTGTGCACACATGTGCATGTATGTGTGTCTGGGTGTTCTTTTCAGCGTCTAGCACAGCATCTGGCACATAGTATGTGTTTAATAAATGCTTGTTACTGTTATTGTTAATATCCACAACCTTATAAAGGCAAACTCATCCCCAATTCTCACCAGGGTTTCCTGGGAAAACAGCATCTCCCAGACTCATACTTCTAAAATGAGGAAAGGCCTCTCTCTTTTAAATCAACATAAGATGTGCATTTGGGGTTCAGTGCAGACATCCTAGAACTTGAAAATTGCTACAGCCACCTGAAAGACTCATGTTCTCAGGTGCTGAAAGGTCTGGCATTTTTGTGTGTGACTGGACTGAGTCTGAGCAGCTCCATCCGTGAAGCAACTTTTTTCTCCATTTGGAGCATTCCTTGGCTTGTCACCCCTCCACAGGCTAAATGTTTCATCTCCTTGCTCCATAAGAGTATGTCAGAACTTGTAGGCCTCCTGGACACTATTGATGTCTATCCATAAAGTATTGTAAAATTTCCTTTCTTCTCCCATCCTAACAGTTTTGGTTGCCTTCCTGATACAAGCATCCCTGTGTCTTAGACAGTATCTCGCTAAAAATCTCATTCTGAGAATTTTAACTGGACTTGTCCTTGAGGCCCAGAGCCTCAATGCAATAAACCAAGAGTCTGAGACTTCAATCAGACACACTCCTGTTACACCATTTATCAGGAATGATGTAGAGAGAATTCCTGTTTATGTATGAATTAGACTAGATAAGCTCTAATGTCTCTTCTAATAGAGATTTTGTGATTCTGTGTTAGAGCAGTCTTGTGTTTGCCTGGTTTCCTGTAAGTCAATCTGTACTTTTTAACTCTTTGCAGAACAGTGTCAAGAAAATAACAGTGATCTTTTCCTTTGGAAACTCTGCCTTGTATAATAGTTTGGCAGCATGGGGATTCCCTGTGCCTTTTGCGAAGGTTCATTCATTCTGATATAGTATATATTCAAGAGAACTTTATTTTTCTCTGCCCATCTCCAACATGCTCCTCCAATTGAGCCCAGTATATTAAAGCCTCGGATCCATTATGGGTAACACGTGTTCTTGAAGCATATAGAGTCATAATACCCTGCAACCCAGTGATGTTGTCCCTGGAGTTAATATAACTTTGTTTAACATATGTTTCTGCTATTCCTATCCTGTGATATGTGCATTGAAATATATTATATACAATGCACATATGACTGAAAGATACAGGGGGTATATTAAAAAATAAACCTCTTTTTATGACCTATGCTGAAATATATTTTAAATACCATGTAGTTGCTTTCACACTAATGTCTGTGGACAATCTTTCCATCTTCTCTCACTGCTCTCTCTATTTTGTTTTTAGGCTCCCTTGCCCTTTACAACTGTGGCTTCTTGGTTCCAAGATATCCATAAAGTACTCATTTTGGGGTGGGAGAGGGGAGTAAGATAATATATTTATTGCCAGGACTTGAAAAGACTAGAGAACTAGCCAAAAGGACAGAAGGCATTAACTGAAAAATCAGTAGCAACTAATCTATTCCCCTGACTTGAGGCAGAATCGAACTTTCAAATGCCAGTTCCTCCAGCTTAAGAATGTTTGAAAACTAAATTAATGTTGAAAGTATTGATATCTAATCTGTACTACCAGAAATGTCCAAGTCATCCTTCCTTGGATTCCTTTACCTCAGAGGGATTTTAACATATTTCAAAGTATTTCTCATGGCTATGCCTCCAACCCACCACCAACAATCTCTTTCCAATCCTTTTATAACTGTAATATTGAGATTACATCCCACTATGGGGTGAGCAAGCTTAATATGAACCAACAATATTAAAATGACAACCAAGAAAAATACAACAGAAAGAACATTGGCTCTAGAATGAGAGGACATGGGTTCCAATCCTACCTCTGATCCTTTGACTCCCAGTTCTCAGTTTCCATCTCACCACAATGTGGGCCCTCAGGTATTGGTCTATGAGGTTCCTTCCATCTCTAGACCTATGATGTTATGCTACATTAAAAAAAATAGCCAAAACTACAGAACTGCATACCTTTTGATCCAACAATACCACTACTAGGTCTGTATCCCAAAGAGATCCAAAAAAGGGGAAAAAACCTATTTGTACAAAAGTATTTATAGCAGTTCTTTTTTTGTGGTGGCAAAGAATTGGAGGTCAAAGGCCTATCCATCAATTGGGGAATGGCTGAACAAGTTGTGGTATAAGATTGTAATGGAATACTACTGTACTATAAGAAATCACAAGCGGACTTACATGAACTGATACAAAGTGAAGTGAGCAGAACCAGGAGAACATTGTACACAGTAAGAGCAATATTGTACAATGATCAATGGTGAATGACTTACTTAGCTATTCTCAGCAATACAATGATCCAAGACAATTCCAAAAGACTCATGATGAAAAAAAATGCTAACTCCAGAGAAAGAGAATTGGTCAAAATTGCAGATTGAAGCATACTATTTTTCACTTTATTTTTATGGGGTTTTTTTGTCTATGTCTTCTTTCACAATATGACTAATATGGAAATATGCTATGCATGATTGCACAGATATAACCTATATCAAATTGTTTGCCATCTCAGGGAGGGGGGAAGGGAGTAGGAAGATAATTTGGAACTCAAAATTATTGTTAAAATTTGTTTTTACATTTAATTGGGTAATATATATATATATATATAGAGAGAGAGAGATGATAGATAGATGATAGAGAGAGAGAGATGGAGATGATAGATAGATAGATAGATAGATAGATAGATAGATAGATAGATAGATAGATAGAAGATAGATACATAGATACATACATAGATAGATAGATAAAAGATGTCCAGGATTAGTAAGGAGCAGATCCTATTTTATTGGCCTTATCAGATCATATCTGGAAAATGTTTATTGTAGGAAGGATATCAATAACTAGAGCATATCTGAAAGAAGGCAACCAACATAATGAAGGACAATGCCTTAGGGTGGTCTTTTGAAGGAACTGGGGATGTTTAATCTGGAAAAGAGAAGATTTGAGATGGGAAAGGGGAAGAGGTGGAGAGGCAAGATAATTACCTTCAAGCATTTCCAGGGATATCTTGAAGAAGGCCTAGACTTGTTCTGCTTAACTCCCAAAGGCAGAAGTAAGAACAGTGAGTGGAAGTTGCAAATTTAGTCTTGATGGCAGGAAAAAACTTCCTAGCAATAGGTATATGAAAGTGAAATGGGCAGCCTCGGATAGTAGTGGGTACCCCCTTACTAGAGGTGTTCAGGAAGGCTGAATGACTAGTTGTCAGGTATGTTGTGGAGGTAATTATTGTCCTAGATGACTTCTAAAGTCCCAACCAACTGAGATTCAGAGATTGATTCTGAAAATTAGATTGTTAACTCCTTGAGGGCAGGTACCATCTTTTGCATTTTTTATCTTTTTTAAAAATTTTTTATCTATTTTATCTTAGTACAGTATCTGGCACATAGTAGGTGCTTAATAAGTGTTTATTAACTGACTGACTGACTCCTGCCATCTCCCAACCTAAGCGTTCTTTGAAGTCCCTTCCTGGTCCAGTATTTTGTAGTTTTCAAATAACCTTTCAATGATAATAAAGTTTAATTAATTAATAATAATAATAATAAAAGGTTTAATAATCTTTTACTTTCTATATTGACTAAAGCTCTTTGAGGTTCAATCTTTTAGCTCCTCCCACCCTAATCACATTTATGTAGTAGCTAGTCACTTTGGGGCTTTGAATGTCATGCCCAAGGCCCTCAGGAGAATTCCCAAAAGGCAACAAACCAAGAGTGAACAGATTTCCTATTAAGGAAAGATTCAAGCAAAGTTTGGCTATTTTCTGTCAACTGAAGGTGGATGGGAAAAAATGTTGCTTAAGAAGCAGGGCACATTGCCTTCTCTGAAATAACCTTTCACGGCAGCCCAGGAACTGACGATAACAATGTCAACCTTTCCCAAGAACATGGAATCCACTTCCCTCTAGTCTATTGGTGGTGACCTTGGGTAAGTCAATTTTCAAAAATCTTTCCAAATTTAAAAACATCAAATTAAATGAGCATTTCTGCATGTAAAGTAGAGCCAAAAAAAACAATTGTTCATGAGAGTATGAATCTATATTATATATAGCTTGCTTTTCTTTTTAAGTATATAATAAATTCAACATGTAACTTTCTAAGCTGCTTGTTGATGGATCTTCTAGCCTTCCTTCTGTTCTCTTTTGTGCATTTTAAAAAATTTCTTCAGCACGCTCTACACACCATCACCCAACTTTGGGGCATACTCAGTTGTCATTCCATGTAGGAAAAATTACATGGAAACTTTTCATGTAGTTGACAGCTACATGGAAACTTGGAATGGACAGGCATTGTAATGGAAGGGATCTCCCCCATACATGCTTCAGAGTATGTGTAGAGATCCTCTGACTACTTCCTGTCAACCATGATAACTAAGGGGTTCCTACTTTATGGTGACAAAAAAAATCTTTTAATTAGCTACTAAGCCAGAACTTGGTGTATAGAATAAAGGAGTGACCCCTACTCCTCAGACCCCATGTTCCCTGGGTGGGTTTTGAGTAAGGAAGAAATTGGGTGCTTTCTTCTAGTAGCCTGCTATCATTTATCACCGAACAAATGACACTTCTATTTCTTTTGCCTTTATTCTTTCCTGATGTTAGGCAAATCAAGTATCCAGAAAGGAGAGTGTCCAGGTGATTGATGAGAACCAAACGCCCATGAAAGCTCTCAGAGATGCCTCACTGGCAACTAGAACTGGTAGTAACGGTAGCAGCCCAACAGTGCCCAGCTGAGAAAAGTAGCCACTCATCTATCACCTGGACTACCCACTCCCCAAAGAGACCCTGGCAGGAACTCCTACTCTAAGGGTTGGGGAGACCAAGGGAATGTTACATTTCAACAACAATCTTTTCTTTCTTTTCCTTTCCTTTTTTTGGCAACCCTATGATTAACTCACCTTGTGCCTCTCTTATCCTCCCAAGTTGGGGGGAAAAAAAGGAAAATCAAAGCTCTTTAAGCAGATATGCATGGTTAAAAACTTTCATGTTGATTATGTCTGAAAATACATCACATGCATCTTGAGTCCTTCACCTGTCAGCAAGTGGGTGAAACAAATCATTGATCCTCAGAAATCATGTTTGGTCATCACACTGATGAGAGTTCTTAAGTCTTTAAAGTTGTTTTTCTTTACAACTTTGTTGTTATTGTATAAATTGTTCTGGTTTTGTCCACCTTGGTCTTCGTCAGTTCTTACGAGTCTTTTGGGCCAATCATTCCACAACCTTGGGGTCCAGTTTTCTTCTCTGAAAAATAGTGGGGTGCTGAACCAGGAGTCATCTCTAAGGCCTCTCCCAGCTCTAAATCCTATTTTCCTTTGTCTTAAGAGATGAGCTGGTTTCTCCCATTTACTATGATGGATGTTTCCAATGAAATCCCTCCCTACTTTCTTTCCCAGGCTTCCATGACAGTTAACTATAGGGAGCAGAAGAGGTTCTAGAAGATCATTTCATCTTCATGGGCACCTCTGCTCCCTTAAAAGTAAAGGAGGTCCTTCCCAGAAATCATCATTACATGGATTCAAACCAATAATCCAGCCGTGCTGCCAGGAGTTACCTGGTCTGCCCTCCTCTGCACCCAAAGTTTAAATGCTACACCACCACCCTTTACAATTAACTGGGCAGATGGCCCATGAACTGTGGGAGAATCTGTATTTTTTCCAGATGAAAAGGAAGCATAAGTGACCTGAGTCTCAAGAGAGTGACATCAGTGAGGTCCTCTCGCCCCATCAGAACTTTCCTTATTCTGCCCAGATGTGCAAAGACTTTGCTGCAAGGACACTTCCTGCCTCTTGTCTCCTTCTACCCTCTTTTCCTCCCAAACTGTGCCCTTTTGGAGACAAATAGGTCTGCCTGTTCCTCGGAATGTCCCTAGAAGCCAGGAACTCTTATCTCCTTTGGCATTCTGGTCTGCGTTAGGAATGTGGTTTGAAAATCAAACCAGAAGAGAGGGAGACCTCAAAAACCAAAATGGAAGCACTTCCTGAGCAAAGTGGGGAGGAGAAAAGGGGCCACAGAAGTCATCTGATTGTCTTGAGTGGGAGAGGATGGATGGATGGCTGTTGGGTTACTGGCACTGCAGCTGGGTTTGCAACATAATTTGATTCTCCTGCAGTCACGTGCTTTGGAAAGTTTGAAGATCTTGTTTGAAGCTATCGTTTCCTGCCATTGGCTCATGGGTGAGTCTCCAAAGAGGCCAGAAGGAAGACGCTTTGCTCTTCCAGGGCTTGTTGATGGAGCTTGAAGCACTGTGGCTGACTCATTCAGCAAGAGCTGGGGAGGAGCCAACAAGAAATGGAGAGACTATTTGGGGTCACACACATTGCAGATTGGCGTGCCAACTCAGGCTGCTGAGCATGCTGCCAGGACTTGACTTGGCTACAAGAGCAGTATCGAGGGAGGGGGAAAAAAAACGCTTTTTTGCAATCACCAAATCTACTTCTCTCCTGGGGCAAAGGAAGCATCCCCCACTGGAGTATGGATTACAGAGCAAATTGTTCCTGCCTCCTTCCAAGATCCAGTCATGATTAGGAAATTTCTCTCTCCTCCTGGAGGGCTTTCAAAACAAGGCCTTCTCATCTGTTTGAGATGGTCTGAGTATGATCCTGCCTGGAGGCATGGAGATGATCTACTCAAAAACTTCAAGGTTTCCTTCTAGGCCTAGGATTATCCAGTTACTATGGTGATATTTTCCAAAGCACCCTTTCCACCCCCCCCCCAAAAAAAGTCAGGGTACATGGAATGACAAAGGTTATTCCTTTGGCAAAACCTAAATTATAACGCTATTCGCAACTTAATTAAATTATTATTAGCAACTTAATTAAATGTTAATATTTAGTAATATTAAATTATATTATTTAATATATTACATTATTAATTTTATATAATTAATAACACAACAATAAAACATTAATTATGTATGTTAATAATAGCTAACATGCATAGCACTTTAAAGTTTACGAAGCGCTTTACATAGATGATCTTGTTTCATCCTCACCACAACTCTGTGAAGTAGGTGCTTCTTATCCCCATTTAACAGACGAGGAAACAGACTAGAAGTTAAGTCACTCACCCAGGACCAAAGACCTATTAAAGGTCTGAGACAGTATTCCAACTCAGGTATTCATCACCTTGAGTTTGGCACACTCCACACTCCACTAGCTGCCCTAGTAAGTGGGCATGGTCAGAGCAATAGATATGGCCATCAGGCCCACAGTACCTCTGTCTTTGAAGGCTCTCTCTCTCTAAAAGGCCGAAGAAACCCTTGTCTCTTGTGTCTGGTGGCTAGGAATAAGAAAATGAGCCCATGCCCTCAGATGCTGGGAGTTAGGAGCAGAAATTGGAACCCAAACTCTACAAATTACTGCATTTGCCTGTTGAACTTATAATACTTTGTTTCAGTGTGGGAACGACCTTGAATTTTCAAAGGCTATGTAAAATGAAGTTCTAGCACCTTCTAACATGACCTGATAGCAAGTGCTGGGCAGCAAACAAACCCTTTCTGCTATTTGGGGATTGGCTTAGCTGAATACAAAAGGCTCAACAATAAGTTAGCTCTGCGTGATGAAATTTTTCTTCATGGTAACCCCTTAAAATAAACAAATATATAACATATATACGCATACATATATAAACATGTATGTGCATATATGCATACATGCATATAAACACACGTGTATACGTGTGTTTATGTACATGCTTTTTTGCTGAATCAAAGGGTTTTCTTGTTTGCTTTGTTTTTCAGAGTCACCCAGTTAACCAGTTTGAACCAGAATGGAATCTATATATTTTTTCCAGTCCCTCTTAATGTGCTAGTGCCTTGCCCTCTATTGATTATTTCCAATTTATTCTGTACATAGTTGTGCATAGTTTTTTGTGCATTTTTGTGTAGTTTTTGTGCACAGTTCTTTGCATGTTGTCTCCCCTATTAGACTATGAAGTCCTTGCCATGAGACTGTTTTTCCTTTTTTTGTAACTCTAGCACTTTTAGCCTAGCACATAACAAGCACTTAATAAATGCTTATTAACTGAGTGATTTTTAAAACGTATTACACCAGAGTTAAATTAGAACACCAGCCTATTCTCCTAACTGAGTGGATCCTTCAGTCAGCTTTAGGAAATGTCCAATGAAGAGATAAAAACACTGAGACCAGGCAAAGATTTTAAATCTTTACAACTTTATTAGGAGCGGCTGTTCACAACTCATTAGCCAGCTCCCAGGTATACACAGTATACATAGCCCAGCCAGTACCTAGGCTCCACTGTCCTTCTGCAGTACGCAGGGCGTAAACGAACCAAACTTACCACACACACAAACACACACACATACCCTGCCCGCCCCCCAAAGGGAACAAAAACAAAAAACAAATTCCACAAGTGACAGTGACAAGTTCTGGTATTTTGGGGGAGCCAATCATCAGGCAGAGGAAACAAAAACAGTTCCTCAGGATGCCCCCTTGCCGCCTCCCCCCTGTCCCACAGCACAAGGTCAGTAAGGTAAGTGCTAGGGTCAGGCTCCTACAGTCAGTGCACAGGAAGGATAAAGGGGACAAGGCCAAGCTAAACCCAATTCCTATTAGTCCCCAAACCAATGGGAAAAAAATTCGGTTTTTCAAGGGGCCCTCCTAGACCTGACCTCCAAAAATCTGTCTCAAATTCAATCTCTGCTCAGTCCTGGAAGACAAAGTTTGATTAGTGGAATGTTCATAGTCAAGGGCAACTTCTAAATAAGCTACCTTGGTCATGTTTTTTTAGTAAGGAAGAAGAAAAAAATACCAACAACCAGGAAAAAAAAACAACTTCTGGACCTGGTTTGTGTCAGGAACAAGAAAGTATGTTCCTCCTTAAAGATCCACAAGAAGTGAATGATAATAAGGATTTTCCTTCTAAGAGGCCAGTCAGTTCAGTGGAGGCATCTCTACTACCCACCTACCCTCATCCATGCCTTTTCTTCACAGCACCCACCCCATCCCTAACTCCTAGTGAGATGCACTAAAAATGGATTATCCTGCTCTGCCTTCTGAACCCCCATCTCAGCTCTGATTGTAGTCCTTGTCCCCTTTAAAGATCCCTACTTTTCACCACCCAATGGCCCGGGACATTTTCCCCCTCCTAAAGGAATTCTACCCTTCAGTTCAGGCCCTAAGGAGAGGCTAGAGGGCAAGAGTTCATTTAATGGTTTATTGAGTGGTTGGAGGAATCGAAATCCTCTCCCTAGGAACCCCACCTTCTTTAATCTCATTTGGGGAACTCCCTCCACTTGGATCTAGGTCTCAACTTTAATGAATTCATCACTAAGCCATCAGACGTAGAAGACTGGGGTGACTTATTCTGAAGGAGAATTTTGCGTAGTTATGAACGAGCCTCCATCCCTAACACCACAGTCTTCTCTCTAACCCACAGCCAGCCAAATGTCTTTGGGGCCCTGGGGCCCACAGAATATAAGCATGCTTTCTACTACCTGGCCACCTGGACCATCTGATTTGCAGACTCTGAACTTAGCTGAAATACCTTCCCTCAAGGCTACAAAATATTCTTAGGTTAAAAAAAAGTCAAGGGAATTCATGCTTTGGGTTCAGATTGTACTAAATGGCCTCTCAGGGTTTGTCAACTCTGAAATTCTATCATAGGTGAAACTACAAGCTTCGTGATATTAGCCCCTAAGGAAACCTGGATTGGAGTACCAGCATCTACCCCAAACAGATCTATTCATCTTCATGGTCCATACAGCATGACCTTCGGAGAAGGGCACTCAGCTCTAGGATAGGATGTCACCACTGCCTAGTGTGTGGTGAGGATATGGAAGAAAGGAGAATGGGGTAGCCAGAAAGTAGAACCTGAGGTAGCAATTAACCCCATTTAACAGGTGGGGAAATTGAGGTCCAGGGAAGCAAACAAACATGCCAAAGGTCGCATAGCAGTCTTGATGTCAGAGAAAGGGAAAGCACCTCAATGCTGAGCACCCTGCCACCCTAAGCCTTCTCTGGTCCTGACCAGTGGGCCACACCATCTCTTCTCTGAGGCATCACTGTCTCCAGGGATATGAGGCTACAGTCAATCTGAGGGCAGTTTGGACTAATGTAGAAGGTGGACCTCTCTGGAGAGAAAGGGTCATTCACTCTAGGGAAACAGCACCCTTGCTGGGCAAGACCCAGAAGAATCTTAAAGCAAAGAGATCCTGGAAATATAAGTACAACAGCCTCCAACCCCAGTGACAGCAGCTTCCTGTCTGGAGTTTACCCCTTAGGTTTCCTTACACTGGGCATTGGCTCTGGTACAATTTCCAGGATCCCGAAGCTGGTTTTATTTTATTTTTTGGTCCAATCCCTCTTTCAGGAAGATCTAGACTTTCTCAACTTCCACATTCTCACGTTGTTCTCAACTGTAAGGACTTTTCATCCCTACAAGGCTATAGAGGCTATTCCTTAAAGATGATTCCCCTGCCCCACCCGCAGCCCCAAATGAATGGGGGATTTGAGAGGAGGGGAATGTTTTGGGGGACCATGAAGGAGAAGAGAAAGTTGGGAAATTCCTAAAGATTCCCTCTATACCCCCATTCCCACATGATGAAAATGACCTCACAATTATGGTACCTAATTGTTTCCCCTTTTCCTTAGGGTCTCCTTATCCTGCAGTTTTGAGTTTGCTGGGTTCGTGTTTTTGGTTTTTGGTTTTTTTCCCATTACCAGTCAGAAAAGAAAAGTGGGTCGCAAGCACCATGAAAACCTGCATTGTTCAGAGATGGTGCGAGAGCCCTCAGGGCCCCCTGAGGGTGCCAGGCTGCCAGCCTCGGCTCTTCCAGCAGCCTGCGGCCTCCTTTGAGGCAGTGCCACAGTACCTGAAGTTCTGCCCTGGAGATGCCCAATCTCCAGGTCTCTTTTTAAACTGGGCTCTGATCCGTCCATGCCCAGCATGCTCTCCTCTCAGGTTTTCCCTCCTATCCCCCCCGCACCTGGGCACTGGAGGAGCCTGGCACGAGGTAGACTGTGAGTTTAGTACCACTCTGCTCAAGTGAGGGAGGGTGAGGAGAACCACTCACCCCTGTCCAATAGTCCTTAGCTCCTGGATGTGAGCTGGGTCCTGAGGTGACCCCCCTGGCCAGTGCCCACTGTGCCGGCTGACCAGAATGCTGATGGCCCTAATGTGAGGGTGGGGAGAGTGAGGGGGTAGCAGAAAGAGCCTGATTCAACATGGTCTCAGGGTGCAGAAATCCAACTCCTGGGGTTTCCGACGAAGGTTGCATTGGTCCCTGGACAGCAGCTGTCCCCCATGGGCTAGACACCTCAGAGGTCGTCTCTTAAATCCCCTGCCACAGCTCTTGGAGCAAGGAGACCAGGCACCTGTCTCCCAAGTCGGACAGGGCTCCCCACAGGGCCTTGTCTCTGTTGGCCGCTGGACCGTGTCACAGGCAGAAGCAGCAAGATGCCCTGGGGAGCCTCGGCAGTCCACCACACGTTTCTGCAGTCCACTCCCACAGCTCACAGAGCAGCTCCCCCAGCTGCCCACCACCCAACGAGCTGAAGGCCTATTATCCGTTTGTTCCACTTGGTTAGAGAGGCTGAGGACACTGTTGTTGAGCACAGAAGATCCCCGATTGTCCTTGCGATAGGCAGACTTGTCCTCCCGGGGTTCTTTGGGTAGGTAGAAAGAGTATCGGATGCGAGGTGGGGTCATCTTACCAACAGAGAGTACCTCCACAGTCAAAGGCTCCAGGATGGGCCTTGATGCCTGCAACCTCTCTACTGCTGTGCTGGTCCCGCTGTAACGGACCAGGCTGCCCTTCACCATCAGGTCCCGTTCCACAGCAGACACAACGAAGTGCCCATTTAGCAAGTATTTGCCTTGCCCATTCTTCAGGGCCAAGTAGTTATCATCATTGATCAAGCCTTGGTAGCCCCGCTGGCGGATGTCAATACTTGAGGCTCCTGCTGGAATAGCCACCACAAAGTTATAGCCATGCCTGAGTGAGGGAGAAAAAACAGAATAGGGGTTAGAGACAAGCTTTGATAGGGTAAGAGTTCACAGAATCACTAAATGTAACAGTTGGAGGGGGCCTCAGCAGTGATCTAATCCAACCCATACATGGAAGGAATCTCCACTGTGATATACCTGACAAGTGGTTTGTTCAGCTCCTGTTTAATTCAGGTTAAATCAGAAGAAAAAATTAAGACCTGTTCCACTTCACAGATTTGACCTCAGAGCCCAGCTAGTCCATCCTGTACCAGAACATTGTGCCCAACGGGTAATCAAGCCTTTCCTCAAAGAGTTCCATTAAAGGGAAACCTAACACCCTAATAGCAGCCACTAATAATTTTGGATAATTCTCATTTAGATTAAGCCTTGTTCATGGCAAAAGGCAGCTTGATATGGTGGAGTCAGGAAGATCTGAGATCAGCTTCCATCTCTGACACATATTATATATGGTGGGCCTCCTGGCAACTCTAAGACTATAAATTGCAGATAAGGTTCAAATTGCTGATATGCATCAATGGGAGCAATTTCTAACCTGGGGATTTGCTCCATACCAATGATAGCTTAAGTCTGAGCAAAAGAAAAAATATATTTATAGTATCATGAAAAGAACTTGGACTTCGAGTCAAGAGACCTGGGTTCAAAATCCAGCTCTGACACTTTGGAGCATAAGATTCAGAGCTCAGGGACCACCACTTAGCTGTGTGACCATGAACAAGTCCCTCAGCCTTTCTGAGCCTCAATTCCTTCATCTGTAACCAGGATAATAATATTTGCAGCACCTACCTGTCGTAAGAATCAAATGTGATAATGTATAATTTGCAAATCTGAAAGTACCATATAGGTAAATGATTTTACAAATGAACCGACAAGCACCTACTGGCTATGTGCCTGGTATTACGATATCCCTAGAATTGAGGCCACATGGCATGGTGGATAGAAAGTAGGTCTCAAGGTAAAGAAGACCACTGTTCAAACCCCCACCTCTGACATTACTGTCTGCGTGATTCTGATCAAGTCACTTAATCTCTAAATGTTCTAGGCACCTCTCTAAAACTGTAAGTTGCAGAGAAGTTCTCAACATGCATTGGCATAAAAAAAAATCATAGATCCAATCCTTATTCACCTATTCCTGTGATTTTTCTTTTTGTTCAGTTGTTTTAGTCATATCCAACTCTTTGTGACCTGATTTGGGGTGTTCTTGGCAGAGATACTGGAGTGGTTTTCCATTTCCTTCTCCAGCTCATTTTACAGATCAGCAAATAGAGGCAAATGGGGTTAAGTGACTTGCCCAGGGTCACACATTAAGTGTGTGAGGCTGGATATTAAATCAGGAAGATGAGGCTTCCTGACTCCAAGAACCAACATTTTATCTACTGTGCCACCTAGCTGCCCTATTGCTATGATTACCTACCTCTTTTCGAAGAAGGCTAAGTTGGAAGCATCCCTAATCCTACAGCCTTCCCAAACTAACCAATCCTACACAGACCAGTCATTGCAGCAACCACACCCCAGCATTCATTACCATCACCTTTTCATATCTATACTAATGGACTGAAGCTTGAAGAATTCTGGATAATTAGATACTAATTTTCCACTTGTTTTGACTTGCAGTTTTTGTCGTGGGGAAGGAATCAGTTGGTTTGGATGTTGTTGCTGTTTCTGCAACAGTGGGTTTACCTTCTTGATTGTGGCTTGGTTAGACTAAGACTAAAAGGCGTTTGCAGTCATAGAACCAAGTATCAACTAGGGGAGATGACTCAGAAGTAGTTTCTCATAGCCAAATTACGCCAGAGATCATCCTTGAGATGGATAATTTCCACTTGGGTCACTGTGAGCTAACTCTATGTTATTCCCTATAGTTCTTGTTTTTGTATTACTTGTTTGTATCATTTGCTACATATGTGGCTTTACCCTGTTAGCTTCCTGAATACAGCAACCAAATGTCCTTCTCTTCACTTCAAGTATGCACCCAGAGAGTGCTCATTCCAAAGGGCAACTGAGTCAACTCTCAGAGGCTAAGGCTTAAGAGCCTCAAGTTCTCAGGGTCAATGTATCGCTATGTCAACCACTGTGTATATGCCCCCCCCAAAAAAAACAGACTTTGATAGCAAAAAGGGAGAGACTGTCAAAGAACAGACTTCTAACCAGACCTGAACTTGAGAAAAGTGACTGCTCTTGGCATCAGTGTGTTCTTTTGAAAAACTGTTCATATGTGTTTCATCTGTTGTGCAACGAAGTTAAAGTCATAGTGATTACATTATTTTCCAAATAAACACACAAAATGCAAGTTATAACCCATCAGTGGTCAAGTCCGCTGACAGGTCTTAACAAGCAAGTGTTGGCAGGCAAGCGTGTTGGCAGGAAGTTCAGCATGCATCAGCAGGAATATGTGCGTCTGATGATTTGTTTCCAATACAATATTATATGGTTACATGATGCAATATTGTGTGATCGAAATTTCAATGCAGGAAAAATGCCACAAATTTACAATAAATTGTTAAATTTAAGATGTGTCATTTTTTTAAAAATACATATATTTTATATTTTTTGAAATGATGCAAATTTCAAAAAAAGTTAAAGGGCTAAATAAAGTAGATTTCCAGTGGAGCATTGAGTAATTTTTTTTTGAAGGGGGAGATAAGCCAAATAAGTTTGGGAACCTTTGTCCTAGAGTTTTGGAGTCAATAGGCTCCATAGAGCCAGGATCTTGGAAGAAGCCAGGGCTTCAAGTCACAATTTTCTAGGTAATGAAAATCCACACCACTCATTGGTCCCCACTCCAAAGCTACTCTTCTAGTTCATATCCACTCTCTTACCTCAAACCTTCCCTCCCCAAATCTGAAGAAATGTCAGAAAGCTCAGGAGAAAGATGGGAGCCTTTATAAGAGGACACATCCTCTGTCTGCCCAACCTGTATGCTCACCTGATCTCCCATTGTCAAAGATCCCATTTTATTTGGGTTTTGTTTGTTTTTTAATCACTTGAAGCACCTACCAGTTACAGATAGTAGGCATTCAATAAATACTTCTGAAATTTACTTCAGATATTTGGGGACAAGGGAAGCACTACGTGCTAGGCAGCCAGGTGGCAAAGTGTATAGAGAGTGCTGTTCTTGGAATCTAGAAGTCCATAGCCCTTCTCAGACTTTGCTAGCAGTATACCCTGGTCAAGTCCTTTAACTTCTTTCAGTTTACTCATCTGTAAAATGGGCATAATAATAGCACTTCTCTCATAGTGCCATCGTGAAGTTCAATTTTTTGTAAATTTTAGAGGGTTATACAAATGCTAGCTATTTTTATTACGGCTGGGAGTGCTGGGCAGGGTCTGGAATCCATCCCAGTCACTCTAGAATTCCTTAATTCACGGCTAGGGTATGGGAGGAGAGAGGGGGAAGGTGCTTTCCTCCTTTACCACCCCCTCCAACAGCTGCTACCTTCCCAGGCCTAAAATTCTCATGCTAGAAGGACTTTGGGAAATCAGGCACATTTGCGCATTCTTGGAGATTGATGAATTGGTACAGCTATTTTGAAAAGCAGTTTGGAAATATGTCCCCAGAGTTACTAAACTGCATACCCGTTGACCCAGTGATATCACTACTAGGCCTATACCCCAAAGAAATCAAAGATGTTATAGACACAAAAATATTTATAGCAGCTCTTTTGGTGGTGGCAAAGAACTGAAAACTAAGAGGGGCACCCACCAATTGGGGAATGGCTGAACAAAGCATGATATGTAGATGTAACAGAACAATGTGGAGAAATGATGGAGACGATTTCAGAGAAACCTGGCAGGATTTGAATAAACCGATGCAAAATAAAGGGAGCAGAACCAGGAGAACAATTCATACTAAAACAGCAGCATAAAGAAAAACAATTTTAAAAGATCTAAGATTTCTAATCAACCATGAGTCTGAGGGACTGACCATGAAGCATGCTACCCAACTCCTGAGAGAGGGAGGGGATCACCATGAAGCATGCTACCCAACTCCTGAGAGAGGGAGGGGATCAACTCAGGGTGCAGAATACATTTTTGGATATGGCCAATATGGGACTTTATTTTTTTTTTGCTTGACTATGCATTTTTGTCCCGGGGATTTTCTTGCTATTATTTTTCCCCCAGTGGGGCCACGGGATTTTGGAGGAAGAGAAAATAAATGCTTATTAAAAAAAATTTTAAAACTTTAAATTATAATTTCCAGTTATAGCTTTATTATATTCAAACAAACAAAAAAAAACTCACATGGGTTTTGTGAAGAGTCCGGTGACCCTCTTGCAGCTCTTGTTGTCTCCCCCGCACACTCCACATTTGTCAAATTTCTTCTTGGAGCCCAAGTTCCCATCACAGCCTGCCTTGATGCACTTGCCTTGGACACAAACTGAGGTGGAATCCGGAGTACATGGAGTACCGTCCACCACCTATGGAATCCCCATGGGGTGAGAAGAAAAAAGAAAGAGACAGAGAGAGAGAGAGAGAGAGAGAGAGAGAGAGAGAGAGAGAGAGAAATGAGCTGGCATGTTTCTTCAGCTTTTCTCTATAGAAAGACACCCTTGGTGTGATCTCTCCCCTCTAGTCTCTGCTCACCTTGGGCGCAAGCACGTAGAAGTAGCCAGTGCCGCTGGCTCGGCAGATAAGCTTGCATTTGTCCCGGGGTGAGACGCCAGAGTACTTGGGCACCCAGGCCATGGTGAGGGTGAGCCGATTGGTGCTGTGGTTGTAGCCATTGAAAGCCTCACACTGCTCCTCCCGGAAGCTCTTGCCAGAGACTGGGGTGGGGGAAAGCAAATACAGGAGTCTCAGAAAGAGATCTGGATGGGATGGGATGGGAGAGCAGGCCAAGACTCCCGGGGCATTTTTAGCCATGAGAAATTCATTCTCTGCGATCAGCCTTGCCCATCACTCTCCCCCATTTGACAGAAAGCTAAAACCGAGGTTGATATAAACGGACCCAAAAAAAATTGGCAAAGACATAAATTAGATTCTCCAGGGTCACTTTTCCCAATTCTCCATGTCCAGATGCCACTAGAATCCCCATCTTCACATCCAATGTGCTGGTCCTTTCCCACAGTCTCTCTTCTACTACAAGAATATGGAAATCTTAGCGCCCTCAACTAAGAGAAGTTCCGGCATTTCCCTCCACAAAACTTTTAAAGGTGGGATAATTGATGATTCACTGTGTAGTGGAGGGAGAGGGACAGATTTGCAAATGAAGGTGGTAAAAAATAAAAGACATCTTTTTTTTTTAATTTAAGTAGGCTGGAGACCCTTCATGCTCAGTATAGAAACCCTCTTCCCAGAGGCAGGAGGAGGGATATCAGAAGAACCCTTTAAGTATTGCCAATTGTATGGCCGCCATCTTGGACAGAGTAGTTTTAATGCTTTAGTTTAATGTCTTAGAAGACTCTGAGCATGCAGACTCAACTCCCACATTCCCAGGATTAGAGATCCAGCTCCTGCTTCCTCCTCACCTGAGCTGGGGCATGTCTCCAAGTTACAAGATCGATACTTGACTCTCACTCCCTCACAATATTTGCCCCCATTGGCAGGTGCAGGGTTGCTACACTCCCGTCGGGCCAACTGCACACCTCCACCACAGGTCCGGGAGCAGGGGCCATAAGGTTCCCATTTGGCCCAGGAACCATCCACCTGGAAAGACCAAGACTGCTTAGTATCTATGAAATCCCCCTGACTCAACAACTCACCAATGCATTTACCCTGAAGTAAAGCAATATTAGTTTTTAGACTCCACTGTTTCAAAATTTCCCAGAATTCCCATGTGCTGGTCTGGAAGCAGCTGTCTGCTTAGGCCGACTCAAATAGAAATTGTTAAACTTTCAGTGTGAATATTTGTACCTCAGAAATTAGCAAATGCTACAAATCAGAGCTTCATTTATTGTTTTGTTGGCTGTCTAGGCTTTAAAAAGTGATGCAGAGGCAACTAGATGGCACAGTAGATAGAGCAACAGTCCTGGAATCAGGAGGACCTGAGTTCAAACCTGGCCTCAGACATTTACTAGCTGTGTGACCCTGGGCAAGTCACTTAACCTCGATGGCCCCAAAAGAAAAAATGATGGAGAAAATGTTAATAATGCAAACTAAACTTAAAAACATTTCCTGCATACTTTTTTTCAGAGAACCAGTTGTTAAACATTTACCAGCACGTCCCCAGCTAGAAGTTATCTTTGCACTCTCTATAGAGAAAAAAGGGTTGGCTAAGCAAATTAAGAATGTAACTTTGGTAAATAACTATGCTTTTAAAAACTAAAGCCAACATCACATTCATAGGATTGAACACGAATTGCTACTAGCTATATCATTTCCTGTCTTTCCTAATATTCTCCTTTTCCCCCATTAACAGTTTATCTTAAAGTAAGTGCCCATCAATTGGGAAGTTGCTGAATAAATGGTGATATAAGAATGTAATGGATGATTGCACTGTAAGAACATGTACATGAAGAATTCAAGGAAACTTAGGAGGATTTGTATGAACTGATGCAAAATGAAGTAAGTAGAAACAGAAGAACAATTTACACAATGACCACAACAATGTAAAGGGAAACATTTAAACTCATTAGAACTCCAAAAAATGCAGTGACCAATAGAGACTGCAGCAAACTGTTGACAAAGCAGGCCTGCCTCGTCTCAGTGGAGATGTTGTGGTCTATGGATGTGGGATGAAGGATATACACTGCCAGACAAGCTCAACAACTATTTTGCATAGTTGTATTTTTATTCTCTTAGGAGTAAAGAGTTATTAAGAAGTGACGCTGGTATAAAAGAAAAAAATTAGTGTGACCTTGTGAGTCTAAAAGCACCTCTTCAAATAGATTAAATATTTTTATTATAACTCTAAGCCAATCCAGCCTCCTCACTCCCCACTATCCAGTTTAAATTGCTAGACTATACCATATAGTATAATCTGCTAATGGATGGGATTAGTGATACTGACAATATTCAGCTTCCCACACTCCTAAAATCATTTCAACTTTGAGACAGATTGTGGAATGAGGGTTTGATTTTGTTTAGGGCCCAGGGAGAAAGGGAACAGTAAATTTAGCCTCCAAATCATGTTTTCCTGGCATTTTTGATATTTAAAAATGAGTTTGCAATCCCTGAGCACGTACCATCTGACCAACATCGTGCCAGCCTGGAATGTGAAATATTGCAAAAATAAAAAGAAGCTGCAATTTCATCAGAATAGGGAAGTCCTAGAATGGCATGCCTTCGCTCTTATGAAGATCACAACCCCTCTATGACTTATAAGGCAACATGTCCTATGGGATGATCTGAGGCACACAGAGGGGTCAAATGACTTGTCCAAACTCATGGAGCTAACAAGTATGAGACGCATGATCTAAAACCACTTCTTCCTAACCATAAGCCCAGTACTTTTTCTACTATGCCAAGCTGTCTCTCTTTGGCTTAAATTATATGTGATAGATCCTAGGAACAGAGTTAGAGCTGGAAGGACATCATATGTCATATTGTTCAACTTAAAGAAATTTATTGAATAACATTTCTGACAAGTGCTCCTAACCAGCCCTTGAAGCCCTCCAGTGAGGGAGATCCTGCCACTTCAGAAGCAACACATTCCCAGCGATTACAATGGAGTGAGGGTCACATATTTATCTGGCAACCTGGACTCCCGCTCCAGCTCAGAGAAGGAGAAGCCAGAAGCAAGCTATGCTGGGAGTAGAGGGGAAAGGAAGGAGGAAGGGAGAAAAAGGGCTGAGGCCAAGTCCCACTAACTCTTAAGAAGTACGCTCTTACATGTAGCTAAAACGTGCCTTTCAATGACATCTATTAGCTATTTAACCCTACCCCCTAAGGCCAAGCAAAACAACCGTAATCCCTCTTCCACATGACATCACTTTACACACCCAAAGAGAAAGGCTTAAACCTTTTTGTGTATTTACTCAACATATTTATTCTGTTTTCCTTATCCTTCAGTATACATGCCTCTCACATGGACTACAAGCCCCTAAGAGGGCAGGGCTATGTCCAACTTCCAGACCAATACAAGTAACTGGCCCCTAAGTGAATGTTGTTTTTGGTGCACAAGCCTCACCCTCACAACAAATAGAGCCAAGCCCTCACTCAGTAACCCAGAAGGGTGTTCTAACATGACAAAGAAGGGAGTGAATTCATTGTGGGGGCCTCCCTTGAGGGTCATCAAGTCCTTTACTAGCCAAGGACACGAAGCAAATGACGTGGTGATTTCTAAGCAAGGTGATGTTCTAATTTGAAAGGCTGAAGTGAGATTGCAAAGGGTGGAAGGGAATTCCAGGTCCCTAAAAATCAATTATGACCCCTGGTTCTGGGTTCTGCAAACCCACTGAGATTCATTCAGGTTTTTTACTCATGGCTCAATTTAAGCTCCTATCACTAGTAGTCTACTAGACTACTAGAAGCTCCTTCAGGACAGAGGCACAGCTGGTACATTTTTGTACAGCACAGAACAACACCCAGGAGACTGCCCACCACCTAATAAGTCTTTAATAAGTTTGAATCACGAATGAATGAAAGAATCCCAACTTGGTGACATTAATGGAGAAAGAACCATCCCTGAAGGGTTATAGGTCAAGCTTAGGATTTGCCAAGGTACTAAAAGAGGACACAAAATATGGGGTCCTAACACCTACTCCCTCTGGAAGGTTCTTTCATCAAGTCATTCAATAAAACCCATTAAGTTCCTTGAATTTACTTTATATTCTCTCTCTACTCTTTAAAAGTTAGGAAGCAGAGAGGGATATAGGTAGAAGAACTGAGGTTCATTGGAAAAATACACCATCCCTAAGGTTATACAATGAATTAATAGAAGAAATAGAATCTGGATCCCTGGTTCTCATATGGAGGCCCTTGTTTCTTCTTAGACGCTGGGGCCCTACAGAAGGGAATTATAGCTTCTGGGGGAGAAGGGGAGAAAAAAGAGCAAAGTAAAAAGTGCACAGCAGAGAACAAAAGGAAACTTACAAGGAAGCAAAGATGAACAGCTCTCAACAATGCGTAGTATTTATTACATAGGTTTTCTTGAAATGGAAATTTATTGCTGTGTATTTTGAATCCTCTCACGTTCTGCTGTGCATATGGCAATGTTTTTTTTCTTATTTTGTATTATTTTAGTTTCAGTATTGTTTCTTTTTTCTTCTCATATTTTGTATTTAAGTTTAAAATTTTAAAAATTACAAATAAAAAAGAAAAGAAAGGAATTACAAGAGACACTCCACCCTGCCCCCAACTCACTGGCGTCCCCAGCAAAGAGCAGGCTATGGTACTCACCCTGTACTTACTGATGTTATGCCTCTCCACACAAGCCCCCTTCAGGCAGAACTTGCCTTCTCCACACCCAGTGCCGTCTGCCCAGGGGAAGTGGCGGGTCTGGCACACCATCTGGCCCTTTGCCTTGCCCGTGCACCACAGCTTGGTGCAGTACTGCATGTAGGGGCAAGGCTTGGAGCCCACACCGAAGGCTAGCTCACACTGCTGGTTCAGGGTGTAGCTGGATCCCGGTAGATCCTCAGGCAGTGAAATGGGCTTGCTGGGTTGATCCAAGAGGCAGTCACCTGCGGAAAGCCAAGGGGAGGTGAGAGAGGCCGAGATTGCTGGATGCTTGAAGCGAATTTGCAGCAGTCGAGGGCTACTTCCAAAAAGAGGAAGAGGGAAAAGTGCATTCTGCCCCCACACCCTTTATATTTGGAAATCTAGAAACAAGGGGCTGTTATTAGCGCTCTTTTAGACCGTTACCTTGCCTCTGGCCAACCTGTTCCAAAGCACACTCTCTCTCCTGTCATATCATTCTGGCCTCACACTCATATGAGGTACTGAGGACAGGTACAGTTCTAACCATGTGATAGACGAGGAAGTCAAAGCATTACAAAGGTAAGATTTAGCAATTTACCAAGATAGGTGGCCAACGAAGAGCTTGTCCTTGTTCAGTTGTTTCAGTTGCATCTGACTCTTCACGACCCCATTTGGGATTTTCTTGACAAAGATACTGGAGTGGTTTGCCATTTCCTTCTCCAGCTCATTTTGCAGATAAGAAACTGAGGCAAACAGGGTTAAGTGACTTGCCCAGGGTCACACAGCTAGTAAGTGTCTGAGGCCGGAAGGATGAGTCTTCCTGACTCCAGGACCCAGCACTCTATCCTATGCCAAACAGCTGCCTCAGGGAAGACCTTAACTAGGGCTATAAGTCAGGTCTCCTAACTCAGGATCCCAGCATCTAAGAGTTGGAATAACAGTTAGTATTCATATAGCTCTTTAAGGTTTGAAAAGCACACATTGGATTCTTGCAACAATCCTGTGACTTAGGTACTATCATTAACCCCATTTTGTAGATGAGGAAACTGAGGCTTGGAGAAATTAAAAGACTTGCCATGGGTCTTACAAGCTAGTAAGTGTCTGAGGCAGGATTTGAATTCAGGTATTATTTACTCTAAGTCCACTCACTTTATTCATTATGCCATACATAATCTATCTGGAAGGTATCCCAAAGACCACCTCATCCAGCCCATACCTGAAGAATCCTTCCTGCAACACACCAAACAGTTGAGCATCCAGCCTTTGTCTGAACTCCTCTAATGAGGGGCACCTACTCTTTCCCATGATAGACTATTCCATTTCTGGATCATTCTAACTACTAGGAAGCTTTTCCTTATACTAGGGCAGCTAGGTGGCCCAGTGGATAGAGCGCTGACCCTGGAGTCAGGAAAACTCATCTTCCTGAGTGCAAATCTGGCCTCAGACACTTAGCAGCTGAGCAAGTTACTTGACCCTATTTGCCTCAGTTTTCTCATCTGTAAAATGATCTGGAGAAGGAAATGGCAAACTGCTCTAGTCTCTTTACCTAGAAAACCCCAAAATGGGTCACAGAGAGTCAGACACAAATGAGAAACAACAACAACTTTTGTTTATATCAAGCCTAAATTTACCTTTTTAACTTTTATCCACATTGTTCTGCCCTGGGGGTCCAAGTAGAATAAGTCTTATCCCTCTTCCAGATAATAATCTTTCAAATATTTAAAGACAGCTATCATGCTTCCTGAAGGAGTTTCTTTCATTCCCAGTTCCCTCAGTGATCATTAAATGATCACAAACTTGAGGCTCTTCATGATCCTGGCGGCCCCCCTCTAGACACCTAAAATGTTGTACTCAGAAATAAACATAAATTTCCAATTTAGGATTTGGGACATTAATAAAATCTGAATTTTTTCTCTTCCCTTTGGTATCTTTAAATACCTTGTGAATCGATTCTTCAACACTCTCACAACTGTGTGACTGACCTCCAGCAATGATTTCCTCTTTGTATACTTGATCTAACATAGCTCCTTTTCTTGTCTTTGTTTTCTCTAACACCATCTCTAACTTCGCTAAGTGCTTCTGAGACTGTGATGCCAGAGTCCAAGTGTGGTGGCTTTATCATCTTTAATGATCTGAAGAGTCTGTTATGGAAAGTCTTTGCAGATCTTTTCCATTTTTCTTCGTTTATTGTCATCTTTCCATTTTCATCCTCAAATGTGCTTGGGTTGACTTTGCCTACTTGAATATCTTGCCAAGCTTTATGTAAAGTTTGTATGACTGCAAATACAGTCGCTGAAGAATTTTTTAAAATAGTATAACTCATAGGGCAAATGGAAAATTATATGGTGACCATGAGCAGATTGTAGTATATAACAGATAAGGAACTTGTAAGAACTAGAAAGCAAGAAAGACCCCCAGCACACTGAGTACTCTTCCTGAGTAAACTTATGGGATGATAAGGGCAAGAGCCACACAAAATGCACAGGCATGAAAGAACTGTGATCTGCATCACTGGAGAGAACATGCACATCAATGAGATCAAAGATCCATTTGAGTTCTAACCTGTTTAGTTTTCTGATTACTCTCTCACCCAACAAATTAGCTTTATGATACTTGCAAAATTGATAAGCATGCTCACTATGTCTTAGATGGGCACTGATAAAAAATATTAAACAGCCCAGGCCAAGCCCAGGTCCCTGGCACACTCCACTAGTGACCTTTTTCCAAATTGAAAATGTGCTATAATGACTACTCTCTGGAGCTATCCATTCCACTAATTCTACCTAACTGCACTGTTCTCTAGCTGATATCTTTCCATATTTTCCTGAATAGGATGAGAGACTTTGTCAAATGCTTTGTTAAAACATAGGAAAACTGCATCTACAGCTTTTTCATGATACCTGTCTAGTAGTCCTGTCAAAAAGGGAAATAAGGTCAGTCTGACATGATCCATTCCTGATGGAGCTATAGTCGTTCTCTGTGACACTACTATCATTTCCCAAAAGTTCACTTACCATCCTTTTGTTAATACCTTCTAGCTCTCTGCCAAGAATCTAAGTCAAGTTCACTAGCCTATCATCTGAAGACTCCATTTTCATCCTTTTTCTTTTTTAAATCTAGATAATGTTTGCCCTTCTCCAATCCTATGGTACCTCTTCCAGTCTCCACAATCTTCCAAGTATCACTGAGGCAGTGGCAGTGACTGTGACATGGCAGTGACATCTCCCAGTCCTTTCAGTAGGTTAGGTTTGTCTAGGTCTGGTGACTTGAACACATCAAGAGCAGCAAGGAGTTCTATCACCCTACATATCTCAGGTATTAACTCCCTATTGGCTACTTCTGCTCTATCCTTTACAATCCAAAGATTATCCTTCTTTGCAGAGAAAATAGAAACAAAATATGGAGTAGAGCAACTATGCTTTCACTCCATCATCTGTTATCATTATCACATACACCCCTAAACAGCTATCCTATCCCTTTTTTGACCTTCCAATCATAGCTTTAAACTTTTTTGTTGCTCTTAGGATTCCTCACCAGCTTCACAGCTCATTACAAGCTTTAGCAATCCTGACACAATTCTAATAGGATTGTGTCATTGTTGTTCAGTTGTTTCCATCATGTCTGACTCTTTGTGACCCCATTTGGGGTTTTCTTGGCAAAGATACTGGAGTGGTTTGCCATTTCCTTCCCCAGCTCATTTTTTACACATGAGGAAACTGAGGCAAACAGAGTTAAGTGACTTGCCCAGAATCATACAGCTATTAAGTGTCTGAGGCCAGATTTGAACTCATGGAAATGAGTCTTCCTGACTCCGGGGCTGGTGCTCTATCCACCTAACCACCCTAACTGCACCACCTAGATGCCCTACCAGTGTCATGCTACACTTATATATTTATCCCCATTACCTATCTTTGCTTCCATCTTTTAGATATTTGTTTTTAAATCTAAGTTGATCAGAGAACTCCCTGCGTATCTGCACTGGATTCTGTAGGCAATTCCCTCGTTGGAACTGCTTCTTCTTATGTCTTCAGAATTTTATTCTTGGGAGATCCCCATTACTCATGTCCTAATTTCTACTGTAGAATTTTAGTTCATGGTATCCTTCTTATCTTTTCTATGAGTCCTTTGAGATCTGATCTCTCAAAATGTAGGGTACATATCACACTGTTCTTGGCTTCCTCTTCTCTATCACAAATTCAAAAATAAAATGGTAATTTTCCCCTAGGTTCTCATCATTTTCACCCCAGTACCTCCTAACTTTTTAGTGATCAAAATCAAATCCAGAATAGAATTTCCTTTTATTGGTACATCTACCTTATGAAGGATAGAATGATACTTAAGGCAAGACATTATTAGCTGCTCTGTTGTTGGTAAAGAGGGAACTCCAACAGATATGTGGACAACTGAAGTGTCCCACCATTACTATGTCATGCCTCTGTGCCCAGCTTGTCATGTATCTTCCATACTCTTCATCTATTTCCTTTCTGTCCTGGTGTTTGGTAGTACATTCTAATGGCAATATTTCTTCTGTTTTGGCCTCTAATCATCTTCACCATGCCCCCTCCCAACTACTCCCTTGGTTCCTAAACTTCTTCACACAATTAAAACTTTTTCATATATAATGCTACTCCGTGTCATGGCATCCCACACAGAGACACACGCTTTTACCTGTCCTGGTCTTCTGAACTGGGTCTATCCTTCCAGAGCTTTATTCCAGTCATTGGACTTATTCCAGCAAGCCTCAGTGATACTTGCGGTAAAATCTGCCACATTATATTAAGCTCTCTAGTTCAACTTTCTTGTTACCCATACTTTTGCCTTCTCTGTATGGCCCAAGGATTTTTATTCCTGGCTCCTGTTTTAGATTTTTACTTTTATAAACACAAACTTTTATAAAAATAATTTATGAACTCTTATAAACATCAGCTGACCAGGGGTGTGTTTCCTGCTATTATTCACCCTATATCATAGCCACTCTCTCCAACAAGGTGAACACACATAAATAATTTTCTTTTTCTGACTTCTGGGAAGATCTTTTATAAAAGATTCCAACATAAAGAATAGCTTTCCTCTTGCAAAAGAAACTATTCTGGGCTATTATTAGAAACTAATTAAGTCTTGGACTCAGTCTCCAACAGAGGCACAATGTACCAAAAAATGACTGACCATTGCCTAAAATCATACAATCGTAGACCTAGAGTGGACCTTAGAGGCCATTTAGTCCAACTCCACTTTACAGATGAGGAAGCAAAGACCCAATGAGATTAAGCAACTTTCCCAAAGTCATCCAGGTAGTAAGAGTCAGAAGTAGGATTTGAACCTCTTACTCCAAAAAGAGAGCCAGGTGGCACAGTGAAGAAGAGATACAGTACTGGGCCTGGAGTCAGGAAGACTCATCTTCCTGAGTTCAAATCTGGCCTCAGACACTAGCTATGTGACCCTGGGCAAGTCTCTTAACCCTATTTGCCTCAGTTTCCTCATCTGTAAAATAAGCTGGAGAAGGACATGGCAAACCATTCCAGTATATCTGCTAAGGAAACCCCAAAGAGGGTCACAAATAGTCAGACATGACTGAAAAATTACTGAACAAACCTCTTACTCCAGAGATAGTATTCTTTTCACTGTTCCACAGCACCTCCTACCATTGTCCAAAGCCTACAGTCGGAGATCAGAAACCTGGTCCAGCAAGCTAGCTAGTAACAACAATAGCTCCTATTTATATGGCATTTTTCAGTTTACGAAATGGGCTCCTCATTGGAACCCCTCAGTAACAACATATGGCCTCCCAGTGAGGCTTTCTTTCCTCCTTCTTTTAATTCTCCCCGCTCACCATGTCCACTGTCCAGGAAGTCAGTGATGATGGCAGCACTGCAGGCTGACCAGGGGTTGGCACGGTCGATCTGGATGAGTGTAGGGGACATCATGTGGTTGGCCCGTAGCTTCCCAAACACCTCCTCGCACACCTTCACATTGTCATGGGGCATGTTGAACACATGACCTGGGTGGGTAAAACAAGAGAAAGTGGTTGTTTAGGCTAGGGAAGCAGACCACTCAAAGGACAGACAGGCAGAGATAAGAAGAAATGTGGGACAAAAGTGAAAAATAGCTTTCTATGTCAAGGGGGAGGGACCCCAAAAAGCTGGTGCCAGAGGCAGAAAGTCGGGCCAAGAAGCAGCCTGGAGAAACTGAGAAGCATGGAGTGACAGCTGAGAAAGATGGTGGAATCCTCATAAGCTCAGTCCCTCTCTTTCCCCCAAGTCCTTTACACTTGGTTCCATACTGCTTTTTAAGTATTCTCAGGTCCTTTTTATGCCTGCAGCCAATCTCCCTCCCCCGCTCCCACTCCCAGTCAGGTTGTGAGTTGTCTTTTTCTGCATCTCGTCACAGTGTCCCATAAAAGCATGCTGCACATAGTAGGTGCTCATTCAGTGCCATAGGACATGCAGGTGTTAAAAAGGGTCCCTCTGGAGCCCAAATGCTAAAAGAGCTCAGAAACATTCAGAGCAAACCCAGCTAAGCCCAGGAGCAGAAGAATTCCTCATTCATTCTTTCTCTCTCTCTCTCTCTCTCTCTCTCTCTCTCTCTCTCTCTCTCTCTCTCTCACACACACACACACACACACACACGCACACACACATGCACACTGTTCTCCAGACTTACCCAGCTCATGGGCAGTGGTGAAGGCAGATGGAAGTCCATCATCCTCAATGACGGAGCAGCTTCTCTTGGGGTCACACATGGTGCCCACATCAGCCATGCCCAGGGTGTCACAAGTGGTGGCACCACACAGATCCTGCAATGGAGAAGGAATAAACAAAGATCCAGAAATCAGAGACAACAATGACCTTGTGGAAGGGGGAGGAGACGAGAAATAAAACCACCTAGAATACATCTGCTCACCGTCATTCCTGCCCCTAAGAAATACAATCCAATATCTTTCCCCATCAGTCCTTTCCTAGACGAGTTCTTTTCTGCCTTCTGCCAAGAGGGATGGAGAAGCTACTGCAGAGATGTCAAGGTGGTCAGGCCAAGCTAAAGGGATGGATGGATGGATGGATGGATGGCCCTATGACGGCTGCTTTGTGGCTTGCCAAGGAAGCTCTGCCTACTTCCTGTCTGGGGCACTATCATAGGAGAAAATTAGGAGGTTTAAAATAAATCCAGAGAGTCATTTTATATAGAGAAAGCCTTTCTAGCTTACCAGGACAGTGGTTCTTCATCTAGGTGAGGCCTTGGTGTCCAAAGAGGCTGGACAAAGTAGAAAGAAGGTGGGTATACTCCCCCTCCGCAGCCAATATTTGGCTGTAGAGCTTCTGTCACATCAAGGCATATTATTTCCACTTTCCTTATTTTTTCATAGTTTTTTCCCTTTTGTTCTGTTTCTTCTTTTACAACATGACTAATATGTAAATATGTTTTACATGATTGTATATATACATAAAAAACCTATATCAAGTCGCTTACCATCTTAGGGAGGAGGGAGGAGAGGAAGAAAGAAAATCTGAAACTCAAATTTTTATTTTTAAAAAGAATGTTTAAAAAATAAATAAAATAAATTTTTTAAAAAGAAGCTCCTGTCAGATCTTCATCTCTTAGTGAGCTAGACCTTTAGTCAACTGGACACCAAGTGAAAAAAAAAACTTCCTATACATGCCAGATGAGGCTTTAGTTCAGTTAGGACAGAGGCCAGAGGGAAGCCAACAGTGAGGGATGATTCTACTTGGCTATAGGAGTTCAAGAGAATCATTGTTTTAAGCAGATTATAACAAGAAATGATGGATTCTGACCCGGGCAATGCACTTGGCAGGAAAGTCATCTCTGTTTGCACTGAGATTTAAGATCAAAGGATCATAGATTTAGAACTAGAAGGTACTTTAGAAGTCAAATTCTCTTATTTAACAGATGAGGAAACAAAGGTCCATAGAGGTTAGGTGACTTCCTCAAGGTCACGCAGTAAGTGATGGAGCTGAGAGTTGAATCTCTGTCCTGTGATTACGGACAGCTAAGGTCTTCCAGTAGCCAGCTATATGGAAGAGGTCAGCACATAGGTAATGGAGTGGATACAATGCCGGGCCTGGAGTCAGTAACAGATACATCTACATGTAAAATAGATACAACTACATGTATCTATTCTCTCACCTCCCTGGGAACATTCATACACACCGTATGGTTCAGTCAAACAGACGTACTGTTTCTCATTCACAACATCCATCTCCCGTCTTCAAGCCTTTGCCCCATGTCTGGAACGCAGTATCTTCTTCTCCTCCTCCCCACTAACATCTCTAAGATTCCCTAGCTTTCTTCAACACTCAGCTCAAAGGTCTCCTTCTACATAAAGCTCTTCCTGACAGCCCCTTACTCAAAGACTCCCCAAATTACCTCACATCTCTTCTATACATACCTATATGCACACATGTTATCTCCCCACTTACCCCCAGTTATAAGGCAACTATATGAAGCCCTTTCCCCACTTCTACATCAGGTAGCCGCCCTCACCTGGCTAGAATATAAGTTCCTTGAGGGCGGGGCCTCATGTTACTTTCACCTTTGTTTCCATATCATTAAGCATGATTCCTGGCACATAGTAGGTGCTTAATAAATGTTTGTTGGTTGATTTAATTGATGCAAGTTGTATACAACAGTTTGTTTTTCAATCCCTTCAGTCATGTCTGACTCTTTGTGACCCCATTTGGGATTTTCTTGGCAAAGAAACTGGAGTGGTTTGTCATTTCCTTCTCCAGTTCATTTGACAAATGGGGAAACTGAGGCAAACAGGGTTAAGTGACTTGCCCAGGGTCATATAGCTAGTGAGTGTCTGAGGCCAGATTTGAACTCAGAGAGATGAGTCTTCCTGACTCCCCACCTGTATACAAGAATACATATCAGTTTTTCTTAAATTCCTTTTTTTCTCTATGGGAAGAGAATTAGGAGAGATATACACTTCATTTACATATACAGCTATTCTGTAGTTGGAGTCCAAGGTATAGTGACATAATTCTCCTCACTCCAGTTGTGTTAATTGCGCTCCTTCTTGTTCCTTAATCCTATTTTCCCTTTAAGCTTTGCCTTATTGGGGAAGGGGGGAGCCAGAGGAGGCATATAACATGATTTAATTCAAGTTTCTCCAAGTTTTATCACTGGAGCAATCAAACTTGGGTTCACATGATCATGTGCTAGTCACACTTTGTAATGACTCAACTGCCTTTGGACATAGACAAAAGAGGAGTATGGCTTGAGGCAGACTCTTTGGTGGCTTATGCATGGCGATCTATGGACCCACAGCTGGAGTCCTTACAGCTTCCCACGCTCGGTAAGCCTCTGCTGGAGTCAGCATCCCGGAAGGGAAGTCACATGAAGAGGCAGAGCAGGGGAGGATGGCTATTGAACAAATGACAGAAAGGAGATAGATAACACAGACCAGCTTGTAGGAGTCACCTGGAGCAGAACTGGGATAAGGCATTTGGGAACCTGAGGCAAGGTCTGGAAATTATGTTCCCTGCATATGGCTATCCACAGAAGGTTCTGAGCCTTCACTGTCCCCTGTTGTGGCCTGACATCACAAAGTAAATACCTACATGTCATGAAGAATGAAATGTTTCCTGGCATTAAAAATGTGTGCATTTATGAAAGTAACATCAAAAGTGTCTCTCAATGAACTCCCCTGCATGTTACTCCCAACTGCCAATCTAGCTAGCCCTTAGTCCTAGATAATATCCAGAAGCCAGGAAGCAGGAGGAAGGAAAGGATGTAGCAGAATGGAGGGATGAAAGAAGATGCACGGGATAGTAGAAAAAAATATTGGCTAAGGAATTAGGACACCTGGATTCTAAGTCATTTGCTGTTATTGTTGTTCAGTCCTTTCCAACACTTCGTGATCCCATTTGGAGTTTTCTTGGCAGAGATACTGGAGTGGTTTGCCATTGCCTTCTCCAGCTCATTTTGCAGATAAGGAAACTGAGGTAAATAGGGTTAAGTGACTTGCCCAAGGTCACACAGCTAATAAGTGTCTGAGAACAGATTTGAACTCAGGAAGAAGAGTGTTCCAGCATTTTATCTGCCGTGCCACCTAGCTTCTCATTCTAAGTCATAGACCATAGAAACAAGGCTGGAAAAGACTTGAGAGGCCTTCTAGACCACCTGAAGTAGCTGAGGCCCAAAGAGGCTATGGGACCTGCCAAAGTTACACAAATAATATGCAGCAGAGTTATTACGTCTTCTACAGAACCATTCTCTGGGTAACCTTGGGCTTGTGATTTTTCCTTTATGGACCTCTGCAAGAGGAAGGGGTTCAATGAGAAAGTCTTCAGAGTCCCTGCCAGTTCTAACATTCTCTGATTCTTCATCACTCACCCATTTTTCTTTGTCCCCTTTCCAATAAAAGTGGCTTGAAATAGAGCTTTGATTGTTTAGGGAAGAAGGGGAGGAGCTCATTCTCAGCAAGCATCTTGACCACACCAGACTCCAAGGCCTCTTGGGATGCCCGCTCATCTGCCACTCCCCTTGGCAACCCATTTCAGCCTGGCCCTGAGTAGGGACAGATGTGAATCTCTAGGATCACTTGAGAGCTAAGAAGATGGAAAGAGATATTGGAACTTAGAATTCTCCTATCTTTTTTGCAGAGTCTAAGAAAGAAAACTCTCCTGTCATAGTGGATAAAACCTTTCTAGAGAAAAGATCACACCCATCCACCAATAAGTTTGTCTACATGAAACCCAGAATTCAAGTACACTCAACTCTTATGGAGTATTCTTGAGTAGGTATACACATATGGTTATTCATATGTAGATAAATCATCACCCACTGACCATTTAAAATCCTGGACTAGTGCATGGGCCTTCTTCCCCCAACACACACACACACACACACACACACACACACACACCACCACCACCACCACCACCACCACCACAACCACCACAAACATCTATTAACTAATCACTACATGAAGAATACTCTGCTAAGATCTGGGGGAATATAGTTTACATAACACAGTCTCTACCCTCATGGAATTTAGAGTCTAGTTGGGAGATATGGTACAAATATAGAGATAGGGAGTAGGTCTGTGATTTCATTGGCATAAGAGGTATGCTGCCCATATAGGTTATGTGTACGTCCACATGGGATTTCTATACATTTAGATAAGCAGTTCCTGGCACATAGCTGGCACTTAATAAATGCTGATCGATTGATCTGTATTGCCCCTAAGGAGAGGAGGAAAGCCAATAAGATAGCTAAGGAGGAGAGGCTGGAAAGCCCTTGGAATAACACCAGGCTGGGTGCTTTCTTCTAGTCCACAAAGGGATATTGGACTAGAATTATATTTATCTGCATCTAAATATTGCTGGTCTAGAGATACAATCATTTCCAAAACAAAAAGCCACTTTCCTAATAGCTCACCTGGGAGTAGGGTTGCCAAGGTAGGTTGCCAAGATTACACTCACCAGCTTGAGCCCTTCTCACCAACACTGGTTAAACAAAGGACCAATCACAAATATTGAATAGTGAGCAAACCCATTTATCCAAACAGATAGCAAACAGAAATTGGAGACTTTAGACAGATTAAAATATACTAGAAAACACACAAGAGTGTGATTGAGATCTCAGCTCAACCAAGAGAGAGGCCCCGACCTCACCCAAGGGAAAATTCCCAGAAGTCTCTAGGGAGACAAGCTGGAAATCAGGGACATTTTGAGGAGCTGATTTCCCCTACATGTCTGCAGCTTGAACAGTCTTTCTTCTCTCTGTGTGTCTAGAGTTAGTCCCGAAGAGAGACTTGGAACCACGTGTGAACCTTGAAGAAAGAATGAGAAATGTCTCTCCTCTCCAAAGCTCTAGGAATAGCTCCACCCCTCACACAGCCCTGCATCACCATTCTTTCCACCATTACAGAGTCCCACCTAAGCAGCAGCATCCAAAAGACCCCAGGTTTAGGTGGAAACTTGGGTTACGTTCATACAGGGAACTCCTGAGTGAGGAAACTATCTCTGCTGATGCAGGTCACTTGCCAAGGATTTCTTGGCCAGTATGTGTCAGAGGTGGAATGTGAACCCAGGTCTTCCTGATGGAGCTGGATAAGGGAGATTCTCGAATGCCAGGCAGAAAAGTTTGTACTTTATGTGTTGGGGAATAAGGAGCCACTTAAGATTTTTGAGCAGGAGAGTGTTAAGAGCAGACCTATACAAAACAAAGATTCTTCTGGCTGCTATGAAGCCAGAAGTTACATCAGGTTCCTCAGCTGTAAAGTAGGGATAATAATAGCACCTAGCTCCCAGGAGTGTTGTGAGGATCAAATACAATGTTTGTAATATGTTTAGCACAATGAATGCCACATAGTAGGAACTTAATAAGTACCTTTTCCCTCCTCTCCTTCATTCCTACCCTCCATACCTCCTTCCCTCTTTCCCACCTTCCTTCCCACCTTCCCTTTCTCCCTCCTTCTTTCCCTTCTTCCCTCATTCCTTCCTTCCTTGCTTCCTTCCCTTTCTCCTTCTTCCTTTCTTCCCTCCCTTATCCCTCCCCTTCTCCCCTCCTTCCTTCCTTTCCTCCTTCCTTCTCTTCCTCCCTCCCTCTTTCTTCTTCTCCTTTTCCTTCCTCCCTCCTTTTTCCTTCTCCCTTCCATCCTTCCTTCCCACCTCCCTCCTCTCTCTACTTTCTTTTTTGCTCCCTCTTTCCTTCCTTCTTTCCCTTCCTCCTTCCTTCCTTCTTTTCTTCCCTCTCCTTTCCTTCTCACCTTCCTCTTTCTCTCTCCCCTCCTTCCCTTCTTCCTTTTCCTTCCTTCCTTCTTTCCCTCTCTCCTCCTTTCCTCTTTCCTTCCCTCCTTCTTTCCTTCCTTCCTTCCCCCTTCCTTCTGTCCTTCTCTCCTCCTTTCCTCCTTCTTTCCCTCCTTCCTGAACAAGAAGCAGGGGAGAGCAGAGGCAAGAAAGCCTATAAAGAAGCTATTGCAATGGTGCAGGCTGGTGCAAACAAGGGCCTATACTAGGGTGGCGGCAGTGGGAAATAAAGACACAAAAGAAAGCTTGGCGAACAGAGGAAATGAAAATCACTTCTTGTGTTGCCCTTATGAATTCTGCTTAGGCTAAGTATGCTGGGAGAAATAAACATATGATAACACAATGTGCTCCCAACCCAAATATCAAAGATTTGGGGATTATCTGCTGTTTTGGATTTTCCATGCTCTGCCTCTTCTATTAGGACAAATCAACCAAGATTTGTCTCTAGAAGCAGCCTCAGGGCACTGATGGCAGGAAAACAGGTTTTCCTGTTCTACAAGAGTCTTCCTGGCTGGTGAGCAACCTGTTCTTTCCATCAAGAAATCCCTGTTCCCATGGCTCAAACCAGGGTATAAGGAAGAGCCGGCCGGTTTCGTGAGGGCTGCTGTCCATCAACAACTTATGTCATCATAGGGAGCGGCACCGGTTTGGGGCCCAGGCTCTAGATCCCCCTGCATCAGAGGGTATGACGGACGAGCGCAAAGCCTTATGTGCTCTCCATGCCTCCAGCAGTCGTACAGAGTCCCAGGAGCAGCCAGTTCCAGTTCTTCCTCACATACAGCATCAAATGCCTCCGCCCATCTGGACTGAACTCCAGATGCACTCTGGTTTCTTTAACCCCTTCAGTCTAGTTCCAGGTCTTCAGGAATGGAATCTGTTATGGCTCCCACAGGCTGGCAGGAATATTCCCTGACAATCCTCCTGCTTGCTTTGCTTACCATTTATCTTCCCTGCTACTGCCGCTGTTCCCTTTTCAGGATGGCCCCATCAGGAGCAGTCCAGACAGGATGGTTTTTCCATCTCAGTTAAGAACTCCACTGTTCCTGCATCATCCATTTATCTAGTCTGTCCTTGTAAGGCCCCTGGTGACCAGGGAATCTACACAGCCCTGAAACATCATTTTCCAAAGGCTCTTCTTATTCAGCTACAATCTATTCATCAGCACAGCCCACCTTTCTCAGGGTCCCCAGATGCACGTATACTTTCTCCTGCACATTCCCATCCCGCTCTTAGGACACAACCAATTGCCTCCAGCAAACACTTCTAGTCACCCACCCTCCTATCCCTAGATATATTAGCTCTTTTGAGCTTTACAACATCCTTAGAAGGTTGGTGCTATTATTATCCCCATTTGACGGATGAGGAAACTGAGGCTGCAAGAGGTTAAGTGACTTGCCCAGGCTCACACAGCTACTCAGTGTCTGAGATCATATTTGAACTCAACTCTTCCACACTCCAAGTCCTGCACTACCTAACTACCCAACTATGCAGCGTTATGGCTTACTCCAGTAATTCAGGATCCCTCAAAGCAGATCAAAACTGAACTCATTCTCTTCCCCGCCCCACCCCCGCAAGAAAAAAAATCCCTCCCCTCTTTCTATCTTCCTATTACTGTTGAGTAGGTATCACCCAATCAGCCAGGCTTCCAACCAAGGAGTCATATTAGACCCTTCCCTGTCCCATCTACCACAGCTGGCAAAGTCCTATCATTTCTACCTTCTCAACATCTCTCATATCCATCCCCTCCTCTCCTTTGACATTTCTACCACTCTGGTGCAAGCCCCCAGCACCTCGCACTTGAACTATTTCCATAACCTGCAAATTGGCCTCCTTTTCCCAAATCTCTCAACCCTCCAATCCATCCTCCACTCATGCACACTGATCCTCCTAAAGCACAAGTCTGACCGTGTTACCCCCCTATTCAATCAACTCCAATGAGTCCCAATTGCCTCCATGATCAAATATAAAATCCTTTATTTTTTTAAAAGCCCTTCATACCCTGGCCCCTTCCTCCATTTCTAATCTTCTTACATCTTACACCCCACTCCTATTCACCACATCCTTTGCAATCCAGTAGCATTGGCCTCCTTCTATGTCTTACATAAGATATTCTATCTACCAACTCTGGGTATTTTCCCTAGTTAACTTCTGTGCCTGAATCCCCCTCCCTCCTTATCACCACCTCCTTGGTCCCCTGGTTCCCTTCAAGTGTCAGCCAAAGCCCCACTTTCTATAGGAAGCTTTTCCTGATCTCCCTTAGTGCTAATTTCTTCCCTTTGTTGAACTGAAATCTCCAATATGTCCTCCACACATTTTGCATGTGCATAGCTGTTTGAAAGTTGTCTCCAGCTGCAAGCTACTTGAGATCAAGGATTGTCTTTTGCCCCCTTTGTATTCCCTCCCAGCCCTTAGCACAGTGCCTAATGTATCATCATCATCATCGATAACATTTACATATTGCCTACTACAGATATAGAAATATAGATATAGCGTGTGTGTGTGTGTGTGTGTGTGTGTAGTATATATAGATACATACTAATTTACAAAGTAGAACAGTCTGAGTAAAGTGATTTTTACATAATGTGAATTTGCTGTAAGTTGTGGGAAAGGAAGAGAGAGGGAAGTGGGAACAGAGTCCCATCCCAGTGGAGGAAGGGGACAGGTACACAATTCAAGGACAAGCTATGAGGCCCAGGACAGAGAAGCAAGGAGGAGTCAAAGGTCTCTTCTCTTAGCACCAGAGGTCACAAGCCAAGCACTCAATCTGGTTCTGCTTTCACTTGGAGGGTTTTTTTTTTATTTTTGTTTTTTAGAGTTAGGTTTGGTTTTTTGCTTTGTTTGGTTTTTTTTTTTTGGTTGGAGGCAAAGGAGGCCATGGAGTGCCAAGCAGAAAGGCAAGAGCAGTACAGTAAAATTAACATAGGAGGTTTTTTTGGAATACAGATTTCTTTCGGAATTCTTTACATAAAGCAGAATTTACATAATGCGAATGTATGTAAATTGAGAACTGTCTATGTGTGCCAGACACTGAGCTAAATGCTCTACAAATATTATCTTATTTGATAATAAGGCCTATATAGTAGGCCTTTAACTGTAGGCTAATTGTAGGTTAAAAAGTAGGCTGATTGACAGCTTGTCTTGCCTTACAGAAAGGTTTTCCTGAATTGCTATCACTACAAAAAATGATCATCCCCCAGTTGCCCTTTAGGTGATGAACCTTTCTAAATTTAGTCAGACTGGTCCTCAGATGAAAAATTACAGTCAGTCACTGGCCAGTCCTCAAGGTCTTTCCTAGCTTGGTCCCTGCCAGAACTCATGTTCTACAAGCTAAGCCTTCAGCATCTGGTATAGTGAGTTAAGCCACTCACAGCTTTGGAACGCCTGCCCTATGGTACAGCTGTCTTGAGTGATGAGTAAATGAGTGCGTGCAGACTCACCTGGCTTACTATATCTAGATAGCCAGGATGAGACGATACTTAGCATTCCGTCTAGCCCAGGGGCCATCTTGCCATCTTCTCAGCTGCCAAGCACTTACTCTCTTCCCTTTCCACCTCTTGCTCTAGGCACAATGATCAAATCAATAGAACCATTACTTCTGGAAAGACAACTGTCAATCAACGATCCAGCAGATCAGCTGATCATTTCCATGACTTTCCAAACCAAAATTCACTTGTCTGGCCATCATTCCCATGTGTATCATTTCCCTCATTAAAATGGAAGCTCCTTGACAGTAGGAAGTACTTGTATTTGTGTTTCTCATTTGTATTTGTGTTTCTAGTAGTTGACACAGTGCTTGGTTCACAGCAAGGACTTTATTCATTTATTCATTCATTCTTACAGGCACCAAAAAAAAAGTGTTAGTTGAATTGAATTAATGGACTCACCACTCAACTTATAAGGCCTTGAAGGAAGACTTAAGTGGAAGACCATTACTACTTACTGAATTTTTGTTTCTTCTCCTCTACTCCTCCAAAAGGAAAGAAGTCTGAGAAACTGATCATGTCCATTGATGGAACAGATTTGGAGAAAGCAAATTAACGGCAGAAATCAGTGTCCCTAGACCATACACCTTGGGAACTGCCCACTGACTACCCAGAGAAATATCAATGGAATAAATTGAATGAATAGAATCAATTGAAAACAGAAACTTTCCTTCCTATCTCTATCCCAAGTAAAAAGATAGCCCATCTACATCAGGCAGCCACACTTACCTAAAGCTTTCTCTTCTACCCACCATGACTTCCCTAGCCTATTCATCCCCCTAAACCTAGCTCTCCCTCTAACTTCCCAGTCTCTGTTGAAGATGCTTCAGGTCACGCTGCTTCACAACCTCAGAGACTATCATCTGTTTATCCCACCCCCAGCACCATATCCAACCATTTGCCAAGTCTTATCTATTCTACCTCTTCGACCTCTCTCCCAGTTCTCTCCCCATCATTCGTCTCCCTAATTCTAGCCCTCATCACCTCACCTGGACAACTGTAATCACCTTGTCATTAGTCTCTGTTTTGCGTTTCTCCCCTTTCCAAACTATCCTCCACACACGCAGCTCCCAAATAGATATTCCTAAAGCCCAATTCTGACCATCACACCTCTAATGCTCATTACTTGTGTGATTTTGGGAATATCATTTAGCTTCCTTGGGCCTCAATTTCATCCTTTATAAAATGAACTGATTAGACTAAATGGCCTCTGAGGTTCCTTCTATAAGATCTGTCATCTTTCGACCCTCTGTCACTCCCCTGCTCAAGAAGCTTCAGTGAGTCCCAATTACCTCTAGAATAAAATACAAACACCTCTGACATTTCAAAACCTTCATAATTTGGTTTCAGGCTATCTTTCCAAGCTGATTATGCCTTACTCTGCCTTATAACCCCTACAATTCAATCAAACTGGTCTCCTTTCTGTTTCCCAGATACAATACCTCATCTCTGACCTCCATGTCTTTGCACAGGCAGTGTCCCATTCCTGAGATGCTCTTCCTCCCCTTCTCTATCTCTTGGAACCCTCGATCCCTTCCAGGCTCAACTCAAACGTCACCTCCTTCAAAAGACCTTTTCTAATTCCTCTAGTTGTTAATGCACCCCCAAAAGTTACTTTTATTTATTTTGTACATATCCTATACTTATTTATTTTTGAATGCACTATATCCCATAATAGAATCTAAGATCCTTGAGATCAGTCAGCCAATTAGCAGTTATTAAGTATCTACTGTGTGACAGGCACTATGCTAAGCACATTTATATTTTTATCCCCAGAGCCTAGCACAGTCTCCGGCAAATATCATAAGTTTAATGAATGCTTATTCATCTATTCATTCACTTAACTCTTTCACTTGCATTAAAATGTCAGAGTTATGGGGGAACTTCCATACTTCCATCCCCAGTAATTTGCCCCAGTCCTCCACCTATTTAGGGATATCCCTTCCAGTAAGACACTAGAATGTCCAAGTATACATAGTGTGTATATATATATATATACAGAGAGAGGGAGAGAGAGAGAGCTTCAGCTCTTTCCAATCTGAATTTCTACCCAGCATCTTTATATTTCCTTAACCAAGTCCCAAAACCACATTCCCTTTTCTGTTTGTAATTCTTTTTCTGTTTGTTTGTTTTTGTTTTTTTGGGGGGCGGAGAGGTGAGGCAATCAGGGTTAAGTGACTCACCCAAGGTCACACAGCCTAGTAAATTTCAAGTGTCTGAGGCTGGATTTGAACTCAGATCCTCCTGACTCCAGAGTCACTGCTCTATTCACTGCGCCACGTAGCTACCCCTATGTTTGAAATTCTTAAGGAAAGATGGTCATTGCTTGTTAGAAGAAAAGAATTCTATCACTCCTTGTTGTTTGAAGGAGAAGGAAAGTGGGAAATAGATAATTTACCCCAAGGAAGAGGATTAAGTTACTTCTATTAGATGATCGGTTCTCATCGGCACTGAAATCGCTGGTACTCAGAACTGTACCATAGGGGAGAAGTTGAAATGAATAAGACAGTAAAGATCACCAAAGCGAGAAAGTGAAGAATGACAAACAGCCCGGGTGTACTTTGGGAAAGCACTTTATCGAGGGTGAGCACCAAAGACGGGTTGGTCTGTAACGGCATCTCTTAAGGAAGCCCCCTTGACCTTCCTCTTGCAAAATAAAATGGGAAGAGAAACCAGAAGCTTACTAGGAGTGACTCTGATCTCCCTTTCCTCCCTACCCTCCCCATATACATGCTGGTGCTGGTTAAAAAGCCGAGGGTTAAGTCCTGGGGGGAGAGGAATGGAAGGATTAGGCTGTAAGCATAGACTGCACACTCTCCATGCTTCTCCAGTTAGCCAAGTTTCTGGCTTCTTGCCCAACACCTGTACTGACACACTGACCCCGTTTACTGCAGTGAACCTCATCTGCTAACTTCAGGGATGGATTAAACAAGTTGTTCTCTTGAGCCCCTCCCTTCCCTGGGGCCTTTGGTACCGGCCTCAGTGGCAGAGTGCCCAGTTCGCTTTCTAAAGTGCCAAAAAAGCCCCAGACCTCAACCCATCCCCCTCCACTCAATAGGCTGATTCAACCCCGGAGAGTTGAGGGAAGGATCTGTTGAAGGGGGGGAAGGTATACTAGCACCCAAACAACAACAAATAGTTATTAAACCGTGACTTTGTGCAAGACATTATACTGGAAGCTGGGAATAACAAGAGAGAAAATTATGTGAGGACTCTGCCCTTGAGGAATCTTATCAGAGAGCGGGAAGAATACAACACGTGCACAGGTAAGTATATTATAAGGCAATCTGCAGAAGAGGACCCTAGAAATGGGCAGAGGAGAGGAAGAGATGGATGAAGACTTCAGAGAGGAAGTGGAACCTTCTCTAAGCCTTGGAAGAAGATAAGGATTCTGAAAGATGAAGAATAAATGCATTCAAAAAATGGAGAGTAGCATACATAAATACATATGGGCAGGAAATGGAATGTCCAGTGAAGGAAAGAGCTTACAGACCCATTTGGAGTAAAGAAGACAGATTACAGAGAAAGCTTTAAACGCCAGGCTAAGGGATCTGCATTTTGTCCTAGAGGCAATAAAGATCCTCTAAAGGTCTCTGAGCAGATCAGTGACAAGCTCAGGATTGTGCCTTAACAAAGAAGTTTGGGGGGGGGGGGTGTTTCTTGAGATTGGACCTCCCTGTCTTGCCCAGGCCAGTACAGTGGGCACTCCCAAATTCATTCCCAATATCAATCGATGCAGAAGCTTTAACCTGCTCCCTTTTTCCAATTTGAATTAATTTGCCCTTCCTAAAGTAGCCCGGTGGCTCTCCACTCCTGTGAGCTCATGAAATTGGCGTCAGACCTTAATACAGACACCCAATCATCTTTATTCTACTGCAGCTCAGAACTCCTGAGCTCAAGCAATCCACCGGCTTCAGCCTCCCCAGCAGCATTGACTACACACACCTGACATCGTGCTCTGCAGCAAGACTCAAAACTGAGAATTGGGAGACAGCAGTATCACAGAAGCAGAGGAGAAGAGAGAGAGCTGAGGATGGCAAGAGCTAGTGAGAGGACATATAAGGCCTGAGAAAATACCATCCAATTTAAAAGATGAAATCATTGGTAACCTCTGAATGATTAGTTTCAATAAAGTTATTGTATAGCCCTTTCAGGCATGTCCAATTCTTCCTGACCCCATTTGGGATTTTCTTGGAAGAGATACTGTGGTTGGCCATTTCCTTCTCCAGCTCATGTTACGGATGAGGAAACTGAGGCAAACAAGGTTAAGTGACTTACCCAGCTGCTAAATGTCTGAGGCCAAATTCGAACTCGGGAAGAGGAGTCTTCCTGACTCCAGGCCCGAGGCTCTATCCACTGTGCCGCCTAGGACTGGGGTCAAAAGGCAGAAAGCAAATTGATGATAGAGATATAAAGGCCGTGAAAGTAGGCAGCTCTTCCTAAGAGTTTGGCAGTGAGAAGAATAGAAGACAACAACTTGGGGAGATGGTAAGGTCAGGTAAAGGTTTTTTGTTTTATTTTGTTTTTCAAGGATGGGAAGAGAAGGACTTGTGCGTGTTTTTAAACAGTGGGAAGGGAGTGAAGAGGGAGACGAAGAATAAGATAAGAGGTAGGGGGACCGATTACCTCTGGGAAAAGTTCCCTGAGGAGACAGGAAGAGATGCAATCAAGGACACAGGTAGAAGGGTAAGCCCTGACAAGAAAGAAGGCCACCACTGATTCATTCAACAGTCACTGAGCGTCTACTGAACCATGTGCAAGAAGGCCCTGTCCTGAGTCTTGTGGAAAATCTAAAGATACAATCTGCACTCTAGGAGCTCACAATCTCATAAGAAAAATAAGGCATGTACACAAATAGCTAAGGGCAGTGAGGCTGGGCAGTAGACAGCGCACCATGCCCAGAGTCAGGAAGAGCTGAGTATAAATCCAGCCTCAGACACTTACTAGCTCTGTGACCCTGGGCAAATCACTTAACCTCTGTTTGCCTCAATCTTCTTAACTGTAAAATGGAGACAATAAAGCACCTACCTTCGAAGGGTTGTTGTAAGGATCAAATGAGAGAATATTTGTAAAAAGTGCTTAGCACAGTACCTGGCACACAGTAGGTGCTCCATAAATGCTTGTTCCCTTCCTTCATTCCCAACAAGCACCCACCTGCTGCCCACCCCTTTAGTACATGTTTCCCATGGCTATATCCAAAGTCCATAGAGGTTGATAATAGATAGCAAGCTTTAATAATGGTCTACCTATGTGGCATTAGATTAATATTTAGCCTGAAGTAAAAGAAGACAGAAGCACATCTAGCTGAGTCAGCAGTGACTCTGCGCTTTCCAATACGCCAAAGACACATGAAAGACTCTTCCCTTTACAAAAATTTTCATCCAGAATGGCTGCAGCACTATTCCTCACCTGGTCAAAGTCAGAGATGTCCCCACCTGTCTTTAGTCACTGCAAAAACAGGGAAAAGTGAGTTCTGACAGCATGATCCACAAGCAGAACGTCTGTGGTTCCTTCTGCAACATCAGATGTGTGACATTTGTCCACCAAGCTGTCTTCACTCTGAGTATGTGCCACCATATGCTGGTATGCTTATTCCATAATCAGTCATTCAAAATATCTCCAGATCCTTCCAAGGTCTTTTCTTCCCAGTGTTTACACTACACACAGCCCAAAAAGACAATAGCCTCTGCCAGGATATCCACCCCATCATCTTTAGATACAGAAGCTTTTGCTTTTATTCAAGGGAAGTTCCTACTACAAGCAAATCATAATTTAGTCGGTCATCTCTTGTACCTAGGAGCCCACTAGCTGCTGCTCATATCTTCTCTAGGAAAGACATGAACCCTAAGTATGTCAGTCACTTCACCAACCCATCTCAGAATAAATAAGGGTCACAAAAAATAAATAATGGTCACTAGTCAGCTTTTTAATTCCCTTGGGATACAAAAGAGTTTACCATCAATGTGGCAATTCTAAGCAGGGAAGGGAAGACCATGCTTTATATCCAGTTCCATCAAATATGCTTTGTTCAGCTGTCCCTGTCTAGAAGGATAAAATTTCAAGGAAGAAAAATACAAAACATTTAGAAGAGTTAGAATTGGAGACCAAGTTATCTTTAAAAAAGAGAGAGAGGGGGAAGAAAGAAATTCAGCCAAATATAAATATGCTGCTAATACCACACACAGAGCCCAAAGAAGGACTACAGAACCCAGACAGAGGACTGGTCCATTTGAATTGAACAGTGTTACTTACAAATGTTCCTTACAAAGGAAAACACAAGTCTCGCTTCTTATATTGGAGTATTTTGGTAGTAGGCTCAATCCCTTAGTTTCTGGAGACTTTGGCTGCCAGAGTCCAGAAAGCACAGCTGTGTTTGGTATGAGCTCTCATCTCATACTGTACTTGCCCTGGGGGGTTCAGGAATGAGGGGCTTGGTAAGGCTCTTAGAATGCTGCAAGCCCTTAAGTATTTGCTGGGAATGAGGTTACTCTAGTCTCAGGCACATACCTTGATGACCCAATAGCCAACAGAGCTTGTTCTCTCTCCAGCCTTGCCCTCTAGACTCCTGGGGAAAGGCAGCTTTGGAAAATCACATACACTGTAGGCCACAGCTTTAGACCAAAGTGGTCATGCATCTTGTATCCATTATTCGAGGTCAACATGACATCCTGGGGTCAAGTCATGGGTGTAACACATCACTGAGAAGCCCTCAATCCATTCAGTTTAATTTCTTTTCCTTCAAAGGACAGGATCCTTCTGTCTTGCATGGTCTAAATCCCCAGAAGGACTTGTGCTCTCCAAATTGGTTCCAAAAAATCTGGTTTGGCTCTGAACTACAGTGAAGGATCTCCATTGCTTTAGAGCACATGACTGACCTCTACAGGGGACAGCAAGAGTTAATGAGTTGGAGGCACAGAAGCAAATGTAACTATCGCTGCTTGATGCATTACAGGCATCCTCTTTCTGGCCTTGCTTTATTTCTCACCAAACTGAGGACAGAGATAGGTTTTATGAATGGGTCATGGAGACTCCCTGTATGGTCTTCCAAGATGAGTCAATACTGTAGGAGCCCAGCAGATGCAGCAAACAGACTTTCTAAAAGAATCCATGTAAGACAACGACCACAGGCCAAGCAGCCCCAAGAGAAACCAGGTGGTGGGAGGAGGATGCTAAGAAAATAGAAGTTCTCATACACAGATATTCTGGCCAGGAGTGGAAACACAATATAATAGATAGCGTGACACTAAAAGTCAGGAAAACCGTTTCAAGCCTACCCTCTGACACCTACTGACTTGGGTGATACTGGGCAAGTCACTTAACCTCTCTAAGACTGAAGGCTGCAGAACAGTTGCCAGTTCTTGAACTGGTAGAGGGAATTTCCCATAGAGAAAATGTCCTCATTTGGGAGTTACCCTACATCAATTAAATCACAGATCAAAAAAAAATATATTTCTCTAGGAAGTGAGAGGAGCATTAGTGACGGTTGCAACAGAGAGAACACTAGAGTCAGCCTCCAGTGTATGGGAATCCTTAAAAAAAGCTGGGTTCTTGCAAGCATCAGCAATGTCAAATTTGGTTCTAATTGTTGCTCCCTGAAGACGCCAATAGACGGAATGCAGAACCCCTAGCCAGCCTGGAGATTTCAAAGTCCAAAACTAGATGGCTCTAAATCACAGAGCAATTTTCCTGACCTGTATCTCTGTTCCCTTGTTCCCTTTCAGGCATCCCCTCCCCCCCTCCCCAACTATACCTTCCCAAACAAGTATTTTCTTCCATCTGTCCACTTCAAACACTGGTGCAAACAAAGGCAGCAGTTTTTTGGCTTTGATGTTAAAAGCAGGACTAGAGTGTTTCAAAGGGGAAACAAATATGAATTAGTGTGCCCTGTAGAACCAAAGTCAGGAGCTGAACTTGCCACAGAAGTGAACATTCACCAGATGGGAGTTCCCCAACTTCCACTGCAAGTAGAGTCCTGAAGCCGGGCCAGGCAGCCCAGCTCCCAAACAGGTGCCTTAGCTAGACAGCCTGCTTTAAGTGAGACATCCTTTGGAGAAAGAAACACTCACCCACAAAAGCCCAGGTCAAGAGAAGGCAGCAACAGAAGACATGAGTCTGACAGAGTTCCCAAAGCCCTAGGAAGGAATTGTCCTTCGTGTTGACTGATGCCCAGAAGACACAAAGGATGGCAGCAACTCTTTCCGTCGGAATCCTATTCACATAGGATGCCCTACTAGCCCCAGCATTGCAGAGGGCCCAACTCGCTGACACTGGATTGTCACTCTCCAGTCTTTTGACCAATGGAAGGAGATCCGCTAGGGCGAGGACTTTTGCACCCCCACATTAACAGCTCCAGCATTTGAAAGATCTCCACCAACCATCCTCAGAGCGCCTCCTCTCGGCCTCAGTGAGAATTGGAGACTAGCCAACCGTTTTCCCAAATTCCAGCCCACCGAGTTCCCTGGTTTGCTCCGCCGCTGATTGGCCACTTGGGGCAACACCTCCCTAAAGCACCAACCCTCCCTAAAGCGAGTTGCCAAAACGTGACCTGGGGACTCAACCTAGTTAGAGGGCGGAGGCAAAGTAGGAACTGAGGTGGTAACAAGATTCAGAAATAAGCGGAAATCCCTTTCTTCCCTTTCCCTCCTCCTCAAGCCCTTTGGGATTATGTGGCTGTAAACAGAACAAGAGAAAATTGGATAGGGTCACTGATAGTAAGGCTTTATGCAAGCAGCAGAAATGAATTTGTTGAACGGGGCAGGGGGCAAGGGGAGGGGGGAGGATGCCTGAAGTTCAATAGGATTAAAAAGGCAATTAAAAGAAACTTTCAAGTGTCCCTGGGGTTATGGAAATATTTGGTATTAATGAGGAGCCAGCGGTACTCACCTGCCGGGTGAAGAGGATGGCGGTATCCCAGTATTCAGGATGCTTGTCGCTTACTTTGTTAAGTTTCTTCTGCCAGGCGCAAAAGTTACGCAAGGTCATCGCCGCGTTGCCTGTGACCTTGGGCCCCTTGTCTCTGTCCGCAAGGACCAACACCTTGACCACTGCGATGTTGATGGGGTTGAGGATGCTGGGATGGCGGTAGAGCCTTGCGGCAGTCGCCAGCAGTGTCAGTAGGTAATGTTCTAGGTCTGCACCATGGAACTTAACCATTGACTCATCGGCCACCACTAGTGTTTCCACATAGCGAGGGATGGACACAAAACGTTTGGCCCGCCCTGCTCTTCGGGGTGGCCGGCTCTCCCCTGAGCCTGCCCGAAGAGATTTAAAGGGGTCTAGGGCACGCAGGATGGCCGGATTCCAGCCCGAAGCCACCCCGCAGCGGGAAGTAGGGTCCCCTGGTGTCCGGCCAGGGGCGCCCCTGCGCTGGAGAAGATGTGCACCTTGGCTGTTGCGCTGCGCTTCAGGCGCGCTGACGTTGGGCAGGGGACTAATGAAATATTCTACACCCCGATAGCCAAAAGCACCACGAAGACCCCCGCATAGGCTCAGGGCTGCAAATGAGTCCTGCTCGGCATTCACATCCCCTGAGTAGAAGCAGCGGCGGAGGTCGGGAGAGCCCTCCGACACTCCGGCCTGGAAGACACCCAGATGCTCAGTGGCAAACGCGGGCGCTAGAAATTGGGTATCAGGAGCCAGGTGTAAGTAGAAGTCCTCCTGAAAGGCAGTGATCTGGTAGATGAGTCTCTGGTCCCCAGAGTCCTCGGGACCCCGCCGGTAATAGTGGCGCCCGTTGATGTCCGGGTCCAGCCGGATGGGAACCACAATCTCCTGTTCAGGGTCCGAACCCCAAGCGGGGGCCCCAATAAGGGCCAGGGCAAGGATGCCTAACAAGAGCATGGCGCCAGGGACTGTGCACAGAAGAGCTCCCAGAAAGGAGCGCTGCCCTGCTCTTGGGCACGGTAGTATGACTGCACCCAGCAGGAGGGACAACAGCTTTGGGGCTGGTAAAGAAAGAGCGGGGCTAAAATGCTCACTAGGCAGCGAGCGCACACTGTGTTCCCCCCGACTCCTACCTGTGTCTCCCGAAGCAGCGCGCGCTCTGGGAGCTTTATATACAATCGCTGTCAAGTGCAGAAGACTAAGATTTGTGGCCCAGGGCCTGGCGGGGAGGTGCTGGGACGCTTATTGGAGCCTCCGCAGCCACTAGTAGAACGGCAGACCCTGGCGGAGCTGTACAGGGTGAGCCCTCTTAAAGGGCCCGCACCGCTCCTGAGTATGCTTCTTGCGTCCCTCCCCTCCCTCCCCCGCCCTAACTTGCAGCCCCCAAGCTTCCTGGGGCAAATGAAGAACTGGACCCCGCCTACACAGCCGAGAGTCACTTGCACTCTTCTGTTCTGCAGGGAAGGAGGGGAGACTAGCAGGAAGCATGAACTAGGGGTAAATTGGTTGCTATGATGCTGCCTTAACTCCCATTTTCCCTAGATGATAGCCTACTGGACCCCAGTAGGTGTTTCATAGCATGGCACCTCCTGAGCTTTGGGGACATTCCTCTTGCACTTCCCAATCAAAGCTCTCAGCTGGGTCTTCCTTCTCATGTAACTAAGTTGGTTCAGAGACTGTAAGGACTCTTTCTCTTTGTCTTGTCTGTTTCTCTGTATCTGTCTCTCTTAGGCAAATTATGTCTTTCTGTCACACACACACGCACCATGGTCCCAAAACAATAATGTCTTCTTGAACCAGAGACATCACTTAACACCCAGCACAAGAATGGAAAGAGGGAGGGCGTCAAAAGAGAAGACTATTGCATTCCCTTCCTCCCCTCCAGAACAGTGGCAGAAGTGTGTGCGTGTGTGTGTGACTGTTGTTCTGTAATCTTCCCTCCTCAAAGCGTACATAAAATATTGTGTCCAGTCTAGAGTATCAATTACATTTTAAGGACATTCATTGGTAAACTAGAGTTGAAGCTCTAAGTGTAGTGGGAATAATAAATGACTGTGCGAGCCTAATCTAAACCGGAAATGGCCCGGGAAATCCTGATTTCAGGGATCAGCCCCTAAAGTCATCTATCTATGCCTGGAATTGTCCACCATTTGTGGACCAGCCTAGGAAAAAGAAGTGGAAAGAAAGGACTTGTTGGAAGGGTGCACTTAGGCTCCATGACGCCTAAATAGTCTTTCAGGGGGTAGATTGCCTCTGAAGTGATACAAGAATGTTAAAACACTAATGAAGAACCAGACAGAAAAAGGACAATGCCTCTGTACATAATTGAAGGTATGGGAGAGGCTCTAGATGTAGGCGTGCAAAGGCATCATAATGTACCTGCTGTATCTGCTCCTATGCCCACCTGGATGGGAGAAGACACAGCAGAGGTCTCACTAACTCACTATCCAAGGCAGCTTTTTTCTCTTAAGTTCTGTCATCAAAGGAACCTACATATGAATGGAGACCAATTCTGTAAGCCCCAGTGATGAGAGATTCTGTAGTCCATATTGATTCTAGGATCCTATCCCTTTTGGAGGGATAAGGGGCTGAAATCTAGTATGTGAATAAGAGACCAATGTTTACATGCTACAAATGAGAGAGAGAGAGAGAGAAAAGAAGAAGAAGAAGAAGAAGAAGGAGGAGGAGGAGGAGGAGGAGAAGGAGGAAGAGGGAGGAGGAAAAGGAAGAGAAGGGGGAAAGAGAAAGAATGTGTGTGTGTTCAGGAGAATTAGTCTATACAAGAGGGAGTTTAAGTTTACAAAGGCCCTGTGTGTTTGTATGTTTAAAAGGGGCCTATAATTAAAAAGAAATCCAGAGTACCAAGGGCAGTCATAAGTCACTTATTTAGGGCAAACGATTGCTTTCCTACACCCAGTTGTTTTAATGGTAGGTTACAAAGTTTCCAAAGAAATTCTCCTTTTGCTCTGATTTGAAGGAGTTTGGCAGTGTCTCTGGAAAAGTGAACTAGGGCAATAGCCCCAGGGAGGATGAGACCCTTTCTGACCTAAATGCCCTACTTCCCCTCCCCCTCCCCCAGCTTTCTCTCTCTTTTGAGCACAAATTTATTAACAAACCACTTTGGGAGGGAGTGGGCTTCTTTTCATTAGATTGAGCTCTTCGAGCAAACTGGATGACGATTTACAGAGTATGTTGTAGAGTCAATTTTTGGTTCTGGTATGAGTTGAATTCAGTCACTTCTGAGATTCCATCCAACTCTGAGTTTCTGTGACTTTTCCAGGGAGTTATCCAAATGCCTGCTCAGGATCCTACAAGGTGTCTTATTGTCTATGCCAGAGGGCCCCCAACTAATAAATTGGGATAATAATAAGTATAGCTCACATTTATATAGTGTTTACTATGTGCCAGGCACTGTGCTAAGTGCTTTACAATTATTTTGCAGTTTGATCCTCCCAACAACCCTTCGAGGTAGGTGCTATTATTATCCTCATTTTACAGATGAGGAAATTGAGGCAGATGCTAAGTTACCTTAGACTTGCCCAGGGTCACACAGCGACTAAGTGCAGCTTGCAAGTGTGTGAGGCCGAATTTGAACTCAGGTTCTCCTAACTCCAGGCCTGGAGCTGTATCCACTCTGCCACCTAGCTGCCTCAAGAGCAGCTCAATCAAAGCTATTCATAAATCCTAATCATACCTGTAAGCTCTGGATCATTGCTTCTTCCTCTATATGGTTTGCTGGGATTCCCTGAAGGAGAGAATTTGGCAGTAATTACTGATTCCCTAGCTCTGGTAAGGGACTCTACTGTCCACTCCTACACCTCCATCCTAGGGATTTCACTGCCATCTCCATCACACAGCCAAGTGATTATATGGTAGAAAAGAGGAAAGGGGAATAGAGGCCAGCCTCAGGAGTCAAGAAAGCCTAATAGATAACATCACTGGATAAGTCACCTAAGCCTCTTCAATGAGTCAGGCTATTAGCAGCTACGGGGGGGCCATGCACTTTGGTAAGCTCTGTGGGGATGAAGACAAAAGACAATTCCTGAAATCTCAGCATGCTCACAACCTGAGGTGGGGAGACACAAAACAAGATATATACAGGGTAAATTGAAGATAATCTCAGAGGGAAGGCAGTAAGAACAAGAAGAACCTGGAAAGTCTTCTTGTAGAAGGTAGGACTTTAACTGAGACTTCAGGGAATCTAGGACGTGGAGATGAATTCCAGGCATGAAGGAATTGGGAGATGAAGGCAAGGAGGCTAGTGTCACTGGATCTCAGAGTATGTGGAAGGGAATAAGTTGTAAAGAGACTAGAAAAGTAGGAACGGGTCACGTTTATCCTGGAGATGATTGGGATTCACTAGTAGTGAGGTGATATGTGCTCTAGGAAGATCCCTTTGATAACTGAGTTGAATGGGGAGAGACTTTGAGGCAGGAATGTCAGCAGGAAGGCTATTGAAATAGTCTAGGCCTTCTAGTACCAAGCCTAAGACTATTTCCCATTCATCTGTGATAGGGATAAAAGTGAGTGTGAGGGCAGCTAGGTGTCCCAATGGATAGAGCACCAGGACTGGAGTCAGGAAGATTTTCAAATCCATTCTCAGACACTTACTAGCTGTGTGACTCTAGGCTAGTTACTTAACCCTTATTTACCTCAGGTCTTCCTTCATCTGTTAAAATAGGGACACATTGAAGAAGGAAATGGCAAACCACTCTTTGCCAAGAAAACCAAATCCATAGCGTCACAAAGAGTCAGACACAACTGAACACCAGCAAGAAAGGGGTGGGGTATGCATATGAGTTTCTTAAATTACAAAAACATAAATATTTTTGCCGCTACTTCTGGTAGTCTCATGGCAATATGGACTCTTCTTCAGAGTAAGGGCATTTTTAAGCCCTCTCAGTTCACCTCCTATTCTTATCCCACTCCTTTTGTTACCTTCTCTCTCCATCCTGATCTTCCCCCTGAGAGTTCTCTAGAAATCTAAATGTTTTGAAGGCTCTGCCTCTTTCTTTCTGAAAAGAAACTAAGTGGATTGCCCCTGGTTTAGCCAAACCAGGTGGTTGAAAAGTCAATTATTTTACTTCTTAGTTTCTACTCTTCCAGGTTTTTAATGTTCACCCTTTCATAAGTGCCTTTTTTGCACTAGCATCCAGCTTTCTTATTAACACTCCTTCCAAAGAGATTTCTCCTTCGTCTGTCTTCATTCAAAGTGGAAGATCCCAGTACCATTAAAGACACAGAGAATGAATGAATGATATAAGAGAAAGGAATCAAGAAAGGTTAAGGAGCAGGCTCCAAGCTTGCTTGTGAGGGTTAAGACAGAATAATTGAGAGAGTAAGGGGATGAGTAGCTAAAGGGAATCCTAACTGCTAAGATAAACAATTTTATTTCATGTATCTATCAAATAGTAATTTACATTGTGCCCTACATAAATTAATATGAAGTACGATTGAAAATTTATCTTCAGCTGAGATCTATTTTTTAAAATTAGTCATTGCCAAGAGAATGAAGAGCCCCCAAAGTCATAGGTGACCCAAATTACTCAGTTTGACCCTGGTTAAGCCACAGAGGTTAACAAAGAATGTGAGCCATCAGGCTTTAGGGAGTGGCCTGCGGACTTCAGGGACTGCCTTGCCCTCCAACTGCATTGTCTCTTGACCATCACTACTGGCTGAGCTCCTAGCCCATATTCCTCCAGATGTGGAAACAGCTGGAGCAACTAGAGACCCTGCTTCAGCCTCATGAATTATAAACCTGGGCCATTGGTCAGAAAAAAATGTTAACTCTGTCTTCTCTATCTCAGCCACTTAGCCTTTTATATTCTCTGGGTCCTTGTATTTAAAGAAAAGATACTCTAGAACGGGGGCAGGGAACCAGTGGCCTCAAGGCCACATGTGGCCCTCTGGGTCCTCAAGTGTAACCCTGTAACTAATTCCAAACTTCTCCACCCCTGCCTAGAACCTCATACTGCAAAGAAATGGTAGGACTAGTTTCTGTAGACAATGGAAGCTTAGCACAGAAGTTCCCCAATTGGACCCTTGCGGGGTGGGGGATCTCTGTACTAAGTATCCCTCCCTCAACAAGCCTAAGTGCAAAAGGTTGGGAACTTCCTCATACCAGAGACTAAGAGAAAAGGAAAAAGTGGAGAATACTCTGCATTTAAACAAAAAGACATCTATAGACCTCAAGAATGCCGGTGGACAGGGAATAAAGACTGCTTTTTATGATTTCACTTGTCTCCTATCAATCAATCAGTCATCAAGCATTTATTAAGCACCTTCTATGTGCCAGGCTCTATTCTGTGTATCAGGTTTACAAACACAATGGATTAAACAACCCCAATTCATGACGAGCTTATGTCCTAATGGAGGAGGTAACTATGTGTGCATGTATGTACATTATCTTCATCTATACCTTCATACCTTTATCTTATTATACATGTATATATATATACACATATGTATATATGTGTATGCTTGTATAAATTTCCTTTATATCTTTATACTTATCTCTATCTTTATACGTATATATATATATATACACGTACATCTGTGTATATTTCCTTTATGCCATTATATCTTTATCTCTATATTTATACATTATATTTATATGTATACATTTATCTTCATATATGCATGTGTGCATTGTGTATGTATGTATACATAAATGAGTTTTGCTTCAAGCACAGACTTCATCAGCTTGCTGGACTGATACAATCTCTCTACATGAGAGATTCTACATGGAGAATTCAAGGGAGCTTTCTTCCAGAATGATGATGACATCAAAGGGAATGCCTTCGAGAGACTATGGAACATGCATAAATATTCCATAACTGGTTCTAGTGGACTAACTGCCTGGTGAAGAGGGAATTGACTTCAGGAACATTCAAAAAGGCCTATCAGCATCAGCCCCCTCCCCTTTGGCCTCAGTTGCTCATGGAGGACCATGGTGACTTTTGCTTATGGTGTTTGGTGAGACACCATGCAATAAAGAGAAGGACCTTGGGGTCTCTCCTCCTCCGAAGCCATGTGGTCTGAGAAGGACCTTTATGTTTGTCTTTTTTAATTCTGGATGAAAAGAGTAAACAGTGGAGCAGGTGCCTCCACTTCCCAGGATTCCAGAGTCCACAGCTTTGCAGCCTGAACAGGATCAACACCTCCATGAGAGAGAAGTAAGTTGAGACCCCAACCAAGAGACAGCTGAGACCAGGCCTCATTTAGCAGAGATGCCTTTTTGGATGTGAACTGGATGGGATCAATATTCCGTAGGAACTGAACTAAGTTTTGAACCTACTCCTCCAGAAACTGAGGTGGAGTTGGGGAGAGTACTCTGAGGTGTTGGAAATGGGAAGTGGGAAGTGCCTGTACTTTGTTCTCCTTATATCTTCAAAGTAAATATTCCTTTGTAAAATGTAATTGATGTTAAGTAGTTAAACAGAACTGGGAGGTTAATCATAGGCCCCTAACAAAAGGGGAAACCCAGGTCAAGCTGATGGTGGTAGAGGAGAAACATTTCAACCCCTCTGGATTCAAAGGAAACCCTGAGGAGTAGATGTAGAACCTGGCTCTGAGAGAGAGCTAGCACATACATATGACATGTGTGTATACATGTATCTACATGCTTGTATCATGCATTGTGTTGAGATATATGTACAGACATGTGTATACCAAATAAATAGAAAGAGAATAAGTAGAAATTTATTGCCTACAAAGTAGTTTGGGAAGGAGGGAGGGCACCAGCAGTTCAGGACATCAGGAAAAGGTGCATGTAGAAGTTGAGCTGAATCTTAAAGAAAGAGAAAGATTCTATAAAACAGAGGTAAGGCACATGTATCTTCTAGGCAAAGACATGAAGAACAGAGATTGTGCACATGTAGGAATAGAGAGAAAGTCCATTTGGCTGGATGGGAGATGGGCTAGGGTGGAGAGAGGAATAGTAATCTACAAGGAGACAGAAAAGATTGTTTGGCACAAGGTTGTGAAAGGCTTTAAAAGCTAAACAGGAGTTTGTATTTTATTTTACTCTTTCTCAGACTATCAGCCCCGGGCCTTGGCTCACTCGCCAGATAAAAAATCAAGGTAAGAAGTATTTATTAAGCATCTACTATGTGCCAGGCATTGTTCTTAATATTTAGGATACAAATACAAGAAAAAAGATAGTTGTGATGTATAAAAAGTTCTGGAGATATAGTTTCTGGGTAATTAATCATTTTATTAATAATGCTAGCATATTATTGGTAAAAGGATGGTCATTTGGCTATCTCTCTTAGACCAAAGACATATCATGGAACCCACATGGTGCTTATATGCCCTTGGAAGAGTGGGTGTTCCTGTGGGTGGAAATTGGTTAATAAGTAATGAGAAGAATTAATATGATAATAGCAGGTGGGCTTATTCTAATGAAGGTGTGAGGAAGCGAGACTCCGATCCCTCAAGTTTGGTCAAAGATATGTGTCCATATCACCATTTGACAAAAGGGAGAATGCATATTTTCCCAGACCGTCTGAGTAAAACACAATCGGCCAGAATCCATCAATTTATCTAATTTCACTTTTTGAAGAGATCTGAGTTCTCCCCATCAGTATTAGCCCTGCCCTTCAAACATAGCCTGAATAACCTCTAGGGGCTGACTTCTGAATGAAGAAGTAAAAAAGGGAAAAATGTGATCCTAATTCAAGAATTAGTTATTAATACATGGGAGAAATAGTCATTTCTCTCAATAGGCAATCCCTGCCCTCAAGTAATTTTCATTCTAACAGGGAAGACAACACTCTAAAAAGAGTATAAAAGAGTGAAGTCCTAGGAGTCAGAAAGAGAGGCTGGCTGAGGGAAATAAAGCATGGTGGGTCTCTTCCCCAAAATGGAGGCACAGGGAAGAATTCACTAGTGGGAGAAGGGAGCTGGAGAGGAGAGATATTCCAGGACAACAAGGCTCTAAATGCTGATGGAAGTCCTAGGGTAAGAGACAAGATGGCAAAGACCCTACAATGAGGCGCACAGACAGGAGTGAAATGTAGTGTGTGGTGTAATATCCTGAGTATCCTGAGAATTCCAGAAAACAAATCAGGTGATTCTGTGGGGTTGATTTTTGGTCCAGGCTCTGGGAGACAGGAAACTAGTACCCTTTGCAGTTGTCAGAAAATCTTTCTGTGAGTGAGTTCTTCTGTTCTTGACAGTCTATAGCACACAAAGCAACCCCATCAGTATCCTGAAAAGTAGATAAAACGTTAAATTTCTTTCACTTCCCCCACCTTCCAATAATTCAATTCAATTCAACTGGCGGTACCTACTATATGCTAAGAGTTGATATATAAAGACCAAAAATAACCCATCCCAAGGAGATGAGTTGGGATACCTGTACATAGATAAGTAAATACAAAGTAATCTTGGAGGGGGTTGGGGAAGAACACTAAAAATGGAGTGGGGGAGGTGTCAGTTAGGAAAGGCCTCAAGTAGGTGGTAACACATGAGTCTTGAAGGGAGCTAGGGAATCCAAGCAGCAGTAATGAGGAAAAGCATTCCAGGTAATGAGGGTGAGGAGGAATGGGAAGGTCAGGGAAATCCATGCAAAGAAGGGATGGAATGTTCTACGCCAGGAAAAGCAAATTAGCCACTTTGGAAGAGAGAGTACATGAGGGGAAGGACTACAAGATCAGTCTTTTCAAAATGCATACCCATTCCTATAGAAGTTTAAAAATAGTTTACCAAGAACCAATTGACTTCTAATCTAGGTCTGTGCTAGGCCTCTTATTCACTTTGTGCTGCTCACCCCACACTCACACACCTCCACCTTCCACCCCCACCCCAAAAAAGTATTAGGTTCTACTGTTTCTGGACAGTTTGTTTTGTGAGAAAAGAATCGCAGTCACAGAAGTGTTAAATTGTGTCTGCATTACTGCTAGAGTTAGCATGGCATAAGGGATAGAAGGCCAGCCTTGGCACCAAGAAGATTTGAGTTCAAGCCCTGCCAATGACACATATTAGCTGCCTGGCCACTGGCAAGTCATTTAACCCTTCAGTGCCTGCAAGACTAGGTTGCAGAGGAGGTGCCAAGTTGCTTCAGTGGAAAGAATTTCCACACATGGACTGCTGCTACTCTGAAGAAACCACATTCCCAGATGCTCCCACCATCACCATAAACCAAAATGCTGCATTAATTTTCATTTGAAATCCCTCTCTTTGGACCTCTTCCCTCTTTCTACTTCTCAGACCCAAGAGGCATTTGGCATAGAAGGCTTTGGTCATACCCAAAGAAATTAAATTTTCATCAAAAACAGAATGACTGAAACCTTGCAAGACTCAAGAGTAGGAAAGGAAAGGACCAAGATGTGAGCCATTTTGGCAAGAATCTCAGTTCTTTTTGCAAAAAGAGGATTGAAAAGTGAAGTAACATCTCAATGGACAAAATTATAGAAAAGGAAGCCAAAACCCACTCTTTTCTATGCTACTAGGCAAATGGCCTCATCTTTTGATGCAATCATTTCTCTTCCCAGAGGAAATAGAGCAAATATTGTCATCATCATCAATAAGGACTGATTGAGCCCCTGGAGGACACAGCACTTTATTAGATACTTGTATATAGAGAGTAAATTTGATATGTGAGTTCTGCCCTGGAGAAGTCTATAACCCGTGTGGTTAACTCCATCATGCAAAGCTGATGAGAGGTATAAGCAGAAATGTTCTTCCTACCACCAGTTCATACACATGCCCCCAATTCATTACTGCTGCCTTCATCTTCCTAATGAAGCCTTAGTTCATATCACCACTCTAACCAAATACCTTTAGCAGTTCTCCTAATCACCAAATAAAGCATGCTTTTCTGATCTTGGCATTCACAGCCCTTCAGTGTGAATCCAGCTCATGTTTACATCTTTATCTAAAATTATTCCCCTTTATGTATGTAATCTATACTCCATCCAACCTAGACAACTCTTTACTCTCCATCCCTTCCCCCTCACTTTTGTCCTATCCTTTTCAGTTACTGCTTTGCCCCCAAACTCTGCCCAGTGAAATCACAACTTTCCTTCAAGACACAACTCAGGTGCCACCCCTCTTCCTCTTCCTTCAATAATTTTCTAATTTCCCATGGTACTTTTCCTAGATCTCTCCTTTGCACCATTAAAAGTGAAATTCTTTGTTTGGGCTTTTGCCCTGATTAAGAAGACAAAACTTAAGACAAAGAGAATTAAAAGGAGTTTATTAAAAGTACTTCAAGGTAGCAACATGTTGATTGGCTGGTGACTGGAGATCAGCAGTGACTTCAAGATGGAGCCAGCTTTTATTGATAACTTTCATAAAGAGATAAAAACGATTCAGATAGGTCCACATGAGCAAAAGCAGATGGACAATTGCCATGTCCCCAAGGTAGCACGCAAATGACAATTTCCAAACACAAACAGGTAGGGGAGGGGTACTTACTACATAATGAATATCAGGTAATAAAATCATACAGACCGGGTGATGCCTCCCTCCAATACTGATTGACAATCATCACTGAGTCAGCATAACTTTTAATAACACTTATAATAATCTCCCGTGGATGATAGATATCAGTATACTTGTCTTTCCTCAAATTCAATATAAGCTTCTTGAGAGGAGAAAACACATGTTCTTTCATTTCTGTATCCCTAAGCCTAACACAGAACAGGCCCTTTATTAAAATACACACACACACACACATACACACACAAATATACATACATACATATATATACACACATATACGAATATATAGGGCAGGTAGGTGACAGACACAGTGCATAGAATTCTGGGCCTCAAGTCAGAAAGACTCTTCTTCCTGAGTTCAAGTCTGTCCTCAGACATGTACTAGCTGTGTGATCCTGCACAAGTCACTTAACCCTGTTTGCTTCCGTTTCCTCATCTGTAAAATGAGCTGGAGAAGGAAATGGCATACCACTTCAGTATCTTTGCCAAAAAATCCCCAAATGGGGTCATAGAGAGTTGGATACAACTGAAACAACTGAACAACAACAACAGCAATATATGTAATGTATATGCATATGTGTATACACACATATATACATATACATATATTTGTTTATTTGAAATAAATTAAATGTACATTCTAAGTAAAGCTGTAGGAAAACACAGTAGTATCCTCCTGTCTTTTAGTCCTCTACCTTTCCTCCTTGATGCTGTCTCCTGCCTTAGATTTTAGGTTCCTAGTGCCCCTCTCACTATAAAAACTATTGTAAAAGCCTTTATTCACAATAAAGTGTATAATAAATTAATGCTATACTTCCCATGATTAATTTCATTTTTAACAGATCAAATAAATCTTAAGGTAAAGGAATGAAACTTTGAAGACAGAATTTCTGGGTAGGATCATAGGCCAGCCCAAAGGAAGCCTAAAGTTAAATGGAGAGAGAGGAAGGCTATTAGAATGGGAACAAGGATAATGTGAGTAAACAGTTATATTAGTACAGTCTTTCCTAAGCGTGGCTGTCTGACTATGACAAGTTGAAACCTGCTCTCAGATCTTCATTCAAACTAGGGTATAAATGACTGATGATAATTTAAAATGTTTATAGCAGCCTACTTACAAAACTCTTCCCTTTCCTATCATACATCCTCCCGTACCAGCTCCAAATCATCTGAGAAGGAAGGGCCACCCAAATTTTGTCAATGGCACTCAAATGTTCTGTCCTGGGAAGAAGGCTATTTTGTGGGGGGAAAGAAGATATTTGAAGAAGGAAAGCCTTGAAATAATAGTCACCTCAGGTTTAAAGGGTTCTTTTGAAGCCATCTAGTCCAACCAAAACTTGGATAAATCCTCCCAAAACTACCTCATGGTCATTCATTGGCTACCTGAAGACCTCCAAAGAGAGGGAATGCCTCTTTAGGCCAGTTCATTCAACTTTTCCACAGGTCCAACAGTTAGGAGGTTTTTCCTTATAGGTAGCCAAAATATGTTTCATCTCTACTCATTGCTCTTAATTTTCTCTTCTTGGGCCAAGTACTATAAGTCAAAATCTCCAGACATTTGAAGACAGTTATCATGCACTCAATTCATGTTCCCTTTCTCCTTTGCCTCTTACAACAAACTACTCCTAGATGCTCCATTCACACTAAAATGCTAATGACTGACAAGAGGTCAATGATGGTGATGATCATGATGCTAACAATAATAATAACAGCTACCATTTATATAGAGCCGACTATGTGTCAGGAACTGTACTGAGCACTTTACAAATATTATTTCATTTGATCCCCACAACAACTCTGGTTGGGAAGGGGGGAGATGCTATTATTATTCCCATTTTACAGATGAGGAAACCAAGACAGACAGAGGTTAAATGATTTGCCCAATGTCACATAGCTAGTAAGTATCTGAGGCTGGATTCGAAATCAGGTCCTACTGACTCCAGGCCCAGTACTCTATCCACTATGCTACCTATCTGCCTAATGGTAGAAAAGTAGTTGTAATTGAATATGTGCTGAGTCAGGAGATCTGAATTCTGTTTTCAGTTCTGAAGTAAACTAGCCAAGTGGCCTTGGACATAACATCTAACATTTACATAGCACTTCCTATATTTATTATTTCTTTTTAACTTCAAAACAATGCTGTGAAGTACCATAGGTAATATAGGTATCATTATTGTTATCTCCATCTTACAGATGAGGATATTAGGTCTCAGACATTTATCAATGGTCTCCCTCAGTAAGGGGTAGAAAGAAGATTGGAACCCAGCTCTTCCTGCTGCTAAGTCTGGCATTCTATTTACTATCTTGGGGGCCATCACCAGTAGCCTTGACCTATGTCTTGCTACTGGACTCCAGTGACCCTGGAAGAGAGAGTTACTTGGCACAGCTCTGCCTCACTTAAATGCAATTCACTTGCAAGTCAAGACATCACCCTTCTGATGTCATTGGTCTTCTTTGAGAATGAAGGACGAACAGCAACAATCTACTACCTTACATTGACTCTCGACCATTGGCTAACCTGTTACACAACCTCTCTGGGTCCTCAATTCTTCACCTGAACAAAACAAGGAATCTTGTTCAAGTGATCTTCAAGATCTCTTCTTACACTCAATTCAAAAACCACCCCCCACAAGAGGAGTTCTTAACCAAGAATCACAGATGTAGCACCACCATCCCCACCACCACCAAAAGACTCATAGATAGATTTTAGTCCATGAACTTGGGTAAGGAAAAAATACATCTTAATTTCAATATAATTGGTTTCCTGTGTATTTCATTTTATATATTCACATATAATTCCTATGTTTTTATTTCATACATTTAATAAAACTTTATTCTGAGATGGGGTGCATAGGCTTCACCAGACTGTTGAGGAGGGTCACAAAACAAAATAAAACAAACCAAGAGATGAAAAACCCCTGCTCTGCAACAACCTCATCCTTTATTTGAATATTTTCAGTAATGGAGGAGTCACTACTTCCACAAAGTCTCCCTGTCCCCACCCCCCATCAAAAAAAATATCCCTCAACCTAGCTTCACAATGTTTGAAATTTCACCATTAGAAGAATATTTGAGATTGTAAGATCATGGATTTAGAATTGGAAACAATCTTATAAGTCTTCTAGTCCAACCTCTCCCCATTTTATAAACCAGGAAATTTGAACATAGAAGGGCCACATAACTTGCCCAGTTCCATATAGTTGGCAGAATCTAAATTCGAATGTGGATCTCATGACTCTGAATCCATCAACCTGGCTTTTTCTCCAAATCCTTCAAAGACTTCTGGGAGGGTTAGGCATTAAACCAGGCTGTTAATGATTTATTAGATCCAGTCCAACACCCTTTCCTCAGGAGAAAAGGAGAAAGGAGTCAGAAATAGGAGTGGGAGTGGCACCCAAATCAAAATTTGCCTCTTTAATAACTTTGCCTCCAATCAGTGCTACTCCAGAGGAGCTGGGTAAGTACAAAACTGAACATATTGGTCCATCCCTATGATTTCAAATGATGCAAGGAATTGCCAGTGAGGAAATTCCCTCCATCAATACAGACTGGTACTACTCTGCAATTTGCCATTTTAGAGTTGCCAAAGTCCTAAAAGGTTAAAGGATTCGCCCAGCCTCAGAAACAGTACTTGAGCTGAGATACTGATGTTGGTTCTCTATCCATTATGACCTCATTGACTCTTTTATGAACATAGAGCAGAGAGTAAAGAAAACCTGAATGTCATTTACAGACATTCATTCCCCACATAAGGTTTTCCCTAGAGATACGATTTTGCAACATTATTAGTGTACTATAACTGAACCACTCCATTTTGTTGTTATTATTCAGTTGTTTCGGTCGTGTCCAACTCTCTCTCACCTCAGTTGAGATTTTCTTGGCAGATGCTGGAGTGGTTTGTCATTTCCTTCTCCAGTTCATTTTACAGATGGGGAAACTGAGGTAAACAGGATTAAGTGACTTGCCCAGGGTCACACAACTAGTAAATGTCTGAGGCCAGATTTGAACTCAGGTCTTCCTGACCCCAGGCCCGGCATTCTATCCACTGTATCACGTAGCTGCCCCACTCCATACAGTCACTTTAAAAAATTATGTCTTAGCCTTAATACCCATTTATACTATTGCTATTATGGAATTAACTGCTCCATTGCCACCTCCCCACACACACATAAACATTACATAGTTCCACCTAATATCATGTTCTCAAGGAGTCAGTTAACAATGTGTGTTAGGAGTGTGCCTAAACATGTACACATGTACAATGCCTAGAGACCAAACTTTCAGTTACTAATCCTGAATGGGTTGTTTAGCCACCTTGAGTAAATAAGCTATTCCTAGACTGAATTCCCTCAATTCCTCTCATGTTCTGTTTCACTCACCAGGATGGCACAAAGAGAAATGTCTTGAGATGTATAAGTTGATGTAATTATAAGAACACATACAGATAGGCCTTCCTGACTCTATGATCAAGTTTCTACCCAACTGGCCACACTGCCTCTTGTACACATTTAGTCCAAACCTGAGATTTTATCATTCTGGAAACTCCTAATGTGGACTAGTAAGTCCTTCATAACTTGGTAACTAAGTGTCTTACGTTGCTGATGTTGTTCAGTTGTGTCCAGCTCTTCCTCACCTCACCTGGGGTTTTCTGGGCAGTGATACTGGAGTGGTTTGATATTTTCTTCTCCAATTCATTTTACGGATGAGGAAACTTAGGCAAACAAGGTTAAGTGACTTGCCCAGGATCATATAGTTAATAAAGCCAGATTTGAACTCAAAAAGACAAGCCTTCCTGACTCCAGGGCCAGTGCTCTACCCACTTCTCCACCTAACTGCAGTGTCTTATAGAGTTTTCTAAAACTTGTCTGACAGATGAAGTCCATCAATAAAGCAGTAAGCATTTATTAACCACTTGTTTTATGCCAGGTATCTGTGCTGGGCACAGGTGGATATAAAAGCAAAAAGATGAAATAATTCTTACCCTCAAAGAGCTTACAATTTAGTAAGATAACATGTATATAATGAGTATATCCATAACATCTGGATATAAGATAAGGAAAAGAACTCTAACAACTGGAAAGGATGAAGAAAGGCATCCTATTGAAGGTGGTGCTACAGCTGAGCCGTGAAGGAAGCTGGGGATTCTAAGAGGCAGATGGAAAGAAGGAGCTGAGTCCAGGCATGGAGGATGATAGGTAAAAATATAAAACACTCTGTGTAAGAAAAACCATGAGTCAGTTTCACCTGCCCTGCCTATGGTCATTGAATAATCTGCATCAGAAACAGAACTTGAAATCAGATCATCCTGACACCTAGAATATCCCTTTATCTCATATATTACACTGCCTGTCACACATATGGACAGACAGGTGAGAGAGAGAGAGACAGATAAACAGATAGATGGATAGATAGATGGATACCAGATACATGGATAGACAGATAGATAGATGGATGGATAGACAGACAGACAGATAGATACCAGATACACGGATAGACAAATAGATCGATGAATAGATGGATGGATAGACAGACAGATGGATGGACAGACAGACAGAAGGATATAGATGGATAGACAGATAGATAGATAGATAGATAGATAGATAGATAGATAGATAGATAGAGATGGATGAATATATAGAGCTATATAAATGAAGATTATATGGATAGAAATAACACAGATGAGGACATAGACACAGAGAAAGCAAAAAAATGAGTTACTTTGGGGATATAATAAAAGACTATTAATTTTGAGAGGCAGCTACTATGTTGTGGAAGGAAAACTAGATTTTGAACCAGAGATCTTGGGTTCAAATTCTGACTCTTCTATTTAGTATTTATATGATTTTTAGAAAAGTCTCATCACATCTCAGCCCTCAGGTCCTATCTATAAAGTAAGGAGATTGTACTAAATAATCTCTAAAGTTCCTTCCCTCTAAATAGAGCTTTTTCAGAAGTATTTCCAAATCTTCTTTAACCATAAATAAAGGTCTATGGGACAAGACTCCCATCTGGTGGCTAGTACAAGTAATAAAAGTGTAGGAGAAATTTTTTTCCTGTGGGCTAATAATCTGAATTTACTGAAATAATTTAGCCACAGGCTCTGTCTCTGCCAGTTTCCCTAGCCTCCCCTGATTTAAATTGTAAGAAGATATGGTCTATAGAGGAGGAAGCAAGAGAAATGAGAGGTGGAGGGAATGGAGAGAAATAACTAGGAGAGGACATTGAAAGCGTCACCTCAGTGCTAAAATGGGAGGGAATGTGGTTTTGAGGATAGGAGGGAGCACAGACCTTCACTGGCCCTGAGTTGCTCTTTCTCTCTTTGTGACCTCCTCTAATGTGTCTGGCTGACACTCAGCCTTGAGTTACCCATCTCTAACTCTTCTTTGCTTTTCCAAGAGTCCTACCCTTTTTAGTCACACTGTCCTCCATCCACCAACCTCCTCCTTCCCCAAATGTTTTTGCCCTAGGTGAAAGCATGCTTAGTTCAGTTCCTAGCTTAGGGTAGATGCTCATATTTGTATAATACTTCACAGTTTCCCAAATACGTTCCTCAAAGTTACTCTCTGTGAGGTGGATATTATAAGCATCATCATCTCATTTCAGAGATGAGGAAACTGAGACAGAGGGTAAACAACAGAGAAGTGGCTATAAATGTGTCAGAGCTAGGATTTAAAAAGAGATCTCCAAAATACAAGCCCAGCACTCCTTCCACTATATCATTACAGCCCCTCAAATTAGAGGTTAATGACTCAGAAACCACTCGCTATGAGGATTGGCTGATAAGAAAAAGGACAAGCTTTTTATTATATAAAGTTTCCCCAAAGTCTTAGTGCAGTCTTAAACTTTTATAACTTAAAACTTTCCTAGATTTTTTTATAAGGTAGAACTACACTAAGACTTTTGGGACACTCAGTACAGTTTTGAGTCACAGTTGTTTGGGGCTTTCACTATACTATGTCACTGTGGTAGCACTCCTCCATTCCTAGGAAAATAGCTGTCTTTAATAGAGATCAAGAGATATTTGTTGTTCACTTGTTTTTCACTTGTATCCAACTCTTTGTGACCCCATTTGGAGTTTTGTTGGCAAAGATATTGGAGTGGTTTGCCATTTCCTTCTCCAGCTCATTTTATACATGAGGAAACTGAGACAAACAGGGTTAAGTGACTTGCTCAGGGTCACACAGCTAGTAAATGTCTGAGGCCACATTTGAACTCAGGTCTTCCTAACTCCAGACCCAGCACTCTGTCTTTCTGATAGATAGAGCTATCTGGCTGTCTCTTCAGGACATATGCTTTTGTGCAAATGGCAGGAATACCTTCTGATCATAAAGAAACCAGGCAAGCATTCACTCAACCTCATTACTCCAGTAGACTGGATACACAATCTTATTATTTCAATGGTTTTTGTTCCTTAATATATACTAAGTGATGTCCACAGTATTAAAAACAGCTGTTGGTTGCTAGTCACAGAGGCTTTCAACATGACGATCTAAACAATCCTCATACATGCATCCATAAGTGGCAGGAATAAAGAAAAGACTTTTTGTGTATGTGTATGCTCAATGTGGGAAATTCATTGGATTGGACTAAGGATATCTGGATTTGATTTCATTCTCTGATACCAGCTACCTTTGTGACTGTGGACAGGTCACTTCATCCCTCAAAGCCTCAGTTTCCTCATCTGTAAAATGAAGATAATAACACTTGCATTATGTTTCTCATGGAGTTGTTGTGAGGAAAGCACTTTGGAAACCTGAAAGTGCTATAGAAAGATAAATGATTACAATGATTTAAAATTCCATTAGCAAATAAAACCAACCATCAGTTTCAGCTCAATGCCCACGTCGGTATGACAACAGATTTCTAAGCTGATTTCCAAAAAACACTGAAGTTCTCTGAAGCAATTTAAATAAGAACTTGATGAGAAAATTTCTATCTTTACAATATTTATTCTTCTAAGATATCAAATATGAAATTAGATATAAATAATCCTATTATGTGTGACCATATATGCTTATATAAGTAGACTTAATTTCCTCTATTTTACTCCTTCACACCTACCTCTGATGGGAACAGCTCATACCTCCAGGTCTCCAGATTCTATCAATGAATTTCAAAGCTAGATATTGGTTTCTTGATCAGATTCGTTTGAAATATACTGCTCTAGAGGTTCATCCTAAATCTGATGATTATTGAATATTTTTTTCAATAATTTGGCTAGTGAAATTGGAAAAAGCTCCATGTCTGAAGAATACCAGATAAAATTGAAATGCTCAAGGTGAAAGAACAGGGTAACTAAATTTTAAGTCAACTCAACAACTAAGAAAAGTGATCAGATTTCACACAATGAAATTTCCACAGACATAGGACCAATTAATAACTACATATATACAAGGTTGGTTGGTGACTGGACAGTAGCAAGTACAAATAAAAAAGATCTGGGAATTAAAGAAGATCACAAAACAAATGAATCAGACATTCAGTGCTTGAAAAGAAGAAGAAGGAAGAGGAGGAGGAAGAAGAGGAGGAGGAGGAGGAGGAGGAGAATAACAACAACCAGACGCTGAGGTATAACAACAGGAGTGTGACATATAAGAACCAAGAAGCTCTCTGTAGTATGAGATATGGCATTAAATAGGTCCATTGCCACAAGAGCCAGAACTGTAGAAAACGGGGTTGAGTAACAACAAAAGCAATTGAGTTTAGAACTAAGAAAGAATTCCTATTGTTATTTGAAGATTCAACCCCAGAATAGCATGGATGTAAATGATTTTTTTTTTGCCACAATAACTATTAAAGATCATCTTCTAAGTGATAGACAAGTGGTGACCTCAATCAGCAGGAGCACTTACACCTTTGAAATTATGGCTCCTTGAAGTATTGAAGATGTATTTGAAGCCTACCATAGACTCCTAAAAATGATATACAGATTCTCAACCTAGAGATCTTATAGAATGGAATCTTCGACCATCTGTCTACCTTAAGGCAAGAGATTGGACTAGACAGCCTCTTAAGTTCCTTTCAATGACTCAATCCTCCATTCACCCTGAAGAAAAGTTAATCCTCTGTATTACTTCCCCTGCAGAAAAGCTTTCATTACACTCCCTAAGCATTTGTGAGGACCTGGTTATATTAATATGCAGCCAGCATTAGGTAGCTCTCAGAGTCAGATACTTTTTTTTTCACAGAAATCAACAGACCTACATGAAAGAAATTGCAGAACTCTATTTACAATAAACCCTTTCACCTCCATTATTCATGGTGGAAGGTAATAGGGTGACTTAAAGTCTTGGAACCCAGCCTAAAGGTGAGCTGGGGTGAGATTTATCAAACGTACTCCACTTAAAGAGGATTTGTGGAAAAATCCCCCCCACCTCTCTCTCTCTCGCGCTCTCTCTCGCTCTCTCTCTTTCTCGCTCTCTCTCTCTCATATACACACACACACACACACACACACACACACACATACACACACAGACACACACACATACACATCAGAACAGCCCCATTAAGAAATCTTTACACTTAAATGGGGTGAGTTTTAAATGAACAATGCTATGTCTTTACACAATATTTGGGAGTTTGGGGGTAAATGCATTTACTCTACCATTTTTCCCCTCAAATTGTTGCCCAGCCCTTCTTCTAACCCCTCATAGTCACTAGCATCACGAATACAGTGCAAATGATGATAGTAAGATTTAGGAATCTGACAATATGCAATAATTTACAGAGAGATATGAGAGGTATGGAGAAAGGGAGAGAGACAGAGACAGAGAGATAGGAAGGAGGACTTGTAAGTGCTCCCAGTTTATAAATGCTATATGATTATATATTATTTATAATATTTAATGTAGGATAGATAGATAGACAGACAGGCAGGCAGCTTGTTTGCATGTTGTCTCCCCCATTGCACTACCAGCTCCTTGAGAGAAAAGACTAGTTTTTACCTCTCTTTATATCCCCAGTGCTTAGCACAGAGCTCGATACATAGTAGGTGCTTCGATACATAGTAGATGTTAGTTGACTTTACTAGAAAAGCATTAGATATATCATTCATGATATCTTAAATTTATATAGAACTTTACAGTTTTCAAATGTTTTTTCTGTGGGCATGATGCTCAGATCAAATATCTGTGAAGTATGTAGGATAGTCACCATTACCCTCATGGTAAAGGGCAGAAAATTGAAGTCTAGAGAACAAAATGCCAACACCCCATAGTAAATTGGCAAAGGTGGGATTTAAAACAAGGTTTTCTGCTGTCAAGTCCAGTGTTCTTCCCTATAATACTTTGACTCTGTTAATACGAAACAGTATTATATTTACAAATCTTTCTGATGAGTGGATTGGGCTAGATGTTCCCTAGAGTTTCTTCTAGTTCTTAAATCATGTGAATTCTATAAGTACAGAGAAAGGGAAAGAAGTTTAAAAATTCTCATTCACCCCTTACTTATCTTTCAAAACCCATGCTAATTTTCAGGGTAATTATGTATAATAGACATTCAGCAATTGACTTTTTTCAATTTTTTTGAATTTTATTTAACTAATAAAAATTTATTTTCTTTCCCTCCCACCTCCTTCCTCCTGCATTGAGGGAAAAAACCCTTCCAACAAATGTGCATAGTCAAGCAAAACAAATTCCTGCCATGCCTCCAAAACATACATCTCAATCTTTACACTGAATCTATCACTTCTCAGTCAGGAAGCTGCATTCTTAACTCTGAGTTAATTTTGTTGCCTATAGCTAAAAGGCAGATTCCTAGAAGGTAAATATCATATCTTTCTCAAGAAGCTTCAGTAGTTTGGAATACTTCCACTAAAATCCTACTCCTTCATGTCATGGAAGTGACCCTGAGTTTTCAAAGGCAGCTGCAGAGAAGTATGAGCTCTGGTAAGAAGGAAAGACTTCTGGTATAAACCCAGAGGAAAACTATGTGTTTGTGGTTAGACTGTCAGCCTACAAGCTTATCACCAGAAAGCTGACCACTAGGCAATGGATTTTGTTTTGCCACAACAGTTCATGAAAATGTCTACTAAGGCAAGGAGATGCTGTTACCTTCATCAGTTGAGAGAGCACCCACCATGATGAAATCACATATCTTTTAAAATATTAATGTAAATTTGGAATAATGGCAATACCAGTCAGTTTGACTCAGTGAAAGCCTGAATTATATTTTTAAAGAAGAGCAGTTTTATCATTTCACATGAGAGACAATAGAGTATGGTGGGAAAGTATCAAAGAGTCATGAGATCTGGCTTCTAGTCCCTGTTCAATTAATCTGTTTCAACTTTAGTTATTTTTTAAAATTAATTTGACAATCATCAACAAATGTTATGCTATACAAGAAACATTACAATATATGAAGAATAAAAAACAGTCTATATGAAATCTTGAACTTCTATAATGTACAATGTATACAAAAATATATAATAAAGTTAACAAGGTAGTAACAAAATTGCCTTGTTTGCGCCTCCCTTCTGAACATCTTTTTTTTTCCCTTTCGTGTGGTTTAAAATGTTTTATTGATGTAATTTTCTTTTTTTTCCATTTCTATCACTCCCCATTAACTCGTCCCCCTCCCCTATCCCCACAGAAGTCCTCCATCGAAGCAAATAAGTTATGGTTAAGGGCTTGAGTTCCATAACACTTTTCTGACTTGTAGCTGAAATCTCTTGTATGCATCTGTTGCTTTACTATTTGCATCTTCGATGTTTAGCTTAGTCCTTTGCACATAGAAAGTGCTCAAAAAATGTCTTTTCACTCATTCATTCATTTGTACGATGGAGTTGTGGAGTAGGACTGGATCAGCAGTTCTCAACCTGTGGTCTGGGAACCCTTTGGGATTCCTAAGACCTTTTCAGGGAGTCTATGAGATCAAAGCTATTTTCATAATAATACTAAGACATTTAATTTCTAATATAGTATTGATAGATCAAAATTACATAAACAAAACTTCTTTGGGAGAGTCTTCAATAATTTCAAGAATATAATGGTGTCCTGAGCCCTAAAAGTCTAGGAACCACTAGACTTGATATTCTCTAAGGTCCCTTTCATCAACAACAATCTGTGAGTCTATAATATATAGAATATACACTAAACTGAGATTAATAGAAAATATTAAGTAGAATTAGAGATGTTAGTGGAAAACTTAATTCCTATTAATCAGCATGAATTAAATTATAATGCTTCATAAACATAAAAGTCTTTTATGGGATTTACTACTGGGCAAAGATTTTGTGCAAGTTACTTATAGATAGGATTCCTTTGCTTTTTGAGCCAGATGCTAAAAATCCACTAAGGAAATTATTTTTAAAGGATTTTTTTTTATTTCAAATTTATTGACTTCAATTTAACAAGACTTTATCATAATATATGATGCTACATGTACTAGTGGTGGGCACAGAAACTATGACTGTGACAATAAGAAAATCTATAATTGGTATAGAACCTAGACTAGAATATCTCTAGGTGTTTTCATTTGTTCCCTCACCTCTCCTTTCTGCATGGTTTTATCCTTCCATCAGAAGGACATCACATCTTTAGGACAGGGACATTTGGGCTTTTTTTCATTCAACACAGTGAATTGCCTATAGAAGTCCAGTCAACAAGCACCTACTGTGTGCCAGCCACTGCGTTCATCACTGGGGAGATACATAGAAAGGCAAAAAACAACCCCCGATGTCAAAGATTTCACAGTCTAATAATAATAGCAATAATAATAAATGTTTGTTCAATTGAATTGTAATAGTTCTACCTCTCTCTTTCGCTAGGAAATGTTGGGTTCATGCCCAGGCGTGCCTGAAGCTATTAACTGAGGCAAGACTGACATCTTGTGGTTGACTTGGAAGCAGCAATTACCACTAAGTTTTTTGGTTTTGTTTTCTTTTTCCCCCGGGGGACGTTTGCTGAAACTCAAGGATGGGGCAGGCATTGACAGCACAATGGAGATGTTAGCTCACCAGAGCCATGGATTCAGCCAACAATCTTATTTTGTTTTTAAATGAGCAAAGGGAACAAATCTAAAACTTCCTGATATGTAGGATCTGAGGGAAAATCCAAAGAGACCTTCCATTAGAAAAGAAGGAAAAAGGTAGCTTTTTCCCTCAAAAGAGCCAAAGGCTCCATGGAGATTTGAAACTCTGTCTTGTTTACGAGTCACCAATAGTGGCCCCATCTTCCCTCACTGCCTACTATTAAAAAAGTGGAGATTGATGGAAATAGGATGGAGTGGGGAGAAGGGGAGGGAGTAGTAACAGAATCTGCTACTCTAGCCCCTCTGAAGACATAGGAGATTCAATAGCAACGTCAAAGGACAAGGGGAACCTAGAGAGGGAACCTATAAAGTCCAGTGGCTTTTAAAATGCAAGAATTTTACTTGACAAAAAAGAGACTGGGAAATGCTGAATGAGGGGCTTCGAGGAGCAAAGGTTGATGTCAGAAACAGCAACAACCCAGAGCAAAGAATGATTACTCTGTGTCCCTTTTCCCAGGTCAGCTTGTCCCCAGACCATTTAAAACTGCTTGTGTAGATATGAGGTGTCTTGCTCATTTTGTTCCTCACAAACTCATAGAGTTGTCAGGCTGGAAGAGAACTGGAGGAGCCATTTCCATTTTCTTATTGCCTCCCAGCAAATTTGCCCTAAAGCATCCTAGGCAGCAGGCATGAGTTATTTCTGCCCTTAAAAGATCTCCAAACGATCTCCCAGAATCGAGTCCTATGTTGGAAAGTTCTTCCAACTGTCTAACTTAAACCCAGTGTGAGAACTGGACTTGGACCCAGAAGATGAGTTCTAGTCTTGCTTCTACTACTTCCTAGTATTCCTAATTTGACCAGGGCAAGTTACCTGTCCATTCCCAGTTTTCTCAACTATCAGATAAGTGAGTTAGACCAGCAGTCTTCTAAGGTCACTTCTAGTTCTAACGTTGTCTGATTTTTGAAGGAAGTAAGCCCTAAAATTAGATGATTGCTATATGATTTCCCTTGAATCTCAAGGAAAGGTCTGACCCTAGAAAGAGGTGATTACTTTAAAATTTTCTCTGAAGCCCACAGGAGGATCTGACACTGAATTCAGCTGCTGCAAATGTGTTTTTGTGGTTGTTATGATAGTCTCCTCTTTGAATTTAACAAGCCCTGAGAGCCTTATATGAGCTACAAACAATACTGGCTACTGCATGGAATCAACTGCTAATGAGAAGCAGAAATGACCTCAAGTCTTAGTTTTCCCTGGGCAGGGGGGACGGGGATGAAGAGAGAGAAGGGGGCTTCTGGCTTCTCCATTTTTCCCAAGTGTTGACCCCTAATGGATCCTAACCCACTGGGAACTGAGAAAAGGGGGCAGAAGGGAGCCCCTAAACAAGACAAGCATCTTCAAAAGCTATTCTGTAGATTCTCCCCGCCTCAGACTTTGCAGACTTGATAAAGAAAGCACTGAATCAAGGACCTCTTCAATTGCTGTACCCCCGTCTCATTTCTTTCACCTAACCAGGGCTGGAGGAGTCAAGAGGTGGCTGGAGTTGAAAAGACCCTCATACATTTGTAATCCAGAGTGTAAGGGATACCATAGAGACAAAAAGGAAGGGGGAAAGGAGGCAAAGACTCGTGGGTAGGGTGAGAGAATACAACTTTCAAAAAGGAGGTCAGGCAATTTACACTATGCCAGGCTCGAAGGAAGAGTTTTCAGGGCCCCCAGCCAATGCTGCTCCTGAAGAGCACCTTCTTTTCCAAAGGAAAAGTCCAAAAACTACTGGCTGATTTTTTTTAATCTTCTGGGGTGGTCCCACTTTGCTCCCATCTTTCCTTCCTCCAAAGGGAGGGAAGCACTTGCCTGGTGGAAATGTGGCCCTCTGCCTGCTTCCCCACCCAGGCTGCAATGTCCATTGTGATTAGTGAAGCTAGCTGGGGCGGGATTTTCCAGAATCTCTGATTTAGGATGAGGATAAGGTTGTTATCATGGTGAATTGACTGTGTAGATCCCTTCTGTGCCTCCCACTTTGGGTTTGACAATTGAAATCCTCGAATCCCCCTTCCCAGGGCCCCAGGAATAAAAGCTGGAGCCATCTCTGGGGCGACACCTCAGACTGTGCAGGAATCTGGAAATGTTGCTGTGCCCAGATAAGGGGACTTACCTGAGCTGCTGCCCTCAAAGAGGGAGGGGCAGGGGTGTACATAAACACATTCCCTTGAATGCCGACCCAGCATTGTATGAGTTAATACGGGAAAGCGGAAAAAGGGGAAAGGAAAAAAAAGAGTTGGAGTTGACACTTAAAGGGGGGTGGGGGCGGGAGGGCCGGGAGGCGGGTCTCGCTAACTCCTGATTGGCTTTAAATTTCGTCCAAAACTTTCCCCCCCCCCCTCCCTCTTTTCAGCTTCTCTCTAGGATCCCACGGGAGGGGAAACTGGAATAGTGAGAGATCAAAAATAAACCTCTTATGTCAAAGCCGGGAAGGAAGTATAAATACGGAGGGCTCGGCAGCCCACTCGGGTGCTTCCCAGGGTACGGAGGCGGAGGCTCAGCAGGCAAGGCAGAGTTTGGGGGAAGGGGAGGAGGACAGATCCCACGCCTGGCCCACAGAGGCAGCTGCTCCCGCTCAGCCGGCTCCCCAGCTCACTGCTGCTCTGGGAGGCAGGATCTCCGCAAAGAGGGAAACGGGCTGAGCCTGTAAGCCGCCGGAGGGAGCCCGGAGCCCAGAGTCTTTCTCCCTCTCTTTGCCCTTCGGCTTGGCCTCTCGCATTGTTCTCAAGAGTCCCAGCCCTGGGTTGCCTGCCTCCTCCCTTCGCGGTCCCCCACCCCCAGCTGCCCCTTGATCTGATTTCACCGAGTTGACTGGGGTTCTTCCGAGGTGACAGATCTTTCAGGTCCGTCCTATAGCGGCTCCTAGCACCTGCCCCACTCCCTGGCCGGGCTTCTCTCTTCCTGTGCCAGTCGCACCCCGAGGTCACCCATGCCCTCACCCTTCTCAGCCCTGCCCCGGGGCCCTGCCGCCACCCCCTGGCGACAGTCACCGCTGCTGCTGCTGCCGCCGCCGCTGCTGCTGCTGCCGCTGCTGTTCTCGAGCGCCCTGGCCCTGCCCAGTCCGGGGGAGGAGGCCCATGAGCTGGTGGTGCCCACGAGGTTGCTGGGCAGTGAGGGAGAGATTGCTCTCCACCTGTTTGCCTTCGGAAAGGCTTTCCTCCTGCGCCTGGCTCCCGACGCCAGCTTCCTGGCCCCCGAGTTCAAGATCGAGCACCTGGGCGGGGCGGGGGGGCCGGTCCGAGGCGAGGAGGGGCTGCGGGGCTGCTTTTACTCGGGCACAGTCAATGGGCAGCCCGAGTCGTTGGTGGCCGTCAGCCTGTGCGGAGGGCTGAGTGGCTCCTTCCTGCTGGACGGCGAAGAGTTCACCGTGCAGCCTTCGGGCCCGGCAGGCGCGGGGGACCCCCTGACCCAGCCACACCGACTTATACGCGGGGGGCGGGAGGAGAGTGCTAGCCTGCTGAAGTCGGGCTCCCCGGATGGAGGCCCTCTACGGCTGGGGCCAGAGGAAGAGACGCAGGAGGGAGAGCCCCAAGAGGAAGAGGAGGAAGAGGAAGAAGCGGAAGGAGCCAGCGAGTCCCCGCCGCCACTGGGGGCCACCAGCAGGACCAAGCGCTTTGTGTCCGAGGCTCGATATGTGGAGACGCTGCTGGTGGCGGACGCTTCGATGGCCGGTTTCTATGGGTCAGACCTGAAGGTAGGAGCGCACTTTCAGTACTCAACCGGAGGCTCGTAACGCCTTCCCTGACTGCTTCAGCCTGCAGCCCCAAACAACCTCACCTCCTTCCAGTCTTCCCTCAGGAACAACTTTCTACTTGCCTTTAGCTATTCCATTTATTTTAATCTTCTAGACACTTCTCTCTCTCCATCTCTCCTTTATTCAGGAAAGTGTTAACTCTTTCTGTCTTCACTTTCCCACCTGGACCATATCTCATTTCATTAATTTCATCACCAGTTTTACTTACAAAGTTCCTGGAAAAGTAGCTTTTCTTGTTCCCCATAACACTCATTCCGAAATCCTGGAAGCACCTGGCAAAGTTGCGTGTGTGGGTGAATTCCCCTCCTAGACTCCTCTCAATATCTCCTCCCCATGCAGATTAACCGGGAACATCTTGGGAGGGCATCCCTACTTACTAATTTATCCCAAAGAAACTAAAGGAACCCAAGGGAATGAAGATAGGGAGGAATAAACAGCTATAGCTTCTCAACCTTAGAACTCAGATTGCATTAAGGAAAAGAGCATGGGGGACGGAGACAGGGGGACCTCCGAGAAGAGTAGGTGACCCAAATCCTCTATCTGCTCAGCCGAATTTGATGGGGGCGGAGGGGTGGTATAGAACATATTTGCCAACCTGGATCATAGCCCCGGCAAAACTGGGTTGTGCCCACAACCAACATGAGATGGGAGGAGAATGGGACTTCTGCCTGGGGACTGTGTGCCTGGCAGAGTGGGAAACTCCACTCTGGAAACTAGAGCTTCAGTGGAAAAGGGAGGGAAGAAGAGTGGTTGAGTGTTAACCCTTTGGATGGCGTGTATGTGTCTGTGTGTGTTGTGAATGTATGCATGTAGTATGAGTCCGTCTTTCTAAAGACTTGTACTTTGTGTGTCTTTGCTGATCTCAGATCTTAGACACAGCCACCTTCAAGTGGGGCACGGGAAGTAGCCTTAGAAGTAATTATACCCCAAATTGGGTATAATTTGTAGCCAAAATTGACAAAGCAGGATGTATCTGTTTTCCCCAAGACTCACCACCTCCCTAGGGTATGGAGAACCCAAGTTGGTAGAAAGGGTGCCAGAGACAGGAGGGAGCTATCCTCTCCCTGCTCTCAGGGAAAAATAGAACCAGGACCTGTGCCAGGAAGGGAGAAACTCATTTGCCGTCTGGATCTAGGTCCCTTGGAGCACTGAGCCCAAAAAAATCAGTTCCAAATGAAGGGCATCCATGGGCTGCCAACAATCCAGACTCCCAGGAACCTCACTCTGTGCCCTTCAGAGTTGGCACGAAGCTAAGAGACCAAGGATACTAATGACAGCCTAAGGGAAAGCAGCCATGGGAAAGGAAATAGGCTTACCTTCCACTTCCTCACCCCACCTTCCCACTGCTTCTTGTCACTTAGAAATTCATTCAAGCCTGATTGTTCTATGGAGTATTAGGGGATAAGAGTTCTACCTGATACTTCTGCTTACCACAAAACCCTAGCTAAGCCTCAGCCACTCAAACCTTCTCTCTCCCTTAGTAATGGTTTCTCCTAGGGCACAGGTAGGTAGCTCTACCTCACCCAGACGGTCTACCCACATGGGTTGGGTTTGGGTCTGTGTTGCTTACATTTTCCACATCGGTCATGGAATCAGAGGCAGGTGCCGGCTTGCTCAGCCAACCTACCTCCTTCATCTAATTCCCACGGAAAGAAGGCTCCAGAGAATAGATACCAGAAATATGCTTAAGGGGGCTCCTTCTTTCCCTCCCTCATGTTAGGTACTTCTGCCCTGGGAGCCCTACCAATAAGAGAGCATAAAAGGTTCATTCTAAACACATTTCCACCCACCCACCCCCAAGGCTAGTTTCTGGCTTATATATCAAAAAATTATAATGATAAAGAGACGGTGGGGGTGGGGAGAAGCCCTGTGAAAAATGAGAGGGAGAAAACAGGACAAGCAGATCTAATCTAGGGGTCTTTATAGCCAAACTGAAGCTTCAAGGTCCTTTTTTTAAAACAAATACCTGTCATCACTGGGCATTACAGCTGGCCAGAAACAGACAAGCTTTGGTTTCTAGCCCATAAGTTCCAAATGCTTTCAAGCACATGGATTGAAGTGAGTTAGCCCTTGTTTTGCCTAGGCTGAAGAAAATTCATTTTGGCAACAACATGAATGGGAAGTGTGTGTGGGTAAAGAAGAGGTGAAACTTCGTTCCTTTCTCATAGCCTCTTCTCCCTAGGCTAGTATTAATGCCTTTGTATCCCTTATGTTCGAGTCCACTGCAAAAAGTCAAAGGAAGGCTATAGTGTCTGGCATGTTAGCTGTCTCTCACTGGCTATGCCTGCCAATAGCAATTCAGCTCTTTGTGATCAAGGCTTGGGTGACATAACACTCTAGGGTCTCACTCAGCACATCTGTATACAGACATTTTCTCTATCTGTGTCCCCCACATTATGCACAGGCACTTCTGGGCACATATACCCATTGGCATAGGGAAACAGCAGAAAAAGCATTAATGCCACGTGGGGAAGCTTTTCTCCTCTCTTTGGGTGAGTGTCCATTTCTGGGGCTGCTTTTGAAGTTAATTCTAAAAGGAAAAACTTCCCAGCTCCACTAGCCCCTCTGTCTCCACCTTGATCTCATTATATCACGGAGTATCTCCTCCTCTACTGTCACCACTTTGGTGAAGCTGGGGGTGGGAGGAGAGAGCAGGGACTGAGGCACAGCTGTTCCCATGACCGCCCACTGGCCTCTTTCGTCTGACGTCCTCCCTGGCTGTGGAGATGCTACAGAACCAAGCTGATGATGTGCAGAACACAACAGACGAGCTGTGTTCTGCTCAATGCCTTTCCCCTTCTCTCCACCCCTCCCAGGGCACTCCTGGAAGAATAAATGAAAACACAGCTAGGAAAGCAGGACAAAGAAGAGAGCAGATTCATAGAGCCCCATGTAGCTTTGGTCACAGGGTCACTCCCAAGGCCAGGACACCCCTTTCCATATAGGCACTTTAAAAAATATAACATAGCATAATATACTTCTTCAAGCAGTTTCCCAAAGACTTCTTCCATAATGAGAGGTTGAATAGCAGAGCATGAAAAACACAGGACTACAAATTGGGAGACCTGAGTTCTAGCCTTAATCTTCCACTGTTTATTCCAATTTCCCATTTTACTTCTGGGAGCAATCCTGCCTTCGGAAGCCCACGTCCCTGACCTAGGGGAAATGGGCATCTCAATTAATAAAAAGGGAGGAGTGCAGGTTTTGTTGGCCCTCTACTTATATGAATATGGTCTCCTCTCTTATGGGAATGGACAATTAAAGCTAACAATTCAAAAAGCCCATGTCCGGACTTTTACCCTCATGGGAAGTCACATAAGCCACTGCTTTGCTCCTCTACTCTATCCTAAAAAGCAGTTACCCTCAAGGATGAGGGAGAGAGGGAGGGAGGAATTAAACTTGCCCTAGGCAGGTCTCACTGTCAGGCGCCTATGAAGTTTTCCAGAACCCATGCAATTGAGTTCACTTAATCCTTTGACAAAAGGGGCCCCCTGCCTCCCACCTCCTTATCTGATTTCAGAGTTAAGGGGCTCTAACAAAGGGGCTTTCTGAAAGGGAGGGGACCACCTCGGAAGATTCAATTAACTCTAGCTACATCCGGCTCCTGCTAATTGTAACTCTGGATGAAACTGGAGCAAGAAAGAACTAGGTGGCAGATCAATTGGTGCCCCCCAAGTCTTTCAGCATGGGAACTCCTAGGTGAATGTCCAGCTTGTCATTGTATCTTTAGTAAGGCTGGTCTTCTGAATTCTCTTGTGTCCTTTTGGAGACCTCGGGCATCTGGTTGGAAAACCTTTCCAAAGCAGACTGAGCTAATCTCTTGATGCCTGACCACCACAGGATTCTTTCTAGGGGCAGGTCGCTAACGTCCCCTTTCCTCATCCTGCTTATCCCCTAGGGAAAAAAAGTACCAAAAGGCTACCACAAGACCTGAGACAAATGTCCCCAATTCCTTTATGACAATCTAAGTTGACCTAGGAGAAGGTAGGATAGCCTTTAAAACAGGAGTGCTTAACTTGGGGTCTATGAACTTTTAAATGTGTATCTATATATCTATATCTCTATGCCTATAGAGATATACACACACATATACATACATACACACACATATATATATACATATACATATATGTGTATATGTGTAGATAATATAAAAACTATTTCAATATAACTGGTTCCTTTTGTAACCCTACATATTTTATTTTATGCATCATTCTGAGGACTCCATAGACTTCAACAGACTATCAACAAGGACCATGACACAAAAAAGGTTAAGATTGCCTGCTTTAAATTGTAAGCTACATTCTTCCTACTATTCTTTTCTACACCCTGTCCTATACTGTCAAATATATTTGTTCAAATGAGCACAGTCAAAAGATAAAGGAACTTTCCCAAGGTAAGTATCTTAATGCCCAGTGTTCTGCTCCTTTCACCTCCACCCCACATACACCCCACACATGCCTACTACCACGCTCCTAATTATAATAATAGCTTACATTTCCATAGCACTCTAGAGTTTACAAGGCCCCTTCCTTACAACAAGCCTGAGAAGTAGGTAGTACAAATACTATTCCTATTTTACAGATGAAAAAAATAGGCTTCTACAAGTGAAAGAACTTTCCTAAGTTCCCATAGCTAAAAAATGAGAATCAAGCAAAAGTTCCTTTCAGCTGAAGAAAAAAATGAATTCCACAGAAAATAGTCTTAAATTACAATAAGATGACCTGTGGCCAGATATCAGGAAGAACTTCTGGACAGTAAGAACCAACAGCACAAAGGAGGTCAGATGCTCTCTTCCTTTAGAGATATTTGCCTATGATTTGAAAGCAGCCCTGTCTTAAATGAAGGGATACAACTACATGGTAATTCACATTTATAGAGTGTTTTTCCTCCAGAAAACCTGAGATAGTGTAAGCATTGTCGTCCCCACTTTACAAATATGAAAACTGAGGCCAAGAGCTTAAATGATTTGCTAGCTTTGAGGACCCCAAGCCCAATATTCTTGCCCTTTTTTGTGCCAAACGGCCACTGTCATAGCTATAAATAGCAAGACGAAGACGGCTTTTGATTTCTGCCAGGTACTGTCAATGAGCAGGGGTGGCTGCCCTCTGTGGGTACTGATGGGACAGCTCATCAGTGAAGTGAGTCTATTTTAAAGGCACAAACTCAGAGATGATTAGCTATTATTTTTTAAACTTTGCCATCTCGGATGGTTCAGGTAGGATTCCCACCAGAAAGGAATGGACATTTGCCATGATCTATGCAGTAACTTGTATTTTTTTCCTAGCACAGATGTGTGATATGGAAAGGACAAGGTGATACATTTGAGAGTAATCCTCTACTTCCTGCCTCAGACACTTACTAGCTATGTGACCCTGGGCAAGTTCACTGATTTCTGCCTCAATCTCCTCATTTGTAAAGTGGGGATAATAACAGCACCTATCTCAGAGGGTTTTCAAGAGATGACATATATAAAGTGCTTTGCAAACCTTAAAGCCCTACATGAATGCTAGCTACTATGGTTACTGAAATAACCTGCTTTGGGGAGGTGGTTTCCCTTTGTTCTGGCTAAGGATATATCAAGGGTGTGAAATCCTTTGAACTCATGGGGAAAGATGAGAGCAGTTCTTTCTGGACTTTCTCTTTTCTTTTCATCACTCTATTCTTCCTCCAGCCTTCCTGCCACCCTACCCTTCAGAATTATTTCAGGTGCTAAGAAATCAGCCTCAGGGAAAGGAAGTGTCTGAGGCTGAAGCAAAAAAAAAAAATTCTTTGTGACCTGTCTTAGGCCCATGGGGGAAATCCAATAGAAAGAAGCATCAAGGATCAAGGGCTCAAGAGATGCCATTCACCATTTACTTTTGATTGTTATTCAGCTCCGTTAGATTTCCTTGATCCCTAAAGGAATCGAAGGATAGATTATGTCCAGGGTGGTCCACTAGAAGGTCAAGGTCAGGGGTGGGGAACCTGCAGCCTTGAGGTCATATGTGGCCCTTTAGGTCCTCAGGTGAGGTCCTTTGACTGAATCCAAACTCACAGAACAAATCCCCTTAAAAAGGATTTGTTCTGTAAAACTTGGACTCAGTTGAAAGGCCACAGCTGAGGACCTAGTAGGTCACATGTGGCCTCAAGGATGCAGGTTCCCTACCCCTGGTCAAGGTCATTACCAGAGTTTGGGGAGGAGACCAAATGGAGGAGGCCTATCTAGATGCCAAAGGATTCCCCAAAGTGTCTCAAGGGACTAAAAATCTAATTCAGTCCCTCAAAGGCACCTGTGACACCTGTAAGCACTGCCTGGTGGTGGGCTATCATGAGATTTGGTCTGACTTTATGCTCAATGTAAAGAAAAAAACTTAAGATGTATCCAAAAGTAGAATGGGCTGCCTGCCTTGGAAGGTAGTGAGCCCCCCGCCTCCACCACTGAAGGTCTTCAAGGACCACTGGTCAGGGGTGCTACACAGAAGGGATTCTTGATCAGGATCAGACTACACCGTCTCTAAAGTCTCTTCCAACTCTCAGAGTCTGCAGTCAAGGATCCCACTGAGGTACAAGGGTCAAAATGCAGATTCCCTAGAGTTGATCCAGACACTGATGCCTCATTCTCCCACCCAAGCCCCTTCCATCCCTTCTTCTGCACCTGCTATGTACTCTGAGGGGCCCAGATCAGCCCGAGGAGGCTGGATCCTGTCCCTTCCTCAGCAGCATCTACTGATTCCGTAGGCGGCTTGAGTATAAATAAACACCAGATGGTAGAGCAAGTGAAGTCGACCTTTTCCTTGGCCAGCCGCTGAGCCTACCTACCCAGGGTGGCTTTCTAAGTTGAGCATGGCCCCAGACCCAAAGAATTAGCAGGATTCCGAGGTTTCCCTGCCTCTACAAAGCTACCTCAGTTCTGGGCCTTCTTAATTTTTCCTCCCAAAAGCCTGTCTCCATGAGGATAGTTTCAGTACCCATCAAGGCTAAGAAAGAGCCGAGAGCTAAGGTGATAAATGATGGGGAAGGAAAGGAAGTTCAGCAGAGAGAAATAAGCTTCAGGCTTTCCATTTTAACAGGTATGGGCAGATAATCTCTAGAAATTGTGCGAAGGTAGTAGAGACCTTAAGACATCATGCTGTTATAAGGCAGTATGTTATAGTGGAAAGCATCTCGAACTTGGAGCCAGACTTGCCTTCAAGTCCCAACTCTGCTACTAACTAGCTTTGCAACCATAAGCAAGTCAAGCTTTCTGAGCCTCAGTTTTCTTACCTGTAAAACTGGAATGATAAAGTTTACACTGATAGTACACAGAAGGCTGGCCTTGGAATCAGGATGACCTGAGTCCAGGTCCTCCCACTGAAATATATTGGATACCTTAAGACTACTAATTGAAGAACAGTTGTAGATATACCCCAGTAGAGGGAGTTTCCTCCCCAGTAGCTCCCATACTGATGAAATCACAGGTCTTAGAGGAAAAAAAAACTTTTTTACTACTTACCTCACAGGGTTGTTCTGAGGAAAGTACTTTGTAAATTGTTATATAAATGTGAGTTTTTATTCCATAGTCAATCTCTCACCTCAAGGTAAATTTGTAATTCTAAGGGCTTCCCTTATGTTCAAATATCATAAGGCTTTTATTGATAGGAAGTTCTTCCCAGAGTCTAGCCTCAGTCCTTCCTATTGGAACTAAATACTATTCCCTCCTGTTCTGTCCTCTGAAAAAGCCATCTATATTATCCTTAGGGCAGTTAGGCAGCACAGTGGGTAGAGTGCTAGGCCTGGAATCAGGAAGACTCATCTTTCTGAGATCAAATCTGGCCTCAGACACTTATTAGCTCTGGCCCTGGGCAAGTCATTTAACCCTGTTCACCTCAGTTTCCTCGTCTTTAAAATGAGCTGGAGAAGGAAATGGCAAAACCACTCCAGTATCTTTGCCAAGAAGACCCCAAATGAGGTCATGAAGAGCCAGACACAACTGAAACAACTGGACGGCAAATGTTTTCTTCAGTGAAAACTAGTGCTTGACTTTCAGTCCTGTGTGTTTTGGGGGGAAGCAGAGACTGTTCTTGTGTCTTAAAGCCTTTAATACCATGTGCTCAACCACTGTGACTAGCACTAACCGACTGACATCTGCTACTGCCTTCATCCTTACGACTCCTATGAAAGAAGTCAGCATCACTACTTGACAGATGATAACAATCATAGCTAACACTTATATAGTTCTTATTCTACGCCAGGCACTACGCTAAGTGATTTACAATTATTATGTCATCTGATCATTCCAACAATCCTGGGAAGTAGGTGCTATTATTATCCTCCTTTTATGTATGAGGAAATTGAGACAAACGGGGTTAAGTGATTTGCCCAGGGTCACACATCTAGTAAGTGTCTGAGGCTGGATTTGAGCTCAGGACTTTGGAAACTGAGATCCAGAAAAGAGTAATCGTTTGAGAATAATCACCTTCGTAAAACTGTAAAGAAACCCCAGGGAGTTGTTCTTGCTCTGTCAGACCCTCTGCCTCCCTTCTCCAGAAGACAAGTAGCTCTTTTTGTCCCTCTGAACACCCTCTAAAAAGAGAACTCAGTCTGGGAATGAGCCCCTGATAGCTACTGGCCTGAGCCCTTGGCCCAGGGTTGCATAATAATTGCCTTTTTTCTCATGAATCTGACTCCAAGACCCAGTGCCAAGTTCTAGCATTGCTGATAAGATGTTTACATCAGCCTAAACATTTCTGGAGTGCTTGACATGCTAAGTAACCTCCCAACCCCATGTCTGTGAGGCTGTCCAAATACCTGGCTCCTGGCCCAAGAGGTGCACGGACAAATCCCATTCACAAATAATGGGATTCGTCTGGAACTCCCACACATGGCTTTAGCCTGTGGAATGTCCTTTTCCGGATTTTCCTCTGCAGTCCTCACCACCCTCCCACCTTCCTGACCACAGAGCAGAAGGGAGATAGGATTACACGACCCAGAGGATGCAGGATGCTGACCAGGCTGGAGGATAGGGAGCCAGGGTCCTTGTTCCCCAGTCAGCTCTGGACTATCACTCTGCCCCTTCCCCCTCCATCTGTCAACTAGTCTAAGAGGGCCGGCTTGAAAAAAGACCCTGAGAAAGGAAAAGACACTAGGGAATCTGGCATGTTCTCAAAACCCTGGAATCTAGCATGGAAGCAATTGGCAATTTGAGAACATGACCGTGGCCAGACTATGATCTCTGTGCCTTCAGCCTTCCCGGGGAGGAACTGAAAGCAGGTGTGATCCTGAGCTGCCTCATTCTTATTAGACTCACTCATTTCTTTTAAAGCCTGAGCAGATCCTCAAAGCTGCACACACAGAAGCTCACGATTCCAGGCCACCAGGCAGGCAGTCTCCAATGTCAGCAGCTCAACATTGCTGCCTCTTTCCTGAAAAGTACAGGTGACTCCATAGACCATCAGGCAAATTTCTTTTTTTGGCGGGGGAGGGGTGGAGGATTCCCTACTTATCATGTATATAGGGTTAGTTGCTTTTTTCTAAGAAAATGCCCACGCCATGAGAAGGTATTAGAAGACTTGACAAGCTTAGCTCCAAAGAAGAAAGAAATAAGAAAGACACCTGCTCTTATGCAGGAGCATAGACATGAAATACTCCATATAAGGTCAGACTTTTAGATGTGTTGGTTAGTTTTGTTGATTTGACTTTCTCACCCCCCACCTTTTTGTCACAAGGAATGACTCTCTGATTAAGAGAGGGTAAAAGAATGAATAAGCTGGTAAAAAAGCAATCAAAATTTATTTTAAAAATAACAAGTCAAGTTAGTCTAGAGGAAGTATGGCCCAGTGGAAAGAACACTGGACTTGGAGTCAGAAAGACCCAAATACAGATTCTGCCTCAGACACTTACTAGTTACATGACCCCAGACGATTCACATCACCTCTATCTGCCACCTCCGTTTTCTCATTACATCATGGGATTGTTTGACAATCAGAGGTAATATAAGTAAAACCTTTTGCAGATTTTATAGCCTTCTTGGTTCCTCCTCATTTAACCTATTTCTCCTAATGTCCTTTCCTCCTGGCAGAATCACATTCTGACGCTAATGTCAGTGGCAGCTCGGATCTACAAGCACCCCAGCCTGAAGAACTCCATCAACCTAGTCGTGGTCAAGGTGCTGGTGGTGGAAGATGAGAAGTGGGGGCCAGAAGTATCAGACAACGGGGGTCTCACCCTTCGCAATTTCTGCAGCTGGCAACAGCGTTTTAATCCCACCAGTGACCGCCACCCTGAACACTATGACACTGCCATTCTGCTCACCAGACAGGTCTGTGGTCCTGGCTTCAGGAAGCCCTGGGGTTCAAAGGAGAACAGCAGGAAAGCAGATCAAAGGGAGCCCCAGCAGCCCTACCCACGTGAGGGAAAGGTCTCTCTTCTGGTCCTGTCTGAAAGCCACAAGTCTCATGAGTCAAGCAAGACATCTTAGTGTAGGGTATTTGGAAAAGAAAGATCCATTCTTATCTGGCACTCAGTGGCTAGCCATCCACTCAAGTCCTCACTGCAAATGGCAGCTTGTGGACTTTAAGTTAGCTATAAGAAAGAATTTTTGCCAGAGATGATTGCTAAGCACAGGAACAGGTAGGCAAGGGATCTCGTCTATATCCTTATAAAATTAGGAGAGGCTATGTCTAGTGTAGTTTAAATGCATTCCCACCTGAAGGCAAATGAGGTTGTTAAATAGCCTTTAGAGGTAAACGTATGTTCTAGCCCACAGATGCTTTGAATTCAGATGGGGAAAAAACATTTCCAACTGAAGAAAAAGAGGAAAGAGATATATCTCAAGTGACAAGACCTCAGTTTTCCAGGCATCTGCTGGAGCTCTCTGTCTCATTCTCTCTCCATCTCTGTCTTGTTATCTTACTGTCTCTGTCTCATTCTTTCTCTCTCATTCTTTCTGTCTCATTGTCTCACTGTCTCTGTCTCATCTTTCCCACCCCACTCCCCACCAAAAAAAAAAAGGAGAACAGAGAATAATTTCTTGGTTTACCTCAATGATAATTTCACCCTTTAGAATACAAAGGAACCAAAAAAAAAACCCAATTCATACCAACAAAGAGGACCTGAGGCAGAAACTGGGAGGATCTTATAAGGAAATGATCATTCCTTTTTAGCATTTGTGATAGAGGAGGAGAAAATTGGTCACTGTCACTCAGGCTTTGGAAAGAGCAGATCTCAGAGGTTTCAGAGAAAGGATAGGCAGGATCCAATAACTTAAAAATCTACAAGAGAAATCATCCCAAGAAAGGACAGACCAAAGTGGCTAATAAGGAGATAACACTCAAGATACAGAATGAGATAGTAAGAGAACACCTATCTTCCCTAGATAAGTTTATGTTGCCAAGCCCGGGCAAACCACATCGTTGGTCACTGAAAGAACTAGCATATATAATTGTTAGCATTCGCTATCAGACATCTTTGAAAGATTGTGGAAAATGGAATAGGTACTACAGGATTGGATAAAAGCAAATTTCTTGATTTTTTAAGGGAAAAGAAAGAATAGAATCTATAGACAATGAGCTTGCCTTCAATTCCTGACAAAATTTTAGAACATATTATTAAAGGGATGTTTAGTAAACATCTAGAAAAGACAGTGGTGATCACAAAGAGCCACTATGACTCCATCAAGAACAGGGCATGAGGAAGCAGCTAGGTGGTGCAGTGGATAGAGCACAGGCCCTGGAGTCAGAAGGACCTTAGTTCAAATCCAGCCTCAGATACTTAAAACAGTGTCACTGGGCAAGTCACTTAACCCCAGTTGCTTTTAAACCACCACTACTCCACATACACCCTCAAAAAGGAAGGAAGAATAGGTCATGAGAGACATCTCATTTCCTTTTTTTTTTTTGACAGGTTTGCTAGATTAGTCATGTTAGGCAAAACATACTTCAAAAAAATCATACAAGATTCTTTGAAAAATTGAAATGCAACAACTGAAATATCTTTGTTCAATAGTTTTATGATTATTGATATTAAATGGGTCATAAAACAAGAAGATGTGTGCCCACCCAAGGACAGGATGGTTGGTCACTGTCATGGAGGATGTCTGCACAGACTCCAAATCAAAGAGAAATTTCCCGGAGACTATGAGGCCTTTCAGATGTTCTACTGATGGCTGGCATTGTGCTATTTCCATTAGGTGCTGGCACATTGCATTTATTCCTAAATGAGACCAAGAATCATTTTTAAAAGTTCAGCCCGACTATCCACAGAGGAAAAAGCAAGTAAATTAAAAATGCCTCTTGTTCCAACTGATGTGTGGCTAGATGGATGACCCATAGTGCTGGTCCACAAGTATTTCTACCCTGGTCAGACACTGCAAATTTAAAGAGGAGGGAAGAAATGGCTTGCATTGCATTTAAAACATTCTGCAGTGCTTTTTAATAATGCCAAGTTTCTCCCTAAAACAAAGGCTCATATTTTTACCAACACCAATATTCTTCAGGTGATGCTTTAACACCGTTAATTGTCTCTGAAAAATTAAATTTGTGGGTCACCCAAAAGGGATGGGGAGCATGAATGAGCTTTAGTATATTACTAATGAAAAAGTGCAAATCAAAGATTATCATCAAAGAAATTTGCCATAAGAAAAGAAGGTCTAGTAATGTACCAAGAGCAAGAAATAACTGATGGACAGCTTGTGTGTTCCACTGGTATCCAAGTAATATCAAGAAATCTAAGGGAAGGCCTCCTGGGGGCCTGTTGCCGGTAGGCCTGTAGCATGTTAGATGCCCCTGTCCCCATGGAGGATACCCAGAAAGACATGGTCAAGAGCTACATAAGATAAGAAGCCATGGATAGGTTGTGATCTCTGCTGCTGGAAGGAGTACCCATAGTGATAAGATCAAAACTCAACAGAATTATCAAAGTATTAGACTGGCAGATCAAAGGAATGCTATAGATAATATCACTTAGCCATTAACAAAGTATTTGACCAAGACTCTCTTGCTATTCTTGTGATCAAGATGGAGAATGTGGGTTAAACACAGGATGGAAGATTCTAGGCTGGGAAGGATCTTAGAAATCATCTAGTCAAACCCTCTCTATGTTTGCAAATGAGAAAACTTGGGCCCAAGGAAATTAATTAACTTGCCAAAATGATAGAGATAAGTGACAGAGCCAGAATTTGGTCCCAGGTCCTCTAGCTCCAAACCCTGTGTTCTTTCTGCTAATTATCCTGCTAATAGTATAGTTGGGTTGAATATGAACTGGTTGCATGCCCAACTCTAAAAAGCAGTCATTAATAGTTTGAGGTCAGTTTCAAAATTTTCCAAGTAGAGTGCCTTTAGCCATCTGTATTTGGTCCTGTGCTATTTAATGTTTTTGTCAATCATTTAGAAAAATATGTAGATGGCATTTGCACGTGAGACAAATTCAGGATCCAAAACAAAAAAAAATAATAACCGGCTAGAGCATTGGGTCAAATCTAGGTTGCGATTCAATAGCAATTTTTTCTTTAAGCACTTGGGGTTAAGTGACTCCCCTAGGCTCACTCAGCCTGAGGACAAATTTGAACTTATATCCTGACTCCAGGGCCTGTGCTGTATCCACAGCACCACCTCCCTGCCCCAAAAAATCTTGAGCTGAAAACTCAATCACACGGGAGGAAAATAGGAAAGATGTGGCTAGACAGCCGTGCCTATTAAAAAAAGAAAAGATCTAGGAGTTTTGGTGTCCTGTAAGCTTAATGAGCCAACGTGTGATGTGGGGATCCAAAAAGTTGTATCAATCTTAGGCACCATTAAGATAGCAATAGTATACCAGATAAGTGAGGTAATAGCTGTTTTCAATTATTCGAAGGGCTGCCACGTGGAAGTATAATTAGACCCCACAGGTCCGAACTAAGAGCAATAAATGGAGGTTGCAAAGAAGCAGATTTAGACTTGATATAAAGGCAATTTTCCTTACAATGAACGCTGACAAAAGCAGAATGGGTTGCCATGGGTGGTGGAGGTCTTTCTTTCACTGGATGACTTTCAAACAGAGGTTGACTGTCTACTTGTGGAGTACATTGGCAAGAGGCATTTTGTTCAAGTGTAAGTCAGATTAGATGACCGTTGACATCCCTTCCAGTTCAGAGGTGCTACCAAAGCGGGGCTCACTTCCATTTGTAGTCATTGCAATAAAAGTGATCAAGAAAACCAAGGATTTCCCTTTTGAGAGAGAGCTGAGTTTACCTTTATACTGGCCCCCAGGGATTCTTTGAGGAGAAGTAGAAATCTCAGGGTCGTCTCTCATGTCATCCAGAAATCCATCATCCTTCCACATCTCGATGGCTGATGAATCCCTAGGGGAAAACAGCAGGAGTCTGAACATCATTGGGAAGATACCACAAAGCAGTTTCTAATCCTGGCTCTCATTAACAGGCAAATTACTTACTCTCTCGGAGCCTCAGTTTCTTCATCTATAAAATGAGGGGCTTGAACTAAATGACCTCTAAGGTGCCTTCTAGCTCTAAATATCGGATTCTATCATAGGGTTCAAGTAGGTAGAAAACCTCAGAAGAAAAAGCGGCTGATGCTCGTTGGCTTCCACGAGAACGGTTTAGAAAGCACAAATTGCTCTATAGGTCACCGTGCAGGTGTTATCTGGGTTAGCCAAGCCCTACATAGGAAAGTAAGCAGGGCTAATGTTCTTCTGGCTGCTGCTCTGTGAGACCGTCTTCCTTACAATCTGTCTTCCCACCGAGCAGGATTTCTGCGGGCAGCAGAGCTGTGACACCCTAGGCGTGGCCGACATCGGAACCATATGTGACCCCGACAAGAGCTGTTCTGTGATTGAGGACGAGGGGCTCCAGGCTGCCTACACTCTGGCTCACGAGTTAGGTGAGCTTTTCTTGTAGACAAGTGGTAACTGTAGCTATAGAGAAGGCTTCCAGGTCTACGTCTGCCACCCTGCGTACTGAGGAAATCACAGTCCTCCTCATCAGCCACGACTAGACTGTCATCATCAGAGAGCTTGGACCGCAGATGTGCATGTGGCTCTCTGGTGGGCCTTGCGAGCATCCAAGGGATGTGCCGAAGGAGCACAGATCACTCGAGGGCCTCAGTCTGAGACAGAGGTTCTTAAACTTTTTTAGTGTCATGGACCTTATGGACCCCTTCTGGACATTTAAGAATGTTCTTAGATGCACGAAATAAAATACATTACAAAGGAAACTGATGGGCAGCTAGGTGGCACAGTGACTAGAGAGCTGGGCCCGGAGTCATGAAGACTCATCTTCCTAGGTTCAAATCTGGCCTCAGACACTAGTAAGCTGTGTGACCTTGGGCAAGTCACTTAATTCTGTTTGTGTCAGTTTCCTCATCTGTAAAATGAGCTAGAGAAGGAAATGGGGAACCACTCCAGTACCTTTGCCAAGAAAACCCTAAATGGGGTCACAAATGACTGAACAACACCACAAAGGAAACCAATTATATTTAAATACTATTATAAGAAAAAATGTATATACATATGTGTGTGTGTGTGTGTATAAAATTCACTGACTCCAGGTTAAGAACCCCTGGTGTAAGACCAAAAGACTAATCTGGACAAAGGTAAATAAATATGCACATAGCTAGAAAGGCAGTACATTCTAGTAGAAAGAGTCAGTAAAAAGGACGAGACTTAGGTTTGAATCTCAGTAGCAGTTATTATAGGTGTGCACCACCACAGCCAGCACTGAGATAATTTCTAAGGTCCCTTCTAGCTCTAAAATTTTTTTTGAAAAGCAACCATCCCCTGAAAAGTATAGATTCATAGCAATCAATCATCAAGCATTTATTGCTCTGGAGATATAAATAAAAAGAAAAACAGTCCCTGCCCTCCAAGAGCTTACATTCTAACGAGGAATACAACATGGACATAAACAGGCATGTACAAGACACGTACGAAGTATGTATGTAACCAGACAAGTGACATTTTTAACATTACATAAAAGTAAAGCTGTAAGGGCTTTACTCAGGGTGGGCGAATCAAGAGATGTATTTTAAAGACAGAGTGAAGTGAGTAGAAGTGGAAAATCAATGCTTCTCTTCTAATTAATCCCAGAAGGCATCCTGAAGTAGGTAGCATCTCAGGATTGACTGTCAACATGGGTAGGGGAAAATATTCTAGAACCACCATGCTGCCAGAGAATATGGTAAGAGACCGGAAAAGAAAGGGATGAACTTGACTATGAGACTGCTTCTACCTGTGAGAATAACAAGTCAGACAGTTAACTAGTCAAGTAGCATTTATGACACCTACTATGCTTAAGGCACTGTGCTAAGCCCCGGGGATACAAAGAAAGGCATAAAATGGTCCCTGCCCTCAAGGAGCCCACAGGCTAATGTTGTAAGAACTTTGGTTAGAAAACTGACGAACAACTTTTCCACTGAGCCTGATCACCTCCTTTGAAGGGTTTGCACTAAGGTGATAATGGAGAATAACCCAAGGTCAGGTGGGATGATGTGTGCAAATCAGGGACAGGAAAGGGATGGAGACTGGGAGACTGGCATGTTAATAATACCATGTGTCTTCTTCCCTAGGACACGTCCTTAGCATGCCTCATGATGACTCCAAAACCTGTGAGCGACTGTTTGGGCCTATGGGCAAGCACCATATGATGGCTCCTCTCTTTGTCCACCTGAACAAGACAGTGCCCTGGTCTCCTTGTAGTGCCAAATACATCACAGAGTTCCTGGATGGAGGACATGGTAGGCATCGCTTGGACTATCTCTCTTTTCTTCTGAGCTAGCAACACTTAGAATTTGCCCCATAGAGGAAAGCCTTCTACCTAAATCCTTCCTGGAAGCAGAAAATCATATAATTTTGGAATTGGAAGAGATCTTAAGAGATCTGAATCAAATTTTCCTTCCCTCCAACCCTCCCCAGGGCTACTACCGGTCTACTGCCCAGTTATCCTTATCTCCTAGCAATTCAAACTCCATGACTAATGTACCAGGTACATAGCAGGGGGCAATGAGTCCAGAGAAGCTCCCTGGAGGAGGTGAGTGTTTATCAGAGTTTGAAGGACAGGAAAAAAATGACCAGTGCTAAGAGTAGCCCAAATTGTGGTGATAGCCCATGTAATGAATGAAACAATGGGAATACAAAATAGGGAAAGTCACAGATTCAGGGAGAAGGTTCATGTGATCGAGCGAAGAATTCCAACAGGCAAATAGGGATGAGAACATAAATAACCCTTGATTCTCTACCCTAGTAGAGGAGAGCAATGACAATACTTCTGAATAATCCAAATGCCATATTTCTTTGACTTTGGGATGTCTGGCTTATTTTTCCAATGCAGATTATATTATTTTTTAAACTAAGATTAATATTCCTCTACATAAGTCCTACTTCAATCCCAGTTATGGCAAGAAGGTGATGCTAAGTTTTCCAAGGTTCTATCTAATGAAGGATAAGCTCTAGAAAGAGTCTCCTGAGCTGGAAGGGCCAGATGTCTGTCATATGAGCACTAGGCCAATTTCAAAGAAGTTGAAGGTAGGACTAGATCGCCAGAGGGCTATCCACTAAATAACAGGTTTGAGGATTTGCTGGGTTAGGTTTGATTTTTGGGTCCCTCAAAGGCACCATTTGCTAAATAAGGTATAAAAGGGTTTGAGATCAGCATCAGTGGAAAAAAACCTTGCCTTTTGAAGTTTAAAGAAGATTAAATATTACGTTTCATTACCTAGGTATACAATGACTAGTTAAGAGGGCATGGGACTGGGGGAAGCAGGGACGTGACTGAGAATCGTGCTGCCAAGTGGGAGAAGGAAATCAACTCCAAATATGACTTTACTGCTGATCCAAAAAAGTAGATGATACGCAAGCAGATGATCAAGAATCGATGTTAATTCAATTGTAGAGGAGGAGGAAGAGTACGTTATTGGTAATAAAGAGGCCAGGAAGCCCCTAGTTAGGAATCTGAATTTGACTTTATTGAAGGCTTGTTTCTTTCTCTTCCAACCAGGCCACTGCCTACTGGATGCCCCAACTGCTGCTATCCCTCTACCTTCCAACCTCCCAGGCCGCGAGGCCCTCTATAAGCTAGACCGGCAATGCCAGCAGATCTTTGGGCCAGACTTCAGCCACTGTCCCAACACCTCAGCCCAGGACATCTGTGCCCAGCTCTGGTGCCGTACGGATGCTGCTGAACCCCTCTGCCACACCAAGAATGGCAGCCTGCCCTGGGCCGATGGAACACCCTGCAGAGGCGGCCATCTATGTTGGGATGGTAGCTGTCTGCCTGAAGAGGAAGTGATGAGGCCAAAGGCGAGTAATGAGGCTACTCGGGATCATGTTGGTAAAACAAGGTGGCCCTGCAGATGCTTCCAGCAAATCATAACCCACATTCATACAGAATCTTAGGATTTACAAAGGGTGAGATAGATAGTACAAATATTCTTATCCCCATTTTTCAGATGAGAAAAACCAAGTCTCAGAGAATAAGGTATGATTGTTGTCATTCATTTGTTTTAGTCATGTTTGACTGTTCATGACCCCATTTGAGGTTTTCTTGGCAAAGATACTGGAGGGGTTTGCCATTTCCTTCTCCAGCTCATTTTGCAGATGAGGAAACTGAGGCAGACAGGGTTAAGTGACTTTTCCAGGGTCCCACAGCTAGTAAGCGTCTGAGGCCAGGTTTGAACTCAGGAAGACGAGTCTTCACTTCACAGAGGCCTCACACTCAATCCACTGTGCCCCCTAGCTACTCCTGAGGTCTAAAAAGAATAGCTAAAATTTATACAGTACTTTTAAAATCTGCAAAGTACTTTGCATATGTTGCTTTATTTGTGTTTCACGGCAATTCTGTGAGGTGTAGGTACTATTATGATCCTGATCTTTACAGATAAGGAAATAGAGGCTAAGTGAGTTGCTCAGAGTCATGCAGCTCATTTCTGATTTGACCCTCGGGTCTTCCTGAGTCCAAGTCCTGGGTTCCAGTCACCTAGCTGCCTCTAAGGGAAGTCTAGACATTTGCCCATACTCATCAAATTAATAAGCAAAAGAGGCAGGCAAGATTTGAATCCAGCTCTTGTGCCTCTCAGACCAACTCTCTTTCCATTATACCATACTCCTTCCATTACCCTCCAGCATCTGATAACATGTACACAATACTAAGATTTTCACACAGACGTGATCCCTACCTGCTAAGCGCTTACAGTTTAAGGCAGGCATCCTGCAATTAGAACGGAAACATTAAATCTAGATGTAAGTGGCTGTTATTTGCATCATCAAGGAAGTTACATAACTGAAGTAGAAAAGAAGGAGAACAGGTCCGTGTAGGGAAGAAAAAGACTTTCTAGACCTTCCTGAGGGATTTGAGAAAGCAGGTCCCCAGGATTATACAATCTTAAAGGATACATTTTTTCCCAGTGCTAATGAGGCTTTTAATTTCTTTGTTCCTCGCATAGTTTCTTCTACCTTAGGATGATGAGGTTTCTTATGTTTGGGAGGCAGCTGTGACATTAAGAGAAAAAGAAAAAAACAATAACATTGGAATCAAACGTCGGAGACTTGACTTTGAGGCCCTGATGTGACACTTCTAGCTATGTGACTTTGGGCAAGTCAGTAAACTCCTAGATCTTCATTTTCCTCATTTCAAAATGAGGATGATAATGCCTCTAGTGCCTATTTTACAGGGCTGTTGTAAAGAATTCAGCAAGATGATACAGGGTGGTCCAAAGGTCTAATAGCTTCAGATTGCAAGAAGATTTTTGGGCCACCCAGTACATAAAAGTCTGTAAACTTCAAAGCCCTACACAAATGTCTGGTGTGATTATTCCTTTTCATTTGGAGCCCTTTTGGGAGTTCAGTGAGCTGGGCCCTTTCATCGTTCAGGACCCAGTTAGTTTTACATCCTGCTTCTAGACATTGATCTAATAGGAGTAGTCTAGGAAAACCCAGAAGGGTAGAGCTCTATAAAGTACCTTTTGCTCCACATTTTGCCAGCCTATTTAGTCAGGCCACCTCATATAATATCCTAAGCCTGCTTTTCGTCTTCATTTTGGATACTTATCTACTTCCTTGCCCCCACCAATCCCAGAGATATTCTCCTGCACAATTTTTATGAGGGTAGAACTCTCTACCCTAAAAGAATCCC
>CM053622.1:676316218-676340097 GCA_028646595.1 Phalanger gymnotis
TGGGGCGGTGGCCGAACCGCAAACTCAGTCCTGCAGCTTTTCCCACTAACCTTCTCTGTTGTCTTTGCTCTTTGTGGTTTGAGAGGTCTGGTAGATGCCACAGCTCAGTAATTCAGGATGCTAGAGCACTCTCCGCTCGTCTCCTGGTCTGGTAGGTCCGCGTCTAGTCTGTTCCCGCTGTGTGCGCTGGGCTCAGCTCCGCTCCCCTCAGCTGGGAGCTGGGAGTTCCGTGCGGGACAGACCTTACCCAGAGACCATCCAGGCTGTCCTGGGCTGGAACCCTGCTTCCCCTGCCACTTTGTGGGTTCTGCAGTTCTAGAATTAGTTCAGAGCCATTTTTCATAGGTTTTTGGAGGGACTTGGTGGGGAGCTCACGCCAGTCACTGCTTCCCAGCCGCCATCTTGGCTCTGCCCCCATCCCTGGAAATTCTTACCAGAGGCTTGGCCTTATGGATACTTGTTTGGTTTGTCATGTATGAACTCTAGACTACCAACCTGCAATAGTTAGAGGCCACATGGTATTAAGACTAGTCCTTTTAGATACACACAAGTGTTTGGTCTCAGAGGTCAATGGCTCAACTGAAAGCATTTGTAAATGCACCATGCCTCCCATTAACACTTTCTAGAATATTCTTCAGGGTAATCTTTCCACTAGAGACTGGTAGCTCAGATGTAAGATTTCCCAAGTAACTAGTCTGAGACTCAGGAGACCTCATGCCCATACCAGGTATGTGACCTAGTGCTGTGAATTCAAGCTTCTTGCCTCTGTAGCAGACTCACCAAGATATCTTGTGTTGCAGCCTGTGGTCGATGGAGGCTGGGCCCCGTGGGGACCATGGGGAGAGTGTTCTCGAACATGCGGAGGAGGAGTGCAGTTCTCCTACCGAGACTGCAAGGACCCCGAGCCGCAGAATGGAGGCCGGTACTGCGTGGGCCAGAGAGCCAAGTATCAGTCCTGCCACACTGAGGAATGTCCACCTGATGGTAATTGGCTGTTTACAGGCAATGCTCATGGTAGAGGCTGCTGCTGCTCCTACATATCATTAGGAGCACAATGGGGGCAGGTCTCCAGGAATGGAGTTCTGAGCCTGAGATGAAAGGATTCTTTGTCCTGACACCAAGCATGGAAACAGGCTGCAGGGAACCCGGCAAACCCAATTTCTAGGGAGCAGACATTGCCCTGAAAAAAATCTAACAAAGGGGTGAGGGAGAGAGGACATAAGGCATTGAAAAGCTGTCCAGACAAGGTCACTCCAAGCCCCAGCTGTTTGTATGGAGTGGCTAGGATAGTAACCCATCTTGTGGCTGCCAAATCCCCCTCTGTATGTTTGGAAGGACTTTCCACAGAGGGTTTAGAGCCAAAGCCTTAATGTCTAACCAGCCAACACTCAGGCCAGGACGGAGGGAGGACTTCTGAGTCTGACTGTCACTCACATTATTTCTGAGAATAGTTGACCATGTTCCCTTGAGTCCATAGCATGGACTTGATTGAGCCTTCCAGTGAAGAGGTGACAATTCTACCTCTCCTGGCCACATTCCTATCCTTGGTACCTGCTAGAAAAAAAAATCACAGAGGTGTACATGAATGGGGGGATAGTACTAAAGGACAATTGCATGGGCAAGAGGGAAGAGGGAAGGGAGAGAGGGAAAATCAGCTCTTTTCCCACAGTCACAGTCTTCTCCCTCTTGAATTCCTAGAAATATTGCCAGGCATGAGAAGATAGACAGAACTTTAGGAGTGATTTACCTGAGTACAAAGGGTAAAAGGGGTCCATCTCCAGAGGCAATCAGTCATCTGTTGCTGCATTGTTTTGCATTTTTGTAAGAGGGAGGAGGGTTTGTCGGTGACCTTTACTCTTAGAAACCCTGGCCCGTGGCCTGGCATTGTGGAGATTTGCCTGGCCTAGTATGTGTAATGTGCCCAGTGCTATACAGGAAAAAAAAAAAGAGAGTGGGAAGTAGCCTGAAGAGCAGGTCAGATGAATAATTCTGTTGCCATCTCCATCAGCAGGTATTTATTAAGCATCTATTATGTGCCTAGTACTATGCTAGGGATTATGGGGGATGGGGGATAGAGAAAAAATATAGGACATGCTCCCTGCTTTTCTCCAGTAGGAGAAATAAGACACAACACACATGGTGAATAAGGAATTATCAAACTGTATAGTATAGATTCTAAGGGCAGTTAGTGTTCAGGGAAAGACCATCGTGTGGGCAGGAATACACAAAGGACCCTGTGTGAAAGGAAGCCATCTTTTTCATGATGCCCCCAGTCAGGAAAGATGTCTCCCCACCTCAGACCTGACATAGCACTTATGCCCCTGTTAAAACATTATCCCATATCATTTTGTAGTATGTGCACTCATTTGTATCATGTTCCCTCATTCCATGACTGAGGAATTTCTGTTAGTCTTTTAATACCATAATACATGAGACTGTGAGTCCATCAGGCAGCAAGCATTTATTAAGCACTTCATGAGCTTCATAAGGACAAGCACCACGTACTGTTTAATCTTTTTGTCTCCCCCAATTCCTACCGTTGTTTTCTGCCCATTGGACTTGAGATGAGCCCAGACAAATGGGTACCATTTTGACAAGTAGAGAGGTGAGAAAAGGCATTCCAGGCGAGAGAAACTGTCTTGGGAGTTGACACAGAGGTGAGAATAAGCGTGGAATACATTAACGACATCAACTCAGGCAAAAGGGAGTGCAGTTTGGCATCTCAAGGTAGAGTGTTTTTTTACAACAAGGACTTTGGAAATGAGGTGGCAGACAATAAGGAATCATTGTCCTTATCTACCTGGGAATGACATAATGAAAACTGTTTTTAGAAAGATTAGTCAGGCAATCATATACAAGATGGACTGAAGAAAGGACAGCCTAGAGATGGGAAAGATCAGCTAGGAGACTATTATAATTATTCAGATACAGGGTGATAAGGGCCTGTACATAGGCAGTAGAAAAGAGGCAAATGCAAGATATGTGATAAGGCTAGATGACCTTTTATTTTTGGTGGAGAGAGAGAAGGTCCACCCCTGTGATTTCATCTGCATGGAGAATTCCTGGTGCTGAAAATTCCTCCATCAAGTCATCTGTAACTTATAGTCTTAGAGGGTTGCCTGGGGGACTGAGAGTGAATTTCCTACAGTGACATTTGTACATGTGTCAGAGACAGAACTTACACTCAGTTGTTCCTGCTTCAAAAGCCAACTCCCTATCATTATGCCATACCGTTTCTCAACAGATGGAATGAGAGGGATAAATGAGAGAAAAAAGGCAAAGATAGCTCAAGATTTTCAGCCTTGGAAACTGGAAAAATAGTAGTTCTGTGAATAGAAATGGGGACTTTGGGAAGGAGAGGGTGTTAGTTTTGAACACACTGACCCACAGGTCCCAAGATCATCGATTTATACCTGGAAGGAACTTAAGAAGCCACTTGGTCCAACTCCTTAATTTTACAGTAGAGGAAGCTAAGGTCCAGGGAAGATAAATGATTTGCTCAAGATCACAAAGATAAGGGTAGAGATGGAATTTGAACTCGGTTGTTTGGCTCGAGGTACCAGTCCTCTTTCCATCGTACCAGCACCATCATATCACAGAATGTTGTAACTGGAAGGAATCTGAAAAGTCATCCGCTATAATGCCCTTATTTAAGGGCAGCAACAAGAGAGTTCCAAAGAAATCATTTATTCAGAACCACAGACATAGATCTAAGTATCCTGAATCCAAAGTCCAATGTACATTCCAAATGAAGATGTCCTGTATATAGCTGGAAATATTGGAGTTGCAGAAGAGGTTAGGATTAAAAATATAATTTGAGGAATTGCTGGCAAGAGGTGCTCGTTGGAGCCATAAGAACAGATTAGGAGTGACTGTATAGAGAACAGAGGACAGAAACTAGAGCTATCTTCTGAAGCTCCTTGGTTTGTGGTAGACTCTCAGATTTATAAAATGTATAATTTTTTATAAAATTTATAAATTATAAAATATTTTTATAAAATTTATAAAATTTATAAAATGTATAAAATTTATTCTTTAAAATTGTAACAGCGTGGATTTAGAGTTAAAATGAACCTTAGAATCCAACTAATGCAATGCACCTTCCCCCCCATTTTGTACATGCAAAAATTGAGGCCCAGGAAGGTTGACTTGACCAAGATCACACAGGTCATAAGAGGTCATGAGGGGTGGGATCTGAACCTGGTATCAACTTATTCATCTGTAAAATGGGAATAATGAAGATCTTCCCAAAGCCATTACTAAATAAGAATGTGTTGAGCACCCTGGAGACTGAATCCTAGATGTGATGGTGGTGGGGGGTACTCTCTTCTAATTTATAGAATTATACAGATGGAAGAGGTCTTCTAGTTTGTCCCCTACCCAAAGTATGAATCCCACTTGTAGTATCCCAAGTGGCCATACAGCCTCCAAATTTTTTGTCCTCCCTAAAAGTTCTCAGAATTCCACATGCTCTTCAGCACCCAAACCCCTTCCTCTTCCTTTTTTAGGAAAGAGTTTCAGAGAGCAGCAATGTGAGAAGTACAATGCCTACAACTTCACTGACATTAATGGGAATCTCCTTCAGTGGGTCCCCAAGTACGCAGGGGTGTCTCCCCGGGACCGCTGCAAGCTGTTCTGCAGAGCTCGAGGAAGGAGTGAGTTCAAAGTATTCGAAACCAAAGTAAGATTCCTCAGACTCAGAATTCAGAAGGAAAGTGAGCTCACCTCCCCATGCTTAAGTCGGCCTCCCTTGAACTTACCACGAATTCTGCTTTTCTTTGCCTCTCCCCACTACAGGTGATCGATGGAACCCTGTGTGGGCCAGAGACTCTATCCATCTGCGTCCACGGCCAATGTGTCAAGGCTGGCTGCGACCATGTGGTAGACTCCCCTAGGAAACTGGACAAGTGTGGTGTATGTGGGGGCAGTGGCTCTTCATGCAGGAAGATCTCGGGCTCGCTCAACCACTCCAAGTGAGTCTCTCCAAACCTTTATGCCCAGGAGCAGTGGCCAGGTGGGGAAATTAGATCATAGGCAGGACTGGACTCCCTCTGAAATACATTTCTCTAGAATGACCTAGATTTTCTTTTTCTTTTCTTTTTGTACTTCTGAGGAGGAGAGAACAGCAACAACCTGAGCCCCTGGATGCTCTCCCTAGTGGCCTAGCAATCTGAGGACTTTTCCAAGTATTCTTTCATGGGGAGTCCTAGTCTTTCCGCTGGAGGCCCTTAGTTTCATCAGAACACAAAAGACGCTTCCTTTTGGTCCTCTCCTAAGAACTCTAAGCACTTTGCTCACATATAGAAATACTTCACATTTGTATAATACTTGATACCATGCTTGTGTGTTCATTTTTATAGGCTCATTTGATTCTCAAAATAATTCTGTGAAGTAGGTATGAAGCCCATTTTTCAGATAAGGAAAATAAAACAAAGAGAGACTAAGTGACTCACCCAAGATCAGCTTGCTAGTTAATGACAGAGCCAAGACTAGAACACAACTCTCCTGGTAGGTCCCAGCTCCATTTTTCTTTGCATTTTTCATTTCGAGAAGTTAAGAGCCATCACTGTGCCAGGAAGCCTGGTGCCAAGAATGCTGGTCCTCGATATTTGAGATGTATGTCATACCCTCCACATGCCACAATGACTCGGGGCTTATTAAGATAATCACTAGAATATTTGGAAGTCAGAATTTTTAAAAATGTTAAAAATTGTCTTTACACATAAGTGGGAAAAATAAAACGTCATTTTAAAAAAAGAAAATCCGTAAACTTGGGCAAATTGATACCACATAAACATTTCTTTCATTGTCCTCAATGAATGAGTCTTTGAGAAGCATTTGAAGACACCTTGCTTAGCGAATTTACACTTGCTCCCACTCCATCCCATCCTGTTCTCCCATTTCACTACACTGAGAACACAATCTGCCTAAGACAAACATGCTCAAGAGTTTCCTTGTATTTCTAAGCCCGAAGGGAATAGAAAGCTGAAGCAAAGGATTTGGGGCTTTCCCTGTCAATGATTTTAAATCCTGCTGTACGATTTTTTTTAAGTCTTTAATCATATGGACCAAAGGACCATAGGGCCCTAGATTAAGCAATCCATCTCCCTCCTACCCCAATATCCCTCCCCAGGCTATAAAGACAGAGAATTGGAATAGTTCTCATCCTCTTTTCTCCATACTTCTTCTCTTCCTCAGAGGAAGAAAGGAAGAGAAAGGTAATAAAGGTTCAACTAATCCAACCAACCTCTAGTTCTACACCTCAACATTTTTTTCCACAGTTTCTCAGAGGGTTATCATGTCACCCAAGAAACACCTACTTCCTGACATGCTAGCCAGGCCTCCTCATAAGAAAGTTTTATCTCACTAGTTCCTGTCCTGGAACAATATTAACCAAGTGGACACTATCCAACTCTGGTAGCAGATTGATCCAGAGGTGGAATGAGATTTCCATCTTCACAGGGTTCTGGAATGGTTCTCTGGAACTGATTTTTCCATGTGGGTTTGAACTCTATTGCTGAGGTGGCCAAGCAAAGTTTAATACCAGTGCACTGAACTGAATTTATTTGAGAGCTCATTTAAACTGAGAGGTGACAGGTTTGGCAACACCAATATGCTTCCCAAAACTCTTTGGGCTTGCTCTCCTATTCTCTGGGCTCTCTAGAGATAGATATATCTAAAATTTCAACCCAATCATTTGGAACATAATTGCCAGATTAAGCAAAAAATTTTTAAAAAAACTGAATGGCAAGTATTCCTGTCTGCCCCCAGAGTTGATTTTTTAAGGACTTTTTGAGCCATTTCTAAACACCTTGCTTTGTTCACTGATCTCCAATCTTGTATGAAAGAAAATGTTTTTCCAGCAGTCACAAGCATTTTAATTCCTGGACCACAATCACAGCCTGGATTCTCTGGTCACTGCCCTTAAGTGTCCCTCTCTCCCTGTAGGTACGGATACAATGACATAGTCACCATTCCAGCTGGGGCCACCAACATCGATGTGAAACAGCGAAGCCACGGGGGAGTTCGGAACGATGGCAACTACCTGGCCTTGAAGACTGCCAATGGGCGGTACCTGCTCAATGGAGACCTGGCCATCTCAGCCATGGAGCAGGACATCCTCCTAAAGGGGACCATCCTTAAGTACAGTGGCTCTATTGCTACCCTCGAACGGCTCCAGAGCTTCAGACCACTGCCAGAGCCCTTGACTGTCCAGCTACTGACTGTTTCCAGTGAGGTCTTTCCCCCAAAAGTCAAGTACACCTTCTTTATTCCCAACAATGTAGTCTTCAAACCGAAAGGAAAGGAGAAGACGACCACCAACATCATCCAACCCCTGCTAAATGTGCAGTGGGTCCTGGGGGACTGGACTGAATGCTCCAGCACCTGTGGGTCTGGCTTGCAGAGGCGGACAGTGGAGTGCAGGGACCCCTCTGGCCAAGCTTCATCTACCTGCAACAAGGCTCTGAAACCAGAGGACACCAAGTCCTGTGGGAACCGACCCTGCCCCCTGTGACCTAGTAAAGGTCTATGGTCCTCATGCTCATGGACATGGTACTGGGGAATGGACAAGGGCAGCCACCTATGATGACAACATTAGTTGGGGCAATGTATCCCACCCTGGCCTCCTATTGCCACAGCCCCCTGGGGACTACAAAATGAAAAGGGGGAGGAGGGAAGAGGGACAAATCATAACGGCTGTTGAGTGGACCTTGCTTGGGTTCAAATAGAGGGTATAGGTTTAAAGGCAAAAATGCACTTACTGACCTAAGTATAAACTTGGTGTCAACCTGTTTTCAAAGGACTATATCAGACTAAAACTGTTCAAGGAAGAAGAACAAAGTGCTATCTGTTTGGTTTCCCCAATAGATAATCTACCTCAAAGGGGAAAAAGAAAATAGTGGAAAGGGAAGGGAAAGAAAAGCTCTTTCAGAATAAGGGATGTTAAATATGTCCCTCAAGCTGTCTTTAAAAAGATAACAATGATATCCTCAGTATTAAACTCCATTGCCTGAAAGACTACAAGTAATAAGGGAAAGTGGGTAGCCAGATGTTCTCCAAGCATCTGCCTGAAGGAGAGAGATCCTTTTCAAGTATTTATGCAAATGTGTGTCGGACTAAAGTGTGATCGTGTACTAATGTCATGAGCTTGATCTGGTTCCTCATTTCCTTGGCGGGGGTAAGGGAAGCAGAGCCTGTGGATGGGGCTGCCACTCCAGGAAAGAAGTTAGCCCCATTTGAGCATGCACAGAGAGAAGTCGGCATCTTTGGACATATCACTTCCCTTCCACAAGCCTCAGTTTCCTCATTTATGAAAGAAGGGAATTGGAAGGGATGCTTTCTAAGACCCCTTCCAATACTAGTATTATCCAGTGGAGCTTTCCCAGCTCTCTCCAAATGTCTAACCAAAGAAAGTGGCAAAGTTTCCTGGTTCAGACTCTGAATGTGACAGATGAACCTAAGTCATAGCAGCAACAGTTCACCTAGATTGGTTTAGAGTGTTTCAGGTTTAAACTATCAATTCTGTGTCACCTGTGCGTCACTTCAAGGCTAATCATTTTAATGGGTTACATCCTATCCTACACGCACTCTCAGCCTCCCCCCCCCAACTCCTGTTTCTCACTGCCCTGTTCAGCAGCCCCATTTAAGTCTATAGGATCCTCAGAGTTGGGAGGCTGAAGAGGGAAGCAGATGAATCTAAAAATGGTCTGAAAGTGGAGTTTATAGACCTAGTCTCCCACCCTCCCTTCCTGGATGCATTTGCACAGAATGGCATTCCCTATCTAGCAGCCAAGGGACCAACTAAAGGCCAGCCAATGTTCTCAGAGTCATCTCTGTCCTCTCTTTTCCTTGTTTTGGCTCCACTCTAAGTCTCCTGGATCTTTGCCATTCACTCCTAACATACAGGGCTCTAAATCAATGATTATGAGTGGATGAAAAGCAACAAAGATAAGCAAAAGTAAGAAATAACATTGAGAAGAGGGAAGAAAACCACAACAGTCTGTTTCCATCCTGCAGCTTCTTTATCTTCTAATCTCTGACTCCCCTTTCCTTCCCCTTCTTCTTCCAAAAGCACAGACAACAGGATGAGTTACTTCTCTCCCTACTCACTTTCTAGAAAGAGCATTCGGTCCACTCTGTTCTGCTTTTTTTAAGGTGTACAGTAGAAAGCCAGGTTTACATAGACCAACATAAGCAAAACATTGAAAACGAGAATGCTGAAGCTGCTGAATATGACAGCTCTACCTGAGTGACATTCAGCACCTTCATTCACCCAAACTCTCAAATCAATCCCCCTAAAGCAGTCACCGGAGGATATTCCTTTGACTTGTTCACACTGGTCCAGCTGAGGCATCTCTGCTCCCTACATCATTACCAATCACAGATTCTGCCCCTGGAATTCAGCTGGCAGTGGGGCTGATGTGCAAAGCAGAATGGAATCCAACTTGGCTCTCCCCTCACTGTGTGGGCTCAGCAGGGCTAACAGGATAAATGCTTATTTGTGTCTGGAAACCCAACAGCTGTAGCTCAGAGGCTCACAAAGAGCAGATCTAAAAAGGGAGACTGGGCCATTGTTGCCCTGAACTAACCACCACCCACCCCTTGCAGAGTAGGGGAAGGGATGATAGGTGTGTTCTCCAGCAGGGTACCCTTTATGCACTCACTCTCACTGTGCTGAAATTGTCCATTCCCCAACATGAAGTCCAAATGGATGTTGGTATGGGTGTTTCATAACAGGAAATCCTTCGGGGCCTTGTTTGGGAAGCTAGTCATTAGACTAATGCCTTTGAACATATCAGACTCATTTAGAATCACAGAATCTCAGAATTTCTCCCAATGTATGAATGAATCCTCTCTGCAACATCTCTGACCAGCGGTTTCCAGCCTCTGCTTGAATATTTCAAAGAAAACAGCTGGTATAAATGATTCTTTTCTCCTTTCCCTTCTTATTACAAGTGGGTCTTATGCCTGGGAATAATTCCTGTCCTTCACTCCCCTAACTCTGCCTGGAGGCCTCTCTTGGCCTTTAACGATAGTGTTGTGTTTTGTTTTTAAATTTACAAAGACTTGCAACATTCCTCTTCCCCCACCCACATCAGCTCCCCTCTTAGTGAAGAAACAGTTCCCTAGTGGTGATGGGCCATCTCCTTGTTAAAGCCATACATATCCTTCTCTCTGAAGACACCTGTCAGGCAGTGTCCTTTGTATTTTTTTTTCACCCAGCTGGGTGCCCTCCCTATGAAGCCTATTCCTGAACCTTGTTTTCCAACTAGTCACTTTCCTTGCTCTCCTCTGGGCCTCTCTCCAGTTTTTCCACACTCTCCTAAACAAGCATGACTAATGCCAAGAATAGTGGGAGGATTCCTAGTATTATGTTGGCTCTATTTTTTTAAACATCACAGTTGTGTCCTGACTTATTTTAAGCTTGTGGTCTAAGACAGGGATGGAGAAAGGCTATGTTACTATTAAATTGCTAAAATTTTATTAAACAGTTTGCATACTGATGGGGGTTCAGAGATCCTGGAGCAGTAGGGCCCTCACACAGAGTCTAAGGTTCCCAAATGCCAAATTTCTTCTGGTCAGCAAGAGTTAGATTTAGAAAACCTCCAGAACCCTTGCCCCAGGCCCTCTAATCCACATCATCAGCAATGGGCCAGGATATTTGGACACATACTACAGAGTCTATCAAATCAGAAGTTTTTCTTCCATGGCTTGGGAAGCTAGAGGTTGACCACCTTGGACCCACGAGTAGAAATTAAGGACTCACTCCACACAGAGGTGTTCATTCCTCAGCTTCCAATTCCAGATACCCACTTCATGGTCACATCACTGCCCTCCCACCTGTAAGACTGAGAAGAACCTTAATTATATTGTAGAACCTGGTGCTACATATATGGGTCACAAGAAAGCTATTCCAGGTTTAAGGAATCTTATGGGTGAGCATCCATTCCAAATCATAACTCTTGAGCCCCTACCAATGTGTTTACTTTTACTAAGTCAACCGGAGGAGACAATTCATAGGAAAAGATGTTTTGTCAACCGGCATAGCAAAATAAGTGACAGAGATTTCCCTAATACATACAGTTACCACCAAAAGACACACATGAAGGGACACGTGTGTAACCAGAGGACACACATGAAGGGACACGTGTGTGGCTGGGAACAAATATGGCCAGAGAACATGTGTGACTAGGACAGCTCAGGCCTCCAATGCAGTTGCCAATGTCCTCTGGAAGTCACTATGTTGCTCTCTGCTTCCACCTACTGGTTTTCAGCAGCAATTTGGCTTCTTCCCAAAAGGAGGAAGAATATTAGCTTTTTAACTAATAGTCTCAAGAGCTATATTTAGCTCTTTAAAAAAAAAAAGAAAGAAAGAAAAAAAGTTCAAACCCCAGCCAACTACAGCCAGCCTGCTAGCTAGACAAGTCCTTGGACATTCTTAAGTCTGTCTTTTGAACTGTTCTTTCTCTGGATGACACTCAGACTTTCTCAGTCCATATACTTATCTAAGTTATAATCTGAAATTTCTTTTAATTCCCATCACCTTTCTCAGTCTCATGTTCAACAAGGCTGCCTCAAGTTGATTTAGCTATACAAAACTCTCTAGCCTGAATTGCCCAGTGTGGCCCATTCACCAGGCAGACTGGAGCATGCCTGGAGCTTTTGAGGAAATACCTATTTAAGGGAAAACTGACCCATGTTGCATGGGGGCAGGTGTTCAGATGCTGCTTCCACCGCGCTCGGGATTCTATTCAACAAAACTGAAAAGGAATTGGGATGAGGAGATTTGTTTCACTCCTAATAATGTCCTTGGGTGCCAAGCAAACCAATTGAGAAACAAGAACAAAAACGATGGTGAAGTTGATGACCTTTGCCCTTTATTTCCCCTCTACGGTATGATGAATTGATGTCACCTCCTTGGTCAGGTAACCAAAAAGCAATTCGAGATTATTGGGCAAGCTGAAAACAGTGAATGCAACCTAATGAATAAGGCTTAAATTATCACTGCTGCTGATTCCCCAGCCCCCATTCTATTCAACTGGACAGTGGTGGTATAAGGATCATCTTAGTGTAACATAGTCTGCCTCCATCTCGATCGCCAGTAGCTTAGTCAGCTACCATTGTGTATTGATAATCCATCGTTACAGGTACTGTGATGTCATGCAAAAGAGAGAAGTGACCTGGTTTGATCCCTGCCCTGAAATAAAATATATAGCAGTGATGGGTAATTACTCATATGCCCTTTACTAAAGAACGGTGAATAGGGAAAGGTCATCCCCTTCAAATAATGAATCCATGACTTCAAGAAAGACATTCAGGTAGTTAGCCCTAGCTATCAATGAGGTCACAGATATCTCCATCAGAGCTCCCTCACGTTTAGAAAATCTATAAAACATATAAGAACTAATAGGGTGATGGGCAGGTTAATATGTAAACGCTTAGTGAATGGAGTAATCTGCCAGGACTTCCAGGTCTTTTCCTTATGTGCTTTTGCCTACCTACCCAGTTTCCTTTTTTAGAAATATACCAGGGAGGGATTCCTTCCCTGTGTATCTCTTTGTTTTCTTGATAACCGCCTCCAAACAACTCGGCCAGATCTACCAGACCAGATTTGCCCTTTTCAGACTCAATGGCTACATTACCTTTCACCGATTCATGTTCTTCCGGGTGAGGAGCATCACTGATAACATTACCTTCTAAACAGGGGCCAGATGGCTTCCCCTGTTATTAAACCTTCCCAACCCCACAAAATAAACAGCAAAAGAGCTCCTAGTTGATGCTGCTAACCATGTTTCTTTTCGGGGAAGAAAATGAAAAAGAAAAGAGAAACAATATAAACCATCCCCAAGCATATATAATCTGGTACCACTGCAGGAACGATGAAGGAAACCCACAAATCACTAAACTCCCCTCATCTTGAGGCTGTCACTCAAAGTCAATTCTCCCTGCAGGCCCTGAGATCACTGAAATGAGGCAGGAAGGTTCTAGCTCTCCTTCCAGCACTCCTTGGCTGCCAAGTCTATCCCTGGCAAGCGCACAATTATCCCGGAAACAGAGTGTGCTGGGCTGAGCAGGGCCTGGAGAGCACTGCAGTAAAACCTCCTTAGACCTCAAGGGTTCCGCGTTCCAAACATCTCATAAGGCCCTGGAGGATGGGGAAGAGTTTACGCTTAGCCAAACACAACTTCCTGCTTCTAAGAAAGGGAAGAAAAAAAATAGTTAAAAGGCTTTTTGGACACCAGAGATTTCAAGTTAGAGTAAACAGAAATGAATCAGACACATGTGGAATGAATTTCTCCGGAAGTAAGGAAAGATGCTGTGTGTTCCACATGTAGGACCAGAATGCAGGAAAAGGGGAGCTGAGATGAGGGGATGAGGGAGGAGAGAAAGAACGTGGAGACTTGTATTGGAAATGAGTCAGAGGTGATAGAGGGTTCAGGAGTTAGTACCATGTTCTGGGGGATTTTCAAAAGAATAACAACTTGAATAAGAGGTGATCTAGAATGTACTGCAAAAGCCAGCACCAGCGCTACTGACAGCAGGTAAGCACGTCTGCTTCTGGGTTCTTTTGTACGTGTCTGTAGCAGGGGAAGGCGGGAGGAGAAAGGAACATTCCCAATGGGACTGAGGGCAGAACATTCTTGGGGGCTGTCTCAGACGTAGCTGAGCTTAAACCACAGTTCATTTCTCAATCAAATACTTGGCAAACTCTATGCCAGGGGAACGTGAAGAGAGTCTCGCTGAAGCCTTAAGTCGCCTTGGCTTTGGGGGCTGATATGAAAAGATTGCAGAAACAAGGAAGACCTAGGGACATCAGGAATAAGTGAGCAAAACAGGGTTATCTAGTGGAAACAGTGGTTAAAATATACATATGTATATAAAAATTAAAATATATGATGTAATATACAATATATATATTATTGATCCAGAATTGAGTCTCTAGCTTTGATAGCCATAACCTTCACTGTCTATATATTAGAATCTCTTTCCATTGTGATAGCCCCTTTTGGGTCCTGGACTTTCCCCCTGCAGCTGCTGACCTTTCCAGCATGGATGCTGCAATGTGCTTAACACACTCATCCTGATGGTCCCATCTTTCCATTATGCCTCTGGTGATATTTTTGTAAGTCTGCCTGTGTGGTTGGGGAGGCTGGGACTGATGTCAAATTCCTACTCCATGGAAAGGAAACTGACCTTTCTACCCTCAGAACACTGAGCACACTGAGAAAGGCCACCCTAGATCATTTGGACTACAGAAAGGTCAATGTATGCCTGGTGATGATGCCAGATCTCATAAGAAAACGGAAGAAAAGGAGTAGCACCATTTCTCAGGATAAGACCACCCCAGAACAGGAGCTGATGGGATGATGCCCAGTGGCCTCCATAAGAACCAGAACTTCTCATAAGTGAAGACTCTTCCCTGGTAATATACCATGAGAAGTCACCAATTCTCTGAATTCCACCCTAAAACCCCATTCCCTAAAGGAAGTTTTACTATCTTCATACCTATGTCCACTCCAATTTTGACATCCAGCATCTCAAGCATTGATAAGTCAGAGGGAGAATAGAAGTAGCCATAAGATGCCTGGAAGGAAGTCACTAGGAATATGAAACATACCCCTTGGTAGATTAAATATACCTACAGTGCCTTCCAGGTTGGAAAGTATGTTTCAAGGTTGTGAGGCATCCAGTCTAATTAGGCCCTTACGCTATCTTAGTTTACTGCCAGAAATTCCAATTGGATAATATGCTTGGCATTTTTCTTCTCTGTACTCTATAGTCCCTGTTGACTTCATTTATTTAGGCTTGGTCTTCCTGCTGATAAATTCAATGGAACCTGCTAGTGCTTCAGAGGCCAGCTGAATGGCACAATAGACAGAGTACCAGGCCTGGAATTGGGAAGACCTTAGTTCAAATCCAGCCTCAGACACTTACTAGCAGTGTGAACTTGGGGAGGTCACTTCACCCTGTTTGCCTCAGTTTCCTTATCTGTAAAATGAGCTAGAGAAGGAAATGGCAAACCACTCCAGTACCTTTGCCAAGAAAACCCCAAATGAGGTCACAAAGAATCAGATTCAGCTGAAATGACTGAATAACAATATGCTTCAGAAACATTCTTATGTCTAAGCAAAGGTTAGGTACATGTCTCAAAAGTTAAGAATAACAGCTAAAAGGGGCTTAAGAGGATAGAGAGTATTCATGATGTCACACAGAATCATAGATTTAAACCTAGAAAGACCCTTATAGGTCATCCAGTGCAACTCCCTTCATGTTACAGACAAGAAAACAGGTCCAATGGGATGAGGTGTCTTCCCTAAGGTCACACTGATAGTAAATAGCAGAGTCAGGATTCAAACCCACAGCCTTTTCCACCATGTCATACTTACTGAATCTGTACTTCACATACAAGTAAATCTCTGAGGCTTAGCTGCCTCATTCTAATCAAATGGCTCCCACAGAATGTATGTGTGTGTGCATGTGCAGGCATTTTTGGTATTTTGTTTTTGTTTTGTTTCGTGGGATAAAGGTAAGGGATTAGTTGAGGCATACAAAGTTAGGGAGTATGATAAACAAAGGTCAGAAACTGGAAATAGGTGACTGAATACTGAATACCCAAGGATTCAGCTTGACTGCTAAGATGGGCAATGAGGTTGTACCAGAGAAATTGGTACAGTAAAGACAGTGGAAAGATGGATGAGATATGGGGTGGAGGGTGGGAGTGGGGAGGTAAGGAGGAAGATTTGAAGGGAGTTGGTGACAGAAAGATATAGCAGGACAGAGGTGGAGATGAGATTGTTCCAGGTGGTGGTACTGTGACAGTGTAGAGAAGTGAGAAAGTGCTATGGAGGCCTTTTCTAACATTTTTGGGTAGAGTCCCAGTGTTTAAATAGATGCCACTGAATAGGAAACCACATGGGACAGAAAAATAAAGAGCACTGAATCTTTATTAGTGGGTGATAAGTGAAGATAAAGCCACAGTGCGGGATATATAGCCCTTCACCACAAACATCATTCAGCCCTGTTTGGGGGAACTGCCAAACTTCTCCCCCTCCTCTTTCCTTCCCACCTCCCATTTGGAGTGATTTGATTTCATAGGATGTTCCAGTGCTCTGTTTTGCATTTGGTCTTGTGGAACAGCCACAGCTGGCCTTCCAGTTCCTGCTCAGGAGCTGAAGTGCCAACTGCACAAGGAGAGAACAGGGCCTGGGCAAGAACACAAATGCCAAAGATTTTGCCACCAAGCCTCATCTACTAAGACTGCCAGGAGAATTTTGCAAACGGAATTAATCTGAATGTAGCTGATGAAAAACATCTGAACAAAAGAAGCCAGTACAAACAGAAGAGTTGAGTTAGTTTCCCACTGCAATTACCTCAAGTGGGTTTTCCAAAGTTTCTATGATGGCAGCTTTTGCCCTTGTATCTCAACAAGGGACACTAGTCTCCTAAGAGAAACCTTTCCTGATTAACTCTGCTTGGCTGAGAAATGTCTCTCTCTAGACCTTGGAATTATAGAATCTTAGCACTGAAAGGGAACTTAGAGGTCATCTAATCCAGCTCCAAACTGAAAGCCTGAATCCCCCTTACAACATCCCTAATAAATCATTGTTGCAGCCCCTACTTATAGACCTCTAGTAGCAGGAAACTTGCCACCTCCAAAGGAGATCTTGATTGTTTTTGAACAAATCTAATTATCAGGAGGTTCTTCCTTCCTTATATTGAGATTGAACCTGCCTACTTCTGCCTATTTGCCCGGGTTCTGCTCTTTGGGGCCAAAGAGAATAAGCCTAATCCATCTTCCATATGACAGCCACCAACACGACAGGTGGGCTAGCATAGCTAAAGCAGCAAGGCACCCTGAGACAGACAAGGGGATCAAACTACCACCACCACCTCAGCCACCATCTCTACTCAGACCTCAGGAAGTACAGCCTCTGACCCTGAGCCCAAGAGCCCCCGGCACAGCAGTGTCCGTCCTATAACCAGCCCTGCTTCCACTCTAGTCCCTGAAACCATTATTGAGAGGGGTGGCCCCTCTGCAGATGTGACCTGGCAAGAAAGTTCTCACCCCCATAATCCTTAGCATGTCAAATGATTCAATATGAGAGAGAGAGATGTGGTTTTATCAATGGAACTGTCATTTAAAAAGATGCCTTACTCTCTTCTGTAATCTATCTAAGAACCACGGGGCCTTTTCATCTGACTTAGAGCTGAAAGCTCTTATACATGTTGTCTCCCCTAGGGGCTGCTAGGTGGTGCAGTGAGTAGAATTCTGGCCCCAGAGTCAGGAGAACCTGAGTTCAAATATGACCTCACACACTTGACACACATACTAGTTGTGTGACCTTGGGCAAGTCACTTAACCCCAATTGCCCTGCCTTCCCCTCTCCAAAAAAAACACATGTTGTCTCCCCCATTTTGGGAAGTAAGTGCTATTATTACCCCTGGTTACAGGTGAGGAAACTGAGGCAAACAGAGGTTAGGAGATTTGCCCACAGTCACAGAGCTAGTAACGATAACAATAAATCACATTTATCTGTGTTAGCTATAGTAAGCTTTGTTACCTATGTATTTGATTGTTTTACCTGTGCATATTCCATCTTGTTAGGGATGCTGTGAAGGGAATTCCTTCATCAAACAAGGAGTGAAAAGAGATGGCCTCTGACATACCTTCCCGTTCTGGAATATGTTTTGTTTCTTGCCCATTCTCCATAATGCTTTGTCTCAAATGGGCACAAAGTTATTGCTGACCGGCTGAGAGCTGAGGAGGCCTTGAGCTACCTTGTCCATCCAATGCAACGACCCAAGCTGGGTGTAGAGCAACTGCCCTTGCTTCTCTGTTCTTTGGCAAAAACTTAGCTGTGTGTTACACTGTGCGTAAACAGTATGCTGACCTTGATCCAGGAATTTAAACAGTGCCGCTAAATGTAAACACTGACAAATACTTTCTTGCTTAAGTCGCCAGTGTTCAGGATAGGCCAGGGCAGCTTTTCTTCACTCCAGAAGTACACAGGGACACTTGGGCTTTTAAACGAGTCAGGTTTGCCTCTCTTCTCTGGAGGGAGAGACAATCATCCAGATTGCTTGGCTTTTAGATTACCAGCTTACGAGATGGAGGGAGCCCTCTGCTGATGACTCACATAAAAGTTCAGTTCCTGGCAAGGTAAGCTAGAGAAAGCTTTTGAAATTCTGGATTCTTACAACTAAGGTCTAGCTCTAACTTGGTCTTTCCACTTCGCAGAGATACCCTTATAATTTCATTAAGTGTTCGTGTACTGAGTGCTCATATAATCTCTTCATCTCTTCCTTCGAACACTGGAACAGAAGGGCTCTTGAAAAGATTCTCCCTATGCAAAATTGCTCAGGTGTTCCCAAGCAATGGGCTACATACACCTATGCGCTCCCACATATCCAGCAGTTGCAGTATCTTAGTCCATTGAATTCTGTGCTGTGTGTGTGCATGAACATCTGTTTGTATGTATATATGCATAAATGTATGCGTACACATAAATATACATATATACATATATGTGTGTAAATGTATATATATGTTTATATATGGTTGAGTATTCATGCGCACACATACACATACACACACAAATAGAAAGAGAGAGTATCCCAGGACTGGAAGGAATATTTAGAGACCATCAGTTCCAACTCCCGTATGCATATCCAGATAAAGAACGCCTCTGATGCCACAGCTTGAAAAAGGAATTCTTCCTAGCAGCTGGTGCCTTGATGCTGGAGGTTAGCAGATTAACACCAGGGTGTGGGGCCCAATTTTGAACTCCAAAAATTACTGCCGATAAGGGCAGGATGGCTGCCAAGGCCCATGGTGTGAATCCCAGGAGAAGCACCCTCTATTTTAAGCACTGTCTCAGTCCATTGCACTGTCATATGTATTGGCTCATGCTGCACTCTTCCTCTGTCTGTTCTCCTTCTCTCCCTCCCTCCCTCTCTCTCTCTGTCTCTCTCTCTATCCCTAACTCTTTCTCTCTCTCTCCCCTTTCTCCTTCCTCTCTCCCTTTCCCTCACTCCCCACCAAACTCCTTCCCAGGTTTCAACTCACTACACAATGATGAGACCCAACTCTCTGGCTGTCCTACTCTTAGAAATCTCCCACTCTGGAGTGATACACATGACATCAATCAAAACAGCCTGGAGGTCATTATGGTCCTAGAAGTCATTACAAAGAACAAATTATATTATCATGGCATTCATTTGCAAAAGGTAAAAAGAATAGGAGGAAGAGATGAAGAAGAAGAAAATGTGGAGAAAGATTTTTCAGATGGTAACAGGGTACTATTTAAAGTACAAATTTGTGCATATGGTGGGGGAGCAGAGTCCCTGGCAAGAGAAAGCCTCATTTTGGAGAAGGCTTCACAGGGAGATACAAATGACACTTCATTCTTCATGTAATAGGACTGACATGCCTGCCAATTCACACGCTTTCTGCAGACAAAGGACAAAAGCCCCCTTAGGTTTACCTTTTGAGACTAAGAAAGATCAGAAGGAAAGGCGGCTCACTCTAAAGCCAGGAATGAATAAGACCATGTGGCTGGGTACACAGGAGAATAAACAAGAACTTAGGACTTAGAGGTCAACTAGTCCAACTCTTCATTTTACAGAAGGAAATTGAGGTCCAGATAGATGACTTGCCCAAGGTCATATTGCTAGTTAATAATAGAACTGGAAAGGTGAAACCAAGATGCCAGAGTCCTCCAATACAACCACTCCACAAAGATCTAGAAAATGCACCAAACCAAGTCCTGATGGGGAAATCCAATAAAAAAATGACAATGAGTCATTTTTCCAGCCTAATCCAACATAAGGGGACAGAAATTGCTATGGACCTTAGAGATAGCCAGGGGTACAAAATGAGAGGCATACAGGGACTGAAAGGACTGAGGTCCCAGAGGATCCTAAGGATACAGAACAGGTGCCAACTGTAAGCTCTGTCATTCTTTACCCAGTTCTGGGTAACTGAGGAAGGTACCTGAGCCTAGGGATTCAAAATGAGAAGCAGTCACTACTGTTTACTGTTTTAGGAACAAATTCAGAAGCAAACAGTGTCTGTGTGGCAAACAGTCTCAGGAGCAGAGCAGGGACTCAGTTCTAGCTTCCAGCATTGTCTAAAGCCTTCAGTGGAACAGTCAGGGCAGAAATCCTTCAGTTCTGTCTCTCTAAACCAGTGAAGTTTTCCAGCTGGCTGACAGAGGCTGAGTTTGGGAGTAGTCTACTGGAACTTTTAACCAGGAATGAACCCATAGGAGTATTGCTCAGACTCAAACCTGAGGAGAAACTTGCAGAGTTAGAACAGGAGGGTCGTGATCAGATTTCGCCCAGGATCAGACCACCAGCAGAGAACTGGAAGCTTGCAGGTCCACAGGCTAAGCTGACCTTGAGATCCTGAAATGACACAACACTCAATATCCCAAGAAAGTAGCAGAAGCACCCACAAGGTCAAATGCTCAGCTCAGACATTCCTCCCAAATTAATTTAAATTACAAACTCCCTAACCTAATTAACTTAGATTACAAACCCTTTAACTTAAATTCCAAAATCAAAAAGTAGGATGGAAGAATGAACAAAGAAAAAAATAGCAATTCCACCATAAAGAGCTATTATGAGGACAAGGATGCTCAAGACACAAACCAAGAAGAGAATGACTCCAAAAACATATACAAGCAAAGCCTCAAAGCGAAACATATCTTGGGAACAAGTCCAACCAGAATTCCTGGAAGAGATGAAGCAAGACTTTTTTTAATAACTAAAAATGATTTTTAAAACCAAATAAGAATGCTGGAAGAAAAAATGGGTAAAAGTGAGAACTATAAGAAAGATTTAGAAAAAGAATTAATAGTTTTAGAACAAGAGGCACAAAACATTACCCAAGACTACCTGAAAGTTAGAATTGACCAAATAATAGCTAATTACTCCATGAGACAACAAGAAATATTAAAACAAAGTCAAAAGACAAAAAAAGTAGAAAATGTAATTTATCTTATAGCAAAAACAACAGACATGGAAAATAGATCAAGGATACTGGACTACCTGAAAGCCAGGACCAAAAGAAGAGCCTAAACATCATACTTCAAGAAATGTTAAAAGAAGGCTGCCCAGATTTCTTAGAACCAGAGAACAAAGCAGAAATAGAAAGAATCTTCTTGTCACTTTCTGAAAGAACTTCCAAAATGAAAACTCCCAGGAACATTCTAGCAGAAATCCAGAGCTTCCAGATCAAAGAAAAAATACTTCAAATGGCCAAAAAGAAAGAATTCAAGTACCACAGAGCTAGTGAGGATCACACAGATTTAGCAGCCACCACTATAAAGGAGTGAAATGCTTGGAATATACTCCAGAAGGCAAAAAATATATGCTTAGAACAATGAATAACTTACCTAACAAAACTAAGTAAAATCCTATGAGGAGAAAAATGGACCTTTAACAAAATAGAGGACTCCTCATTATTCTTGATGAAAAGAAGAGCTGCATAGCAACTCTGAAATAAAAACACAGGAGTTAAACATAAGCAAGCCATCATAAGGGACTAAACAAGGATAAACTGTTTACATTCTTATAATAGGAGATAATACATATAGGTATATAATATATGTATATATAATGTATAATACATATAGAGATAGACATCTCAGAACACTGTCACCATCAGGGGACATAGAGGAGTCTAATCAGACAGAGAGAATGGGAGTGTTGTGTTTTGAAAATCTTAAAAGAAGAATAGAAACGGAGTGGAAGAGAAATACACAGGGTAGTAAAGAGGAAGATGGGGGAAATTATCTCAAAATTAGAGTGCAACTAGAAATCTATACAAACAAGGAGAAAAGGGTGGGAGGTGGAGCAGGCAACACTTCAAGTGCACTCTTTTCTGAACTGGTCAATGGAAGAAAGAATGTACACACACACACACAGAATTCAGTATAAAAATACATTTTATCCAACAAGGAAACAGCAGTTAAAAGGGCAAAGGGAAAAAGAAGAATAAAAGGGAGAGTAGATTAAGGGAAGGATTAGTCTTTCTTTTTTTTGGAGGGGAGAAGGCAGGGCAATTGGGGTTAAGTGACTTGCCCAAGGTCACATAGCTAGTATGTCAAATGTCTGAGGCCAGATTTGAACTCAGGTCCTCCTGACTCCAGGACTAGTGCTCTACTCACTGCACCACCTAGCTGCCTGGGGAAGGATTAGTCTTAAGCAAAATAAACTAGTTGGCAGGAGGCATGGAACAAAGAGAAGGAAAGTTCTAAGAGAATACAATAGGATATACAATTAATAATCATAACTGTGAATATTAATGAATTTAACTCATGCATAAAATGGAAAAGGCTAGCAGAATGGATTGGAGAGGTGACTCCAAAAATATGTTGCTTACAAGAAACACGCTTTGAACAGAAAGATGCACAAAGAATTAAAATATGGTGCTAAAACAAAATCTATTATGCTTTAGGTAAAATAAAAAAGGCAGGAGTAGCAATTATGATCTCAGACAAAACAACAGCAAAAATAGACATAGTTAAAATAGATGCATCTAATTCTTAAAGGAAAAGTCAATGAATTACAAGGAAAAATGAACTATGAAACTATAATAGTGAGGCAACTTCAGTTTAACTCTCTCAGACCCAGATAAATTTAAGCAAAAAGTAAAGAGAAAGTAGTTGAAGGGTTTGAATAAAATTTTTGAAAAGTTAGGTATAATAGAACTCTACAGATTGTCGAATAAGATTTAAAGAGAATATAAATATTTCTGAGCTATACATGGTAGCTTCACAAGAATTGACAGTGTTGAGCCGGAGTACACAACCTACATAGCCCATGAGCCACTTGTGGCCCACCAAAGGATTTCAGGTTTCTCCGTGAAAAATGTGGAGTTGCCACTGCACACTCTCTTGTTTGTCACATGACCCGTGGCAACCAACCATCATCAGTCTGTCTCTAGTCTATCCTATCTGTGGGCTGAAGAAATTTAGCCTATTTTAATTTTGGTCCCTACCTACTGCCAAGTTGTGTAGGTCTGATACAGCGCATAAAAATCTCACAGAAAATTGCAGAAAAAGAGAAATATTAAAGCATATCTTTTATATATCATAATCCAAAATTATATTCATTAAGGATTTGTGAAGCAAAGATTAAAGATTAAGTGAAGACTACATAACTTAATCCTAAAAAATGGGTGGGTCTAAGAACAAACCACAAAAACAATCCATAATTTCATTAAAGACTGACAATGAGGTATCATACCAAAATTTTGGAGATTAGCCAAAGCGGTACTTAGGGTAAATGTTAATATCCCTAAATATTTCTATCAGTAAAAGAAAGAAAAAGCAAATCAGGGACTATGGGGGACAGAGCCAAGATGGTGGAGAACAGCAGGGAGGTGCTTGAGTTCTCCACCAAATCCCTTGAAATACCTGTAAAAAATTACTCTAAACAAATTCTAGAGGTACAGAACTCACAAAATGACAGAGTGAAACAAGTCTCCAGCCCAAGACAGCCTGGAAGGCCAATGGGAGGCATCTATCACACTGTGCTGGCTACACCAGCACACACCGGGTCAGAGCAGACCCAGCAGAGAAGGCCCCAGGGCAAAAATCACCAGCAGCTGTGGCAGTTTTCAGACTTCTAAACCACAAACACCAAAGACATTATAAAAGGTCAGTGGGAAAACTGTCAGACCTGGGTAAGAAAAGAGCACAGTCCTGAGGAGGCGGCTGCAGTGGCAGTAGCAGCAGCAGTGGCTGTTTCCAGAGCTCCAGGCCCACAGATGGCAGGGGGATCAAGCATCTGATCAAAGTGGGTGTGCAGGTATCTCTTTACTGGCACTGAGGCAGGATTCTCTTGCTTTGCCCTGCTTGGATCTGGGT
>CM053622.1:676340597-676358140 GCA_028646595.1 Phalanger gymnotis
CCTCTCTCATCCCTTATTCATTTTCAACTCACCCTGTGCCCACTCTCTCTCTCTCTCTAAAAAATATGGAATGCTTCACGAATTTGCTTGTCATCCTTGTGCAGGGGCCATGCTAATCTTCTCTGTATCGTTCCAATTTTAGTATATGTGCTGCCGAAGCGAGCACTTGAGGGTCTTTTTAAATGACCAGAGGGATGCTGACTGTGAGGCAAGGTACAAGATGACATTATAGTTTCATCTGTTAGGTATTTGCAGGGATTAGACTACACAAGTAGAGCTTTGTTTTCTGGTATGTTTGGGTGGACAGATCTACTACTGGTTTTTACAATATAAGATCTCTTCCTGGCCATTTACTTTCACTCTACATGTATGTGAAGCAGTTGGCTTTACACAGTGAACAGTGACAGGTCTCTTCTCACTGCCAAACCCATTAGAATAGCACATCAATCTGTCCCAGAGCCTCCCACCCTCTCAGGTTTGACAGTAATCCAATCCCTTCTCCTTTGATTTTCCAGATCACCCGCCCGTGGTCTCCCCTATCCCTTGCTTGACGAACTTTTCAGACTTTGGCAGCTGTTTGGGACTCAAAGTGAGTGAGTTCATCCTTAGAGCATGTGCCTTGGTAGCCAAATCCTCTAGGTTTGAGAAGCATGACACAAGACATTTGGTATTCATTGTGCAGTCACATAGGGACAAGTCCATTCTGGGCTGTCCCTCAAAAGGGTCAGCTGTTGCCAGGTTTGCCTAAGGTCTGAGAGAGACTCTTGGCTTGAGGCATAGGAGGTCAACCTACAAGCGTTTTTCTACCTTGCTTCCATCTTCCCCTACCCTACTAAGTCTTTGATTTCTCCTACTGTAATTAATTTCAGCAGAAGCCCATTTTCATTTCCTTTTCCATTTTTCTAAATCTGAAAATTCCCACCTGGTCTGGAGCTAGGATTTTTAAGAGACCAAGTTAAGGCTTTAATAGTCCACAGACTTTTTTGTTTCTAGGAGGTAAAGAGTTGGAAGTGGCTAATGAGTTATATTCCAATATACAATGCCCTCTGATTGTGTATTATACACCAGCATGCTGCATTTGGAAGAGACAATTGTGTAATGCTTGCCCATTAATTGTGAATAAACATTTCAGCTGCACAGTGAGTATACCAGCCAAGCTTGTCATCCTCATATCCAACAGCTTTCAGTTGTCCTGAAGCCCCTTAATGCCAGCTTTTCTGAGAAAACTGGAGTTTGAGAAATGGAGCTGTATCTCAATATAATTTCTTTCCCATCCTGAAAGAAAAGAATCCACATAGAGTGAAAGGATTTGAGTTCTATAATCCCAAGAGGATGAGGTTTCAGCATTTCCATCAACAATTCAATTCAAGAGTTATCAAGCACTTACAGTTGGCAAAGCACAGGGTTAGGTATTCTCCTACCTTGAAACTCCCACGCCATTTAGACCTTTAAAAAATTCCCTAATTAAATTCTAAATTGTATTACTGATGCTTCTTTGCATACCTTATTCACCTTCTTTAGACTGGGGGGCGTCTTTAAGGGCAGAGGTGGGCCTCATAGTTTACATGAAAGAGGGCTGGTCTTGGAGCCTGAAATCCTAACCCTCTGTTTATAATCTGACCCCCCCACATACTGTATAACTAAGTGACTCATTGACAAATCACTTGATATCTATGAGTCTCAGTTTATTCATTAATAAAATGGGGATAACAATATTAATAGGAGGCTCGTGAGTAAAGTGCATTGTAAACCTCTTAAAAACACCATATAAATACATCATTTTTTTTCTTTGTTACCTCAGTGCTTAGTATAATGCATGGTATCGCTCACTGGGCCATTGCAAATTTGCCAAGAACTGCTGTCAGAAAGTACTGGGAGAAAAGAGGGAGAAAAGGTGCTCAGGGTGGAAGAGCCAGTGTGCTCAGCCCAGGTGTCTCTACCAAAGGAGTAGGGGGAGCAACCATTTGCTATCAATGCAATGACCATATAAAGGATCACTCCTGTTTTACAGAAATGGAAACTGAGGCAACCAAAATAATTTGGCCTCTTTTTGGGCAGCAAAATTGATGTCCGTATTCATAGGTCAATACTCTCTCTGTACTCTGCCCATAACTGTCATGGGTTGCTTCTTGCATGTTGCTTACATTCAGTCTGAAGAATAGACAAACTATGCCTTTTTACACACACAGACACACACACACAGCCTCCTCCTCTGCCTCTGATCCCCCCCACCTCCCACAGACACAGACTGAGAGGTGCTAATAGTTTCTGGCTTTTTTCAGAGCCTTTATCAGGAACTGCTGTTCTCACAAATCAAACAGTGAGAACGTTTGTCAGTGATTTCCCCAGAGTGGGCTTAGCTCTTTCTGTTGTATCAGTTATTGTGTTTGGGGTCAGGGCTGCTTCACAAACACAGCCATTCACAAATACATGCCTGGAAGCTGCTTAGGTGGTGGTGTGGTCCTGCTTCCTCCTCCTCCTCAAGGACCTAAGAGGGTGGTACAATTCTTCAGAGGCATGGCAGTTTCCATGGCAGTTTCTAAGCAGCAAGGGAGCCAAACCTATCCTTGGAAATTCTATATTCATGGACTTGCTTATCTATCCTGGTGACAGCCCTAGGGGAGATAGGAGTGTTTGGGGATCTGTAATTGATTGATTCTTCTCAGGGCAGCACACTCCCTACACCTGGGCTATTTCCTGTGACAATTCTGGTTTTTTCCTCCAGTTTATTCTGGGAATTATTCCTGACCCTGGAGGGAGTTTTTGTTTGTTCCTGTGCTTAGGAGAGTTCTGTCTTACTGTTAGCTGGCTTTGGGGCGGGGAGGGACTGCTGTCCATTTTTGGAGGTTAAAGTAGACCTTCCATTATGAAATAAAGATAAGATGGGACTCATCAGGAGACGATGAAAGTGATTAGAGTTCCCTTGCAAACTCCATGAAAAGTGGTCCCATAACACAAATATCACAGGCTGAAAAGAAACAGGGGAATGCAATAGAAAGAACATGATGCCAGGAGACATGATGCCAGATGGTTCTAGCACCCATCCTCCCATGAATTGTATGGTGGTGTGCTAACAGTAAGAAGATCATTGACTTTGGAGTCAGATCACCTGAGTTCACATGTTGGTTTTGCTGCTTCTTACCTCTGTGACCTTGGGCAAATCACTTTATATCTCTAGGCTTCAGTTTCCTCAACAGTAAAATAATAGGGTTGCACTCCATGACTTTAAGGTCCCTTCAAGCTCTAAACTAATGATTCTATGAACCTTAAGTTAGAGGACTGGACCTCAGTTATCTTTAAAATGGGAATAATAATGTATTTGCATGAAAGCTAGGGGCTGAACCAGATGACAAGATCTTTTCTTGTTTGAATATTTATAGTTCAATGACCGCCTCTCTCTCTGAAACGATAAATTGTGGAACTGGAAATGAATGATACATCTAGACTTCTTTTCTTATGTGTTGACGACTTATTTCAGTTGGACCTATATGGCATTTTAATACTTGCTAGTGAACCACATTTTCTTCGGGACCCTAACTGCCTCTACATAACATGACTGAGCCTTGTTCGTTGTTCCCCTACTTTTATTGTGAACAATAAGTCTCTTCTTGGCAGTCAGTCCCTTTTAGCCCTAGTCAATAACATTAATTGAACACCCAGTGTACACAGAGTGAAATGGACGGACTGAGAAACACAGACCAAGCCAAATTAGAATATGTATTGAGCATCATTTATTAGCCCACGGCTGTCCCATAGAGGGGAGCAGCCCCGAGCTCAAGAATCTAGGGCTTCTTATATGTGAGCCTTGAGCAGGTGCAAGCAAGTCGTTACAAAAGCAGAGTATTGTGAGCATGTTTAGGCAGAGTATTGTAAGCGTGTCTGGGCTTGCCCATCAGGGGCCACACAGGACATTTGTTGCAGGTAGCTAGGTTCTGATCTCAAGACTCAAGGTTTTACACCAAATATTTGTTGCAGGTAACTAAGTTGGATCTGAGGTCACAGAGCTCCAGTAAGTGGAGTGTTACAGCACGCCCTTTGAGCAAGAGGTCTGCATGCCCCTGAGCAAGGGGCTGCACGCCAGCGTGCACGCCCCTGCACAAGGGGGGGGGGTGCTGCATGCCTCAGAGCAAGGGGCATTTCAAGAGAACTATCATTATCAGTTGCACACTTTAATTTTTACTAATATTATTTTTACCTGATATGATTTCATTGCAATAGGAAGCTCCGTGTCAGGGAACAAGTTCTACTGAAGCAGATTAGGCACTTTTCTGTCATTTATAGTCATTGGAGAATGGAAAAGTTAAATTATTTGCCCAGGGCCACACAGCCATTTAAACCCAAGTTCAAAGGACCAGCTTCCCTAGGCTTTTTGTGCTCTGAGATTGGATTTCTCTGTGTTGTTTGCTAGGCTGTTCTGCGGTTTACTTCACAGAATTCCCTTTGCTTAGTGAAGAGAGGTCAAATTTTGCTTCCCATCTTGCTTCCAGGAATGTGTGGTGTGTTCTGTGGGAGTGCTACAAAGGAAGGGTTTTATTTTACCTTCCTTGAATGGAATGTCAGTCATCCTAGCCATCGAGGGTGCACGTATAAATAGAGGAACACGTAAGCCTGCATTAAGATTGAGAACATAAAACAGCCACCCCAAAGTACTCCACTGCTCTCTTTTGATTAAAGGTCTCCAACCCAACGGCACCACAGACTTTGGTGTGGATCCAGCAAGTCAGTCACCTAATCCCAAGGCCTTATCTCAGACATAGTTTAGGTAGGTTTCACTGCCAGGTACAATCCCTTCCAATCCTGCCACCAGCAGCTCCAGGTTCTAACTGCTTTTCTTGCTTTTGTTACCCATTATAGATTATCCATGGTCAGAGGAGCCAGGGCGAATGTGGAAACTGAGGTGTACAGTTAATCCCCAATCCCTCATTTTAAGCCAAAATTTTTAACTCCTTCCTCCCTCCCCCAATTTACCAAACCTTTGATCAGAGAAGAAAATGGGCTTAATGAGTGTTTCAGCTCCTTTTATTTCTCCTGTGGGGGTATAGCAGAAGAGAGTTCTTTACTCAAAGACCTTTGATGGCTTCCAGTTATCTATAGGATAAACTTCACACTCTTTAATCTATTTCCAGACTACTTGCTAATCTTATCTCTCACTGTTGTATATAAAAATCCTACTCCAATCAGGCAGTTCTATTTCTCAAACACATCCTGTATCTTTTCTTATACCATTCCCTTCATGCATGAGAGGCAGCATGGCATAATGGTTAGGGCACTCAACTTGAGTCAGGAAGAACTGGATTCAAATCTTGTCTATGTAACCCTATGCAAGTCATCTAACTGTTCTGTACTTCAGTTTCTTCATTGATAAAATGGGAGAGTTGACTTGGAAACCTCTAAGGTTCTTAGATCCAGCTCTGAATCTGTGTATGAACCTATGATCTGGAATACCCATCTTCCTTTCTCTCATCCTTCCTCCCCCTTTCTCACCATCTTCTCTAACCATAAAAATTCTGCACGTGTTTCAAGACCTATCGCTAGTCCCACTACTTCAAAAAATTCAAGTCTGCCTGCTCTAGTCCTCAGGGATCTCTCCCTGTTCCGAGTTCATGGGATGTATTTTCTGGACCATTCATTTAACATCACAGACTGTTCTGAGATATCTTTTGTGTTCTCGTTTTATGTTGTTATTTAGCTCCCTTATGATTATTTAACTTTACATTTGTGTTTTAGCTCTCTATCTAGATTTCAAGCCTCTTGAGAACAAAACCATTATTATCTTCTTTGTAACCCTTACAACACCTAAAACAATACATTTAGGTACTCAGTACTAAGTTGTATGAATGAATAATAATGTATAGTTGTCTATACTGGAAAGTGCATAATAAGGTTTCCAAAGAAATTTAAATTCAGCATTCATTAAGCCCCTACTCCGAGTAAGCTCAGTGCTAGACACTGAGTATGCAAAGATAAAAAATGGTGTAGACTCTCTCTCTAGGACCTTACAACTCAGGAGGGAGAAGGGGCATGTACACAAATACTGTAATGTAAATTAGAAAATGAATAAGTGCATAGGAGAGGTAAAAGGGAGGTCTGACAGATTAAACAAAGAAGGAGGGATGGCTTTTAGCATTGTCATTAGAAAAAAACATCATAGGAGATAGTCCCGGTTCTGGGCCTCAAAGGAGGGCCAGGATTTTAATAGCTAGAAATTAGTGGTGGTAACGTTTCAGCTCATGTGTATGATCATGTGTATGAAAGAATGAATGGTGTTGGTAGAGGGAAAGATGAGATCAAGGAACAGTTTGATTACAGCATGGAGTGTCCAAAGGGGATTATTATGAAATGAGCTGGAAAGACAGATTGGGTCAGATTATGGAGGACCTTGACTGTCAGACTAAAGAGTCTGTATTTTATTGAGTAGGCAGTGAGGAGCTACTGGACACAGGAGCTGGGGAGTGTGCGTGCATCAGTCTTGTGCTTTAGGATTTAGGTACCAGTCTGAAAGATAGATTGTAGGAAGAAAGGACTCCAAAAATTAGGAGACTTTCAAAATAGTCCAGGTAAGAAGTGATAAAGGCCTGGATTAGGTAGTGGCAGAGGAAATAGAAAGGAGAGGATGGATTTAAGGGATATCGTAGAGGTAGAGTCAACAGGACTTGGCAACTGATTGGATGGTATGAGAAAAATGGAAGAGTCATAAACAGTTCTGATGTTTTGAGTCTAGGTGTCTGGGAGAATGATGCTACCATCAACAGATATGGAAAGGGAAGTTAGGAGAGGGGAATACATCCTTTTGGAGGAAAAGAAAATAGATCAATTTTAGGGTTACTTTTGTGCAGATGGAGCCAGTTCTACCATAGAAATATAGGCATTTCTAAAAATCAATTCTCTATGCAAAATGGTGCAATAAAAATCACAGGGTTGATGGGGTAGAGTTAGGGGTACAACGCTAAAAAACTTCATCAGCGTCACATTAAAATGGACATGAGGTATTGCATAGAGGTGGCTGGTGGGACAGTGGATAGGGCTCTGGGTCTGGAGTTAAGAAGACCAGAATTAAAATCTGGCCTCACAAGCTTCCTAGCTATGTGACCCTGGGCAAGTCATTGAATCTTTGTTTATCTCTGGTTCCTCAACTATAAAATGGAGATAGTAATAGTAACTACCTTGAGGGGTTGTTGTGAGGATCAGATGAGATAATTGTAAAGTGCTTAGCAAAGCATAATAGGTGCTATATATTTTTTTTAAAGGGATACTAGTAATTTATTTAAAAAAATTAATATTTTATTTCCCCCCCAATTACATATTAAAGCAATTTTAAACATTCATTTTAAAATTTTGAGTTCCAATTTTTTTCTCTCTTTCCCTCCCCTCCCCTCAGTGAGAAGGCAAGCAATTTGATATAGGTTATACATGTACAGTCATGTAAAACATTTCCATGTTTGTCATGTTGTGAAAGAAAACACAGATACTCTCCCCCACTCCAAGAAAAATAAAGAAAAAATATGCTTTAATTTTCATTCAGACTCCATCAGTTCTTTCTCTGGAGATGGAGAACATTTTCATCATAAGTCCTTCAGAATTGTTTTGGATTATTGTATTACTCAGAATAGCTAAGTTGTTCACAGTTGATCATCATATAATATTGCCGTTACTGTATACAGTGTTCTCCTGGGACTGCTCATTTCACTTTGCATCAGTTCATGTAAGTCTTTCCAGGTTTTTCTGAGAGCATCCTGCTCTTCATTTCTTATAGCACAATAATATTCCATTATAATCATATACAACAACTTGTTTGTCCATTCTCTAGTTGATGGCTATCCCATTAATTTCTAATTCTTTGCCACCACTAAGAGAACTGCTATAAATATTTTTGGTACACATAGGGCCTTTTACTTTTTGCTTTTCATCTCTTTGGGATACAGATCTAGTAGTAATATTGCTGAGTCAAAGGATATGAATGGTTTTATAGGCCTTTGGGCATAGTTCTGAATTGTTCTATAGAATGGTTGAATCAGTATACAACTTCACCAACAGTGCATTAGTGTCTCAATTTTCCCACATCCTTTCCAATATTTGTCATTTTTCTTTTCTGTCATATTAGCCAATCTGATGAGTGTGGGGTAATAGGTACTATAGTAATACTTATTTCCTCCCCTTCCTTTTCCCTATCAGAATTCAGGAGAGAGGTCATTTATGGAGACATATTTGGAAATCATATAAATAGAGGTGGTCGATCAATCAACAAACATTTATCAGGTACTTTCTATGTTACACTCAATAATTGATGCTATGGGGGAAGATGTTACTGTTATGGGAGAAATCATAGAGAGAGAAGAAAAGATGGCTGAGGACAGGCTTTGGGGGGTGGTGGTGCTTACATTTAAAGAACTGGTGAAAGAAGAGAAGCTAGAAAGAGAGGTTGAGAAGGATGAGTTAGAGCCCAAGAGATTGAACCAGAAAAGATTGGTGTCATAGAAACCAGTGGAAAAGCGAGTATCATGGGGGAAGCAGTCAGCTGTTTCAAGTGCTAGAAGAAAGTAAAGGAAGATGAAGACTGAAAAAAGATGATTAGATTTGGCACTTAAAAAGAGACCTCATGGGGTGGGGGGAGTTTCAGTAGAGTGGTGAGGACAGAAGCCAAAACTACAAGGGGTTAAGGAGTACATGGTATGGAAGTGAAGGGGGCAAGTACACACTATTCATTCTGAAAGTTTAGCTGTGAGGAAAAGAGGATAGGAGAGATAAAATTGGTTTGAAGAGATACTAGGGTCAGGGAAGATTTTTCTCTGGTTTAACTCTGTAATATGAAAATATTTAGGAACAGTTAAGGACAATCTCTAGGTCTGTCTTGGAGAATATCATTCCATTAAAGATCCTGAATGATATTGGGACCAAGTGGGTTATGGGGTAAGACTACTTGGACCTACAAGTTGTACTGTTAGCAATCAGGTTTTGGTAACATCTTAAAGTTATTTTTAGAGCCTCTGGTCTTGATGTGAGTCTGATGAATATTGTTACCTTGTCTTTTTTTCTATACACTGCTCCCCTGTCTCCTGAACTAGTCAATCAGTAAATATTTATTGAACTTCTACAATGTGGAATGCTATAGTGCTTTATCCTTGGACTGGTGCCAGTCGGCATTTTTATATTTGATTTGGATGAAAACTTAGATGGCATACTTATCAAATTTGATGATGACATGAAACTAAGAGGAATAGTATATTGGATGACAGAATCAGGATCTAAAAAGATCCCATCAGGCTAGGCAGATTGGTCCAAATTAAAGTAAAATTTAGTAAGTAACATCTTTTACTCAGGTTAAAAAAATCAGCTGCATAAGTATTGGCTATACAGCAGTTTGTATGAAAGAGACATGGGATTTTTGGTGAATGGACAAAAGTATAGCATTGTGGACCAAAAACCTCATAGAATTTGTCTGCATAAATGGAATTGTAGTATTCCACATAAAAGGGAGCATAGTCCTGTTGCACTCTTCATTTGATCAGAAGATATATGGATTACTGTGTTTAGTTCTGGGTGCCATACTTTAGGAATGAAATTGAATGAAATTGAAATGAATATAAATGAAAAAGAATGAAATTGAAAATTGTCCAGAGGAAAGAGACCCAGGATATATAGGTGACTTGAAATCATGCCATAGGAGGATTGGTTGAAAGAATTAGTGATAGTTAGACTGGAGAAAAAAGCTTTTGGGGGAACATAATAGCTTTCTTAAAGCGTTTAAATGATTGTCAAGTGGAAGGAAAGAAACAAGCATTTATTAAGTGCATACGTATGTGCTAGTCACTGTGCAAATATTACATTTTACAAATATTAACTCACTTAATCCTCATAATGATTCTTGAAGGTAGGTACTATTATTGTCCCCATTTTACCATTGAAGAAACTGAAGCAGACAGAAATTAATTGATCATAAGCATCTGAGGTAGGATTTGAACTCAGATCTTTCTGCCTCCAGGTGCAGCACTCTCTCTACTGTACTACCAACATAAAAGAGGGGTTAGACTTGTTCTACTTGGCTCCAGAGGGTAGAACTAGGAACAAAGGAGGAAAGTTTCAAAAAGGAAGATTTCATTTTGATATAAGGAGAAAAAAATATTAAGAATTAGAACTTTGAAAAAAGAATGGTCTGCTTAGAGTAGGAGTGAGAGCCCTTCATTTGCGATCTTTGAACGAAGAACACTTATTGTGGATGTGATAGTTAAGGTTCCTTCTAGTTCAGGTGTGGGTTGGACTAGTCATAGGTTCCCAAAGTGGGCAATAGCGCCCCCCCAGGGGGGTGCTGGAATGATGGGGGGAGCGATAGTAGTCTCAGGTGCAATTGTGGGATATTGAATAAAAATAAGGGGGCAGTAGAAGCATAAGGAAAGAAGAGAAGAGAAGAAAATTTTGAAAAACCATTCGTACAGTTTCATCTGTTGTATAACAGAGTTCAAGTCATAGTGATTACATTATTTTCCAAATAAACACACAAAATGCAAGTTATAACCCATCAGTGGTCAAGTTGCCCTACAGGTCTTAACAAGTAAGTGTTGGCAGGTAGGTGTGCTGCACATTTTCTGCAAGTCCAGCATGCATCAGCAGGAATATATGTGTGTAATGATTTGTTTACAATACAATACTATATAGTTACATGACACAAACAAAATTTCAATGCAGGAAAAACCCCACAAATTTACAAAAAGTTATTAAATTTAAGATGCAGCATTTTAAAAAAAATACATTTTTTGAAATAATGCAGATTTAAAAAAAACTGTTAAAGGGTTAAAAAAAAGTAGATTTCCGGGGGGGAGCACTGAGTAATTTTTTTTTTGAAAAGGGGGCAGTAGGCTGAATAAGTGATCTCTAGACTAGATCAGTGATCTTTGTGTTGAGATTCTATGATCTCACCTCTCTGGCACTGTTAAAGACTGTATGTGTGTAAGTGAATGAACAAATGAATGAATGAATGATATCATCAAGATGTGACCACAAAGTAAATGATTTTAAATAAGCATTCCATAACTAACACATTCAAACAAATGTTTCCCCTTTCAAGGTAGTTGCCTTGGGATGCTATATACCTATTCCAAAGATGCTACCATTGCTCGATATATTTTTGCAGTTCCTCTTTTGGAATTATTCATTCTTTTGCATACCTCTGTCAGAGCAAATATTTCAAGTAGATTTGATGTTTGGATATAGCCAAAGAGTAACCTGGAGCCATTTCAAATGAATAAATGGAATTACCAAACTAGATAAGTTGAGCTGTCCAAAAAGTACAATATACTTCTTTGTGACATAATAAGTTCCCCATTCCTGGGAATGTTTGAACAGCGGTTATATGAACAACTCCTTTTGGAGGGTGTTGTAGAAGGAGTATAACCATTGTTCAGGGGGGTTGGGCTATATGGACTAAGTGCCCTTTAATGTGTCTCCATTGAATGATGATGGCACTATCATCCTTCTTGTCACTCTGGATCATACTTCATATCTCCATTTCTCACCCCCCCCCCCCACATATCCTCAGTTGTCAAATCTCACTGATTTTGCCTTTCTAGCATCTCTCACATCAGTCCCCTTCTTTCCACTCACATTAGCCTCACCATTTTGTGCCTGAACTGGGTGAGACAACCTCCCAGCTTGTAGACTTTTCCTTTTCCAAACCATCCTCCACAATCTGCCAAAATTATCTTTCCAAGGCATGGGTCTTACCATGTTATAAGTCTGTTAAAAAAACCTTTGGTTTCTTCAGTATCTCCGTATTGCTTTTGGGATAAAATACAAACTCCCCAGCTTGGCATCTGAAACCCTTTATAATCTGGGGACAGTCTGCCTCTCTAGACTTCACTTCATGTTATTTTCCTTTATTTACTCTATGTTCCAGACAAACTGGCCCACTTGTTGTTTCCTAAACTCAGCATTCCATCTTCTGTCTCTGCCTTTGCACAGTCTGTCCCCTATGCCTGGAATGCGTTCCCCTCTCACCTCCGTCTCTTAGAATCCTTTGTTTCCTTCAAACTTCTACTCAGGTGCAGCTGTGGAGGAGACACCTATTGACTGAGCCCCCTCTAATCCACCCAGTTCAGAGGTTATAAACCTTTTCTGACCACTTTGGAAGTGAAACTTATGGACCCTTTCTCAGAATAGTTTTAAATGCATAATATAAAATACGGAGAATTACAAGGGAAACCAAAGATTAGTGAAAATAAAGAATTTTTTCCCCATTAAATTTCATGGACCCTCTGTAATCAATCCACAGACCCAGAATTAAGAACCTCTGCCCTAGTTATTACTCCTCCCCCTCCTCAAATTACTTTGTATTTTCTTATTATGTACATGCATCTACCAGCAGAATGTAGGCTTCTCAAAGGAAAGGACAAGTTTTGTTTTCTCTTTGTAACTCCAATACCTAGCATGGTGTCTTTTATTTATTTTTTATTTTTTTGAAGGGGGAGAGACAAGGCAATTGGGGTTAAGTGACTTGCCCAAGGTCACACAGCTAGTAAATGTCAAGTGTCTGAGGCCGGATTTGAACTCAGGTCTTCCTGACTCCAGGGCTGTTGCTCTATTCACTGTGCCACCTAGCTGCCCCACCATGGTGCCTTTTAATAACTGTTTGTTGAATTGGATTAAAAACAATGTATGACTGTAAAGTAATGACTGATTTTCTGGTATGGCTCCTAAGTTAGCTTTGAAGGCAGATTCCTAAAGAGGAAGTACTGTAAGTACTTTGAGCAAAGGTAGTTTTGGAGGAAGTTCATAACGGCCTAAGGTGAATGCATGGAAGCCAAAGAGTCACTTAGATATGTAAGTTCTGAATGATTAAAAGAGCCTCATTGCTTGAGAGTTATTTGCGAAGGATGGTTCCTACCCAAGAGAAACTATGTTGATATTACCAACAAAACCCAGCAGGAAGAGATAGAAAGAGAAATTCCATTTAAAATAACTGCAGACTCTATAAAATGCTTGAGAGTCTACTTGCCAAGACACACATGGGAACTATGAACTATATGAACACAATTATAAAACATTGCTCATGGGTAGGCTGAACCAATATAATAAAAATGACAATGCTACCTAAACTTTTATTCAGTGCCATACCAATCAAACTACCCAAAAATTACTTCGAAGAGACAGAAAATTATAAAATTTATCTGGAGGAACAGAAGGTTAAGACCATCAATAGAATCAGTGGGAAAAAATGTGAAGGAAGGGGTGGGGGGTGCTAGCAGGACCAGATTTCAAACTATATTATAAAGCAGTAATCATCAAAACAATTTAGTCTTGGGTAAAAAATAGAGTGGTTGATCAATGGAATACATTAGGTACACAATATACAGTGCAAATGAGCACAGTAGTTAGCCTAGTGTTTGATAAATACAAAGATCTCAGCTATTCAGGCAAGAACTCAATATTCGACAAAAACTGTTGGGAAAACTGGAAAGTAGTCTGGCAGAAACTAGGCATAGACCAACGTCACATACTATTGCCAAGATAAGTTTAAAATGAATACGTGATTTAGACATAAAAGGTGATATCACAAACAAATTGGGAGAATATAGGAAAAATTCCGTGTTAGATTTATGCATATAACCTTTTAGGTCTAAATCATGTGACCATTTTGAGCTTATCTTGGCATATGCTGTGAGATGTTTTAAATCACTAATAATTAGAGAAATACAAATTTAAATAACTCTGAGGTACAACCTCACACCCATAAGATAGGCAAAGTCCACAAAAAAGGAAAATGACAAATGCTAGAAAAGCTTTTGGTGGAGCTGCCATATTATAAAGATAATCAACTATGAAAGACTTAGGAACTCTAATCAATACAATGATCCGACACATTTCTAAAGGATTCATGATGTAAAATCAATTGGGGAAGGGATCTTATTCTTATAAACTTGACTTAGTACTCTACATATCTTAGAAATGAGGCTTCTATGAGAGGAACTTACTGCAAAGATCCACCCTCCTACCTCCACCAGTTTTCTACTTTTCTTCTAGTTTTAAATGCATTTGGTTTTGTTTGTTCAAAGCCTTTTAAATTTTATGCCATCAAAGTTGTACACTATACCACCCATGTTCTTCTTTATTTCTTGACCGTGAACTCTTCCTCTTTCCATAGATCTGACAGGTAATTTCTTCCTTGCCCCTTTAATTTGTTTATGATGTCATCCTTTATGTCTAAGTAATTTACTCATTTGGAGTTTGTCTTGGTATACTATGTAAGATGCTGATTCATATCTAGTTCCTGCCATATTCTTTTCAATTTTATCACTGTTTTTTCCTTCTTTCCTCAAATAATGATTTCTTGCCCCAGTAGTTGGGATTTGGGGATTTATCAAACTCTAGGCTTCAGTGCTCATTTGCTTCTGTATATTGTGTACCTAATTTGTTCCACTGATTAACCTGCTTCTTGCTCAGTATGAAATTATTTTAATTATTACTGCTTTATATTATAGTTTAAGATCTGCCACTGCTAGGCCTCCTTCCTTTCCATTCCCTCCCCGCCCCCCATTAATTTCCTTGATATTATTAACCTTTTATTCCTCTAAGATGAATTTTGTTATTATTTTTTCTAACTCTATAAAGTTATCCTTTGGTAGTTTGATTGGTATGGCACTGAATAAGTACACTAGTTTAGGTAGTATTGTAATTTTTATTATTTGCTTGTGCTACCCATGAGCAATTAATATTTTCCAATTGTTTAGATCTATTTTTATATGTGTAAAGAGTGTTTTGTACTTACGTAATAAAGATCCTGTGTATCTTTTGACAGGTAGACTCCAAGAACTTTATGTTTTTTACAGTTATTTTATTTATTTATTTTAATATTCATTTTAAAATTTTCAGTTCCAAATTCTCTCACTTCCTCCAGCCTTTCCCCTACTCACTGAGAAAGCAAGTAATACCATTTTAAATGGAATTTCTCTTTCTATGTCTTTCTGCTGAATTTTTTTGATAATATACAGGCATTTTTTTGAGCAGGGAAGGCAGGGCAATTGGGGTTAAGTGACTTGCCCAAGGTCACACAGCTAGTAAATGTGTCAAGTGTCTGAGGTCAGATTTGAAATCAGATCCTTCTGATTCCAGGGTTGGTGCTCTACTCACTGTGCCACCTAGCTGCCCCAATATACAGGCATGTTAATGCTTTGTGTGTTTTTATTTTATAATCCTACAACTTTATTGAAGTTGATAATTGTTTGAGTTAGATTTTTGTTGATTCTTTAAGGCTCTCTAAGTAAGCTATCATATCATCTGCAAAAGTGGTCATTTTGTTTCCTCTTTGCCTATTGTTCCTTTAGTTTCTTTTTCTTTTCTTACTGCTATCACTAGCATTTCTAGCATTATATAGAATAGTAATGATCATAATGAACATACTTGCTTTGCCCCTATCTTATTGGAAAGCTTTCTAGTTTATTCTCATTGCAGATAATGCTAACTCTTAATTTTAGGTATATACAACTTATCATATTAAGAAAGGATCTAAGGGGCATCTAGGTGGCATAAATAGAGCACCAGCCCTGGAGTCAGGAAGACCTGAGTTCAAATCCAGTCTCAGACACTTGACACTTATTAGCTGTGTGACCTTAGTCAAATCACTTAATCTCAATTGCTCTGCCTTCTGCCCTCCAAAAAAAAAAAAAAAAAGAAAGGAACTATGTTTTCCTGTGCTTTCTAGTGTGTGTGTGTTTTTAAACAGGAATGGGTGTTGTATCTTGTCAAAAACTTTTCCTGAATCTATGATATAATCATGTGATTTTTGTTGTTTTAGTTATCAATATGGTCAGTTATATTTATGGTTTTTCTAGTATTTTACCAGCCTTGCATTCTTGATATAAATCTAGACTGGTAATAAATTCACTTGATATATCTAGCCTGGCCATAGTATATAATCTTTGTGATACATTGCTATAGTCATCTTGCTACTGTTTTGTTTAAAATATTTTCATCGATACTCATTAGCGATATTGGTCTATAATTTTCTTTCTTTGATTTGATTCTCTCTGGTTTAAGTATCAAGACCATATTTATATCATAGAGATTTGCAGGGATCTCGTCCTTTCCCATTTTTTCAAACAGTTTATGTAGTATTGCAATTAATTGTTCTCTAAATGTTTGGTAGAATTTGCTTGTAAGCCCATCTGGCCCTAAAGTTTTTTCTTTGGGAGTTCATTTATGGTTTGTTCAACATCTTTTTTTTTTTTTATAAGATTGGATTATTTAAGTCTTCTATTTCCTGTTCTGTTAATCTGGACATTTTTTATATTTTTGTAAATGTTCATCTATTTCATTTAGATGGTCAGTTTTATTGGCATATAATTTGGTGAAAGAATTCCTAATAATTTATTTATTCCTTTTTTGTTAGTTTAGATATTACCTTTTAATTTTTTGATAGATAGCGGTAATGTGGTTTTTGTCTTTCTTTTTTAATATCAAGTTAACTAATGGTTTATCTATTTAATTGATTTAAAAATAGCTTCTAGTTTTATTCATTAATTGAAAGAGTTGTTTGCTTTTCATTTTGTTTATTTCTTCTTAGATCTTCAGGATTTCTACTTTGGTGTTTCATTGGGGTTTTAAAATTTGTTGGTTTTTTGAGTCTTTTTAGATCCATTTCATTGATTTGCTCTTTCTTTTTTTTTTCTTTTTCTTTTTAGATTAATTTATTTATTTTTAGTTTTCAACCTTCATTTCCACAAGATTTTGAGTTACAAATTTTATCTTGAACTCTCCCCTCCCCCTCACCCCAAGATGGCATGCATTCTGATTACATCTTTCCCCAGTCTGCCCTCCCTTCTGTCACCCTGCCCCACCCTTATCCCCTTCCCTCTTATTTCTTGGAAGGCAAGATAGATTTCTATATCCCATTGCCTGTGTATCTTATTTCCCAATTGCATGCAAAAACAATTTTTTAACATTTGTTTTTAAAACTTTGAATTCCAAATTCTCTCCCTTCTTCCCTCCCCACCCACCCTCACTGAGAAGGCAAGCAATTCAATATAGGTTATACATATGTCGTTATGCAAAACACTTCCATAATAGTCATGGTGTGAAAGACTAACTATATTTCCCTCCATCCTGTCCTGCCCCCCATTTATTCTATTTTCTCCTTTGACCTTGTCCCTTTACAAAAGTGTTTGCTTCTGACTACTCCCTCCCCCAATCTGCCCTCCCTTCTATCATCCCCTTGCTCTTTATCCCTTTCCTCCCTACTTTTCTATAGGGTAGATACCCAATTGAGTTTGTATGTTATTCACTCCTTAAGTCAAATCTGATGAGAATAAGATTCACTCATTCCCTTTCAGCTCCCCCTCTTTCCTTCCATTATAACAGTTTTTTCTTGCCTCTTTTATGTGAGATAATTTACCCCACTCTCTCTCTTTCTCCTCCTCCCAATATATTCCTCTCTCACCCTTTAATTTTATTTTTTAGATATCATCCTTTCATATTCAACTCACCCTGTACCCTCTGTCTATATCTATCTATCTATCTATCTATCTATCTATCTATCTATCTATCTATCTATCTATCTA
>CM053622.1:676358640-676397047 GCA_028646595.1 Phalanger gymnotis
AAAAAAACATAGAAAACTAATTGTTAGATGGGATGTGGGGAAACAAACAATCATTCATTCCTGTTGAAGCTATGAGTTGATTGAACTACTCTGGAAAACAATTTGGAATTACGCAAGAAAAAGGACTAAATTGCTCATACTGTTTGACACAGATATTCTACTACTGGGAATATACCCCAATATGCTGGGGATATTAAAACTGGCAAGAAAAGATACACTTGTAAAAATATTATCCATAACCACGTTATTTATCACAACAGAAACGGGGGGGGGGGGGAGCCAAAGAGAGAGATGACTAAACTGCCCACATCCTTTGAGTCTCAGGGGTGGGGAACCTGCAGCCTCAAGGCTATATGTGGCCCTCTATGTATTCACTTCATTTGGATTCAGTCAAAAAGCCACACTTGAGGGCCTAGAGGGCCATACATGGCCTCGAGGCCAAAGGTTCCTGACCCCTGGACGGTTAGAAAGAATTATTCCAAGTTGCTTGAGATTACTATACCATAAAATATTATGAAAGGGACAGTTTTAGAGAAACATGAGAGGACTTGTATGAACTGATATCAAGTGAAGGGACCAAAACCAGGATGACAATTTACCTAATAACAACATTATAAAAACAAACAGCTTTGAAAGACAGAAATTCTGTTCAGTGCAATGACCAACCATGATTCCAGAAGACTGATGAATAAACATGTTACCCACTTCCCAAAAGAGATGTGATGCACTCAAGATGCAGAATGAGACACATTTAGGAATGTAGTCAGTTCAGGAATTTATTTTGCTTGACTATGCTTACTTGTTATGAAGGTTTTCTTTTCTGTTTCTTTTCTGTTATAAGGTGTAGAGCGGCACGGAGAAAAATAAATGCTTGGTAACTGAAAAAGATAAAATTAATTTTAAAAAAGAAAGAGAGGAGAAAAACGTGTACCCAAAAATCAGAGAATAGCCGAACAATATGAATCAAAAAATGACACAAGAAATAACAAATATGAACAATTTGAAAAATGTAAGAAGACTTGTATGAAGTAATGCAGAGTGAAGAAAGAAGAACCAAAAGAACATATATAATAATTATAACAGTGTAAGTAAAGTCCATATTTAGAGATACTGGGGCAACTAGGTGGCTCAATGGATAGAGGGCTGGGCCGGGAGTCGGGAAGACCCAAGTTCAGATCCCCCATCAGAAACTTACTAGTTATGTGACCCTGGGCAAATCAACCTCTATTTGCCTCAATTTCCTCATCTATAAAATAGAGATGATGATAGAATTTAGCTCCCAGAGTTATTATGAAGATCAAATGAGAAAATAATTGTAAGGCACTTAGCACAGCGCCTGGGACATAATAAGTACCATATAAATGTTAGCTGTTACCATCATTATTGTAGGTTTTTTAAAAACACCAACTCTGGTCAAATACAAAGGTCAATATGAGACTGCCATCAAAGATGAAAGATAAGCCTTTTCTGTTATCTGGTTTGGGGAGGAGGAATATACTTTCTAGAGTTGGTGTTATTTGGATATTTCCTGCAAAGGGCTTGTTGTGTTTTTTTAATATATTTTAAGAAATTTTAAATAATAAGAAAGTTAAGTTCAGAACACATTCTCTCCCTTTGTCTCGTTATAAAATTAATCTCTCTCCTCTCCCCACCACCAATTCCTTTCAGTTGTGTCACGATGAAAGTGTGAAGTTTAGGGAGCTTCTATGGTGGCACAGTGGACCCAGAGTCAGGAAGACTCCTCTTCCTGAGTTCAAATCCAGCCTCAGACACTCACTAGCTGTGTGACCCTGGACAAGTCACTTCACCCTGGTTGCCTCAGTTTCCTCCTCTGTAAAATGAGCTGGAGAAGGAAATGACACACCGCTCCAGTATCTTTGCCAAGAAAACCCCAAATGGGGTAACAAAGAATCAGACATGACTGAACAACATGTTTTACCTCATACCACATAAGCTCCATGAGCCGTAAACTAACATGTTATTTTCTTGTTTTAGTTCTTAAACCAATATCAAATAAAAAGTTTCAAAATTTTCAGACCAATTTGCTGATTACCTTCTCATTTTCTTTGTCTTTTTTATATATTAATAGTACTGGCAGTTATTCTTAGAAGAAAGGTGGAATTCATTAAGAATTTTAAGACTCATTACTGGGAAGTTCCCCTTTATCTGTTATCTTATTCCTATCTGTCTCCCTGAAATTTCTAGCAGAAAAAAAATCCAAGGGGATAGAATTCTAATTGAATACAAGAGGGGAATGGGCGTAGATTTAGAACTACGTCTTATTATAAAGTGGGTCTAGGAGAAAAACCTGGTTGGCAACTGATTCTGTGACTCTAAGACAGGCCTGCATAAACTGCAGGGGTGAGGTGGGGCAGAGCCCAGATCAGGGAGCCCACGTATGGCCCTCAGGACACTTGTTGCACACCAAAAGATTTCAGGTAGCCTATGAAAACATAGAGGAAGACATGCTTTGTATGTAGAGGAAATCCTTTGGCTTGCCTTAAGCAGCCAAGAGGTGTAGGTTATGCCTGCTCTAAGAGAACGTAGACAACAGAGGTTGAGGGGCAACCTTTGGGGTCTGTAGAAGAAAAAGAAAGCAGTAAACAGAAAACTACCTAGAAATGGAAAATATACCATTTATTGTAACCAAATTTTAGAGTTGGAAGGACCTTACCCCTCTTCCCATTTTACAGATGAAGAAATGGACACCCAAAGAAGTAAAACGTCTTGCCCAAACTCACAAAATCAGGTAGAGGCAAGGCTGGGACCACAACCTTCTAGTCCACGGGTTCCCAGAGCGGGCGATACCACCACCATCACCCCCATAGTGGTGGAGCAGTAGTAGCCTCGGATGCAACTGAGGGGTGTTGAATAAAAACGAAGGGGCTGTGGAAGGATGAGAAAAGAAGAAAATTTTGTAAAACCGTTCGTATGTGTCTCATCTGTTGTATAACAGAGTTAAAAGTTGTAGTGATTACATTACTTAAACACACAAAATGCAAGTTATAATCAATCAGTGGTCAAGTCCATCAACGTGTCTTACCAAGCCACTGTTGGCAGGCCAGCACATTGAGCATTGTTGGAAAGTCCAGCATATGCTTCAGCAGGAATATGTGTGCATAATGACTTGTTTACAATATGATACTATAAGTTTACAATGAAATATTACATCACCAAAATTTGAATAAGGAAAAAACCCACAAATTTACAATAAATTACTAAAGATGTATCATTTTTTAAAAAATATTTTATATTTTTTGAAATAATGCAAAAATTTTTTTAAAACAATTAAAGGGTTAAAGGTAGTAGACTTCCAGGAGGGTGCTGAGTAATTTTTTTTTAAAGGGGGAAGTAGGCCAAATAAGCTTGGGAACTTCTACTCTAGCCCAGAGCTTCTGACTTACTACAGTTCCTTTCTAGCATCCCATGGTTCTTCTCTAGTTGAGTATAAGGAGCGAGGTGGAGAATAAGGTCACTAGAGAACATTGCAGCTGCTTTAGGCATAATAGATAGAGGTATGAAATGGATTGGGGAACCTCTTTGGATACTACTAGAGACTTGGAGAACTCTGATACCAGTAAGACCATGCTTCTCAGTGACATATTCTTCTGTCTGGCTATTTTGACTTTGTTCAAGATCCTGACAAGAGCTGGAAATTATTCCCAAATAGATAGCAAAAACAAGCCCTTTCCAACATGTAAGTACAGCTATCCTATGATGTCAGCCAGAGACAGCTCCTTACCTGGACTCAACTTCATTTCATAACTTCATCTGTCCTCTACTGTCATCCAGAAGCTCCGGGGATTTCTGAGCTCCTCAATGATAAAATGTTATTCTTTCCAACCAACTTCATTTAAAATGAGACCAGTCTCATAGCAATTTCTAGGTGCTTTATAATGTGTAGTTATTTTTGCTCCTGTGATTCTCCATCAATGGACAAATGTCACTATTTAATGCATATGCCAAGCTCTACAAACCCTTGTCTTCAGTGCCAACCCTAGGCCAAACTGCAAATTAGGTGAAATCTGTCTTGTCTTAAAGAGTGCCCTTCATTTCTCCCTCTCAATGTCCATCTCTCATCTTCTTGTGCCACACTACCCAGCTGTTGTTCGGTAACCTCATTCTGATCCCCTGGCTGCCTAGAGTTCTTCACTATGGCACCAAAACCATTCTTTGTGATCTATCACCAACTTTACTTTGTCCCATCGGAGCCTGCCCAAAGCTAATCACGGTTAGAAAAGATCAATAAAAGAGTTCACTATGAAACATTTATGTGTTACTTATTCCTACTGGAGGGCTTGCACTGATCAAAAGAATGTTTCCAGTTTTAAAAACATGATCCTACTATTACCATAGAATTTCAGGCATCAGAAGCAGAACCCTATGAAAGAAGCATTTTAGGACAAGGCAGTCTTTCCTAATGCCCTACAAATCACACCATTCATGTGCCTATCTAATAGTAATTAATTGTGCATTCAGTACTTAACGGTTACTAAGTTTGGGTTTGATACCTGTGGCACCATAAGTAGTCCAAAGCATCTGTTTCCCTTAAACCTAAAAAAAGATAATTTGTCATTATATTAATTTCTAGTAAGGGAATACATTATCTGAGTTACTCACCAGGTGGTACTCAACTTGAGCCACCAGCCCAGAAGTAAGCAGTGTCATCAGTGTGTGTGGGATGCATGTGTGGGATGATTTTCCTAAAAAAAAAAAAAAAAAGTAATATCCTCATTGGCCACCAGAGGACACTCAGACTAAAGATGCCTACTGCTCACCCCACCACCATGTCTTGTACTCACCAGATTTAGAATTCCACTAAGGAAGAAAATGGATTATTCAGAATGTAAAAATGTATAAACTATAGTCAAGAGATAGCCCTAAAGACCTCAAATTCTCCTCTCTCTGGTCACTACTCCCTTCACATCTACTGCCCTCAGATAACTTGGTTGGTCAGCTGGTTGTTATAGTTCAATCTTGAGAAGGACCAAAACGACATCACTATGCTACGGTCAAGTTTCAGTGTGTCCAACCATGGCTGATCAGACCAATGAACTTGGAATGTTCTACCACAGGTTGGGCACAAATAGTCCATGTGAACATTTGGGGTGGATTCTCTAAATCTGCACATCTTGTGTTTCTTTTGAACTACTTCAATTCTTCTTTGCTCATAGAGCATAGCACCTTCTCTGATGTGGGCATGCCATGCTCAGTAGTCCTGTGCCAGTGTCTCCCATGTCACACAATCAATTCCAAAGTTCTTAAGAGAAACCTTGAGAATGTCCTTGTTTTACTTCTTCTAACCACCGTGTGAACGCTTTCCCTGTGTGAGTTCTCCATAAAACAGTCATTTTGGCAAGCATATATTTTGCATTCGAACAACATGGCCAGCTCATCAGAGCTGTACTCTCTGAAGTAGAGTTTGAATGCTTGGCAGTTTAGCTTGAGGAAGGACCTCAGTGTCTGGTACCTTATCCTTACAGGTGATCTTCAGAATCTTCCTAAGACAATTCAAATGGAAGCAATTCAGTTTCCTGGCATGGCGTTGGCATACTGTCCAGGTTTAACAGGCATACAACAATGAGGTCAGCACAACGGCTCTCACATAGTATACTGAACATAACAAAAATAGAAAGAAAATAGGTTAAATGCTCCTATGTGGAAACATCTGCCTATAACCACCTCATAAACCTCTTCCCACTTGCCCTCCTAGATCTCAGAGAACAGGATAAAATTCCCAAATCTTGTACCCACAGCTTATGGAAAAGAGTAAGAGAGGGCTTTGTGTATATCCAGATGCCATTTCTGGATAACAGACAATGGCAATGAAAATCAGGAGGGGAAGAACATTGGAAATCGGTCTTCCCTTCTCAACTTGCCAGTCTACCTAGAATAATGATAGTCAGCAGTCTTGGCACTCAGGATCCCCTCTTACCCTAGCTTACACTTCCATACTAGCTCTAGGCTAAGAAAGAACCTCCTCATTAGCCCTTGTCTCCATCAGTCACAATCATCACATGATAGGCTGCAACAGCCAGTCTCTGTGGTCTGGTCTTTGTTATGGAATAGGGGGAATCTCAATCCAACAGCAGCTGCCGCTAGCCTATAGATACCCTCAGGGTTGTCAGAGAGTCAGACTAGCAGAAGAAAGGAAAAGCAGCCAACCCTGGATGCTAGGGAACAGATTCCATGCCCCTTTGCCCTGTCTTACAGCTCTTTGTCTGTCACAAGCTAGAAAGCAGATTTACACACACACACACACAAACAAAAGGAGTGGGGGGTGCATTTTAGACTAATATCTCATACCATATACCACAATAAACTTCAAATAATATTCTCAGAAGAAAGTCACATCACAAAAAAAAAAAATCGAGAAAATGGAAGGCTATATTAAGCACTTCCTGATACTCCTGGTGACTGGCGAAGGGCAATCAGTCTCTCCTGGGTGACGAGATTATTGGAAATTGCTTTATTTATCTCTCTCTCCCCAAAGCACCATGATCCCAGTTGCAGAGGAAAATAATAATTTAGGCTGATAAAATGGCAAGGTTTGAGCATAAGTTATAAATGTTTCATGTACATGTCTATTCAATGACACATTTAGTCATTCAATAAACAGTTATTAAGCACCTACTATGCATCGGGCACTGTACTAAGTACTAAGTACTGGGGATACAAAGAATGGCAAAAGATAGTCCCTGCCCTCAAGAAGCTTACCATCTAATGGGAGAAGACAATACATAAAAAGAAGCTAAACAAAGGAGGGAAAGGGAGGGTACCAGAAAGGGGCATGATGAAGTCCTACAGCCTAATGGAAAGATGCTCATTCACCACCCTGTCCAATCAGCAGGAGGGAGTGGCACTAGGGGCAGAGGATACCAAGGAGGTGTAAGTTTCAGAGTTGATGGGATCTTGCAGGATAATGGGTTTCTGGAGATCATGACATGTCCAGGAGAGCATCCAGTTGGGAAATGATGAGATGACTATCATCAGTGCCCTTCTTAATTGGAGGATCTGGGAGGGGCTCTCATTTATTAAGAGCCTCTCCTCTGACATTGCCACCACTCTGGTACAGGCATTCATCATCTCATATTTTGATCACTGCAATAGCCTGCTGGTGGGTCTGCCTGTCTCAAGTCTCTTCCCACACCAATCCATCCTCCATTCAGCTGCCAAAGTGATTTTCCTAAAGTACAGTTCTGACCATGTCACCCCTCTATTCAATAAACTGCAATGGCTCCCTATTGCCTCCAAGAGCAAATACAAAATGCCCTGTTTGGCATTCAAAGACCTTCATAAATAACCTAGCCCCCTCCTACCTATCCAGTCTACTTACACCTTACTCGTCAACAATACATACTTCTCCATCCAGAGATACTAGCCTCCTGGCTATTCCACAAATAAGATACTTCATCTCTGCTCCTGGCATTTTCTCTGTCTTTCCTCCATGTCTATAACACTTTCCAGCTTCTTTTAAGTCCTAAGTAAAATCCCACCTTCTACAGGAAGCCTTCCCTAACCCTTCTTAATTCCAGTGCTTCCTCCCCCCTTTTAATTATTTCTTATTTATCCTGTATATAATTTGCTTTGCCTGTATTTGTTGGTATGTTACCTCCACCATTAGATTGTAGGCTGTGTAAGGGCAGTGACTGTTTTCTGCTTCTTTTTGTATCTCCAAAATTTACCACAGTGTCTGGCACATAATAGGCACTTAACAAATGTTTACTGAATTGGATTCAATTTTCAAATGAGGGAAGAAAGGTTAAGAGACTTGATCAAATTCACACAGATTGTGATAGAGGTCAAATTCAGATCTTCTGACTCCAAGTCCATTGTTCTTGCTCAAGCATCAGGATCCTCTCTGCCTACAAAAAAAGCTAGCCCTGTTAGCTGTGTGGACTCATGGTTCTGCATGGCCACAAAGGAAAGAATAGGCTTTCCTAATTGGTTTCATTTTATAGCAGAGAAACAAATTCTTATGTCTAGAGCTATTTTTCTCAGCTCTTCTTGGAAATCATCTCTCCCTCTTCAAACCTCTTTCTAACCTTTTCTTTTTGCCTTTTGTGAAATACAATGTTCAATTTTTGTTTCAGGGTATAGTGGAACAAATACTGTACTTGAAGCTAGAATTTGCTGTTGTTCTATCATTTTAATCATATCCAACTCTCTGTGACCCTTTTGGGGGTTTTCTTTGCAAAGATACTGGAGTGGTTTGCTGTTTCATCCTCTAGCTCAGTTAACGGATGAGAAACTGAGGCAAACAGGGGTAACGGACTTGCCCAGGGTCACACAGCTAGTAGGTGTCTGAGGCCAGATTTGAACTCAGGTCTTTCTGACTCCAGACCTGGTGCTATATCCACTTTGCCACCTAGCTATCCTTGAAGCTAGAAGACATGACTATAAATCAAAACTCTTCTATTTATTTTTCAGTCCTGGGAAAATCACTTGCCTTCTATGTCTTGGTTTCCTCAACTATAAAACAGGAATGATAATACTTGTAGTAACTATTTTGAATAGCTGCTGTCAAGATCAAATAAGTGAATTGATTTTGTTTGATTATACTCATTTGTTATAGAGAGGGCAGGGAAGTAGTAATGACATTTTTACAAAAGAGAAAAGTATCAATGAAATATATTTGAAATGCAAAAAAAAAATTAAAAAGCAGTTCAAAAGGGGAAACATGTAAGGCAATAGTAGCACTACTATGTTATTAAACTGAATACATATTTTTTAAAAGCTGTGCATATTAGAGATTCATAAGTTAACTTACAATCTACTATGAGCAAGGCACATTGCTAGGAACTAGGGAGGTAAATACAAGAAAGGACATAACCCCTATAAAACGTTCTTGATTGTTGCTTGTTAAGTTCATAATAAAAAAAGAAATTTTTTTAAATCAAATAAAATTATGTGTATGAAAGTGCTTTAAATTACAATGCACAATATAAAGTTCTGCTATTGTTAGTTACATATTTACTTACATGCATTACCTACCTACTAGACTACAGGCACCTCAAAGGCAGGAATGTGTCTTATTTACCCTTGTCATTATTTCTGTGGCTCTCATGCTGTATGTATATCTTGAAATTTGGATGAATCCTCAGTCTTACTGGCATGAATACTCCCTTCATAAATGCAGATCATAATCTTTCCACATTTTATCTTCCTGTACCGTCCTTGTTCATGTATTTGTTCGTGTCATGTTCGTGTCACCCAATTCCCAATCAATGGTGAGGTTCAACAAATTTCACATAAATGACAGGTGCTTGAAAATTATTTGATGAATCAATAAATTAATGTTAATTATTGCCTAATGCTGGTTGTCCTTCCTATTGCTAAACAAATTCATTAATATGGTCTAATTTTACTCTTTATTTTTCTTATTCTTGGGATTAACAATTTCTTCTTACAATACAAAGCTGACTTTTCTCTCTCCTACCACTAATCACATGGATTCATTATTCTGGAAAGTTTGGCTCCATCTAGAGAGTCCCTAAGGTACTGGGTCAGAACATCTGAAGAAAGGGGAAAGTTAAGTTGACTTATGGTATTGCCTCTCAGAAACTTGATAAAAGATGCTCATTTGGTAAATTACTTCCACAACTAACTTCACATCTAGGCCCTAGATCTTCTCATATCTTATTTGTAATGGATGTAAATATGGTAAGAGCATTAGATTTCATTTCTGTAATCTAAATGAATATAAATTCCTTGAGGTCAGGAACTGTTTTTTGGAGGTTTTGGTTTTGAGGGTTTTTTTTTGGTTTTATATCCTCAATGCCCAACACACTGCTTAATACATAATAGGTGCTTAATAAATGCTTGTTGCTTGCTTAATTAAATTAATTGATTCATATATTCAGATGATATGTATTTGAATGCCTACTATGGGCAATGAATTATGCTGAGAACTAGAGGGTTTACAAAGATGAGTAAATAACCAGTTATATATTCCCTCAAGGAGCCTATAATCTAGTAGAAGTGATGACATACACAATAAATATGATACAAATATAATACTGCTTCTCATAATACAAAATAGAGTATGATAAGTAAATGAGAGGTGTAAATAAACGATACAAGAAGAAAAAGGAATGATGGATGGAGAAAGTTCCTAGAAGAGAAAGAAGGTCAAATCAAGGGTGAAAGTGGAAAGCAGTAAAGGAAACCGTCTTCCCCTGTCACAGGAAGAAAGGAGGATAAGTGGAGGGATTAAGAGAGACATTTTGGGGTGAGGAAGAGGAAAATTGACAGAGTTTACAACTTCTCAGTAAAGTTTCTGCCTTAGTGTCTAGGCAAAAAATACCTTGTTATTCCTTTCTAGATACATAAGTACTCTACTTCCTTCTTCAGGAAGTTTTCCTTGAACCAACCCAACTCAATAAATCTTATCAATAGCACCTACCTCATACAGTTGTTGGGAGGATCAAATTAAGCAATAGCTGTAGAGTGCTCAGCACAGTGCCTAGCACATTGTATGTACACATTAAATGTATATTCCCTTCTCTTCCCTTCAAATAATTTCCATCTACTGGAGAGATGCAGCATGTATACAATAAGGACATATAGTGTAAGCTGAGGAGGTTAGAAGCGCTAAGAGAATCAGCAAAGGTGTCTTGGTCAGCTGTCCATGGACAAAATAGCAGAAACTGTCTTTGGAACTTTCTGTCACCCAGGAACTGGTCCCCTCTTACCACAATCAGTCCCTCCTTTTTCTCTTTTCTGCTGGATATTAGCTGATAATAAGCCCTTTACAGCCTTAATACAAATTACTCCCCTTCATGAATGGTCCAGCCAAATTGGACTAGATTATGGACTGCTCAAATTGGTCTTATCATTCCTCACACATGACTCTCCATCTCCTACCTCTCTAGTTTTTCACAGGTTGTCCCCAACTCTAGTATGCATTCCCTCTTCACCTCTACCTCTTAGAATACCTAGTTTCCTTCAAGATTCAGCTCAAAAGCCACCTTCAGGAAGACTTTACAGATTCCCACAGTTGTCTTTTCCTCAAAAATTAAAAAAAAAAAAACCTCTAAACATTTTGCATACACTTATATATGACTATGTTGTCTCATATACAAACATAATGCACACCAAAAGAACATAAGCTTCTTGCAGGTAGGGACTGTCACTTACATCTTCGTATCCCCAGTGCCTACCATACTGTCTGGCACACATAATGAATACTTGTTGGCTGATTAATTGAAGGTCTCCTGCTTCCTAGGAGCATTTGTATTTCAGTGGGGACTCATACACTAGAAAAACTTTCCAAAATTAAAGAATGAGTTTCTGATGGAGGAATTTCAGGCACAACGAGTGGATGATGAGTGGGAGAGATATATCAATGCAAGGTAGATTTCTAGACATTCCTCAGTAGTATAGTAGAAAGAGGACTGAATTTGGAGTAAGTAGAATTGAGTTCAAATTCAGACTCTGCCATATACTTATTACCTGTGTAAGGCACTTAATGATAATTAATTGATATTATATGACAGCACAATCAATAATGATAATCATCAATAAATATTTATTAAGCACCCACTATGTGCCAAGCATTGCACCAAGTGCTGAGATGCAAAAAGGGAGGGGGTAAGGAGAGGGAATCCAAAAAAAGTAAAGCCAGAGAAGCCAAGGAAGTCCAAAATGAATACAGCCAAATGAAAATGAGATGTGGTCTTGCCCCCTTCCTTCAATGGAGGTGCAGGAGTTTATGGCTCCACCTTCCAATCAGAGGGGCAGAGAGCACTGATAAGCATCTGCAAGATGATTATATATCCCAATGATAAGTTTACTAGGAGTACCATTAACTTCTTTGCATTTGCATTGGTAACTAAGGTGGGACTTTCTTACTGTTTTAGAATGATAAATTAATTAAGTCTCTTTGATTGAGCCTTACTAGGTGCAAAGCCCCAGGCCCAAACCCCTAATTACTATGTGCTAAGCCTATGTGGGCTTGAAGCCCTCAGGGTCCTAAGGGGAATTTTTAAGACCAGAGCCAATAGTAGGAGCCTAGGTTCTGGTGGGCTCAGATGACCTTTGATGCCAGCCAAAGACTGTATAAAAAGAGAGAACAGAGCTATTTGCCAGGGCCTGTCACTCTTGAAGGAGTGTTGACGTAGAGACTCTGGGCAGCTGTAGTTAAGAGCCCTCCAGCTTGTGAACCCAGAATTGATGCCTTCTTGGTAACTATGAATTGTATTTGGTCTGTTTATAATGTATGTTTGTAATTTGTTTGTATTTGCTCTGAAGTTCAGGGTGCTGGCTCTTCCTCTTGAACTAAGTGAATGATATTTGTATGTTGGACTAAAATAAGATTGTTAACCCCTTAACGTTGCTTAAAGCAGATCAAAGAATCTGTGCTGGCAGCTCTTGTTGTTGGGCTTGTGTTGGTCTTTCACCCCCACTAGCTAGCAGATTGTTGCAATAGCACTTCAATCTCCTTTATCTATAAAATCAGGGTGCTAAACCAGATGAGTAGGGCAGCTAGGTGGCATATTGGCTAGAGTAAAGGGCCTGGAATCAGGAAGAATCATTTTCCTGAGTTCAAATAGCTGTATGACCCTGGGAAAGTAGCTTAACCCTGTTCGTTTCAGCTTCCTCACCTGTAAAAACGAGCTGGAGAAGGAAATGGCAAACCATCCCAGTATCTTTGCCAAGATATGACTGAAAAAGGACTAAAAAAACTAGGAGAAAATATGCCAGTCCTGAAAGTTAGGCTAGACTTGAATTGAAATGTGCCTCTGACACTAGGCTAGCTATGTGGCCTTTAATGAGTCACTTCTATCTTTAGTTTCCTCATTTATAAAACAGATATATCTCAACTACACACACTTCACAAGGCTGTTTTGAGGGAAGTACTAAAGAAACATGAACCTTACTATTAATGTTGTCCCTACTCATAATTTTTTTTCTATAGCTCCTTGCCTTTTCCACTTAAATGTTGTCTGCCAAACTATTTTATGTTGTCCCTGTTCTAAAGCCAGAACAAAACTTCCTGCCTACAATTTGAACTCTGAACATATGACCACTTGGAATCATCCCCACTGAGTTAATAATTAAAGTTTCCATTATAGAGTCTCTAGGGGAACATTTACTTATTTTACTTATGTATTGGATTATAGTGACAACAAAAGCCTTTGGGTAGAGATAGTTAAGTGCCTGGCAAAGAATGGCCCAAAGACAGGTCACAACAAGCCTGAGGAGGAAGAGTTGAGGGAGAAGAAATGAAAGAAGCCTACCCTGCCCCAAGCCAAGTACAAAAAAGACAAGCTCAAGGCTCACAATCATTTGTCGTTATATCTCCCGGCTAGGGTGCTTTTCATGTATTCAGGGAAAGGAGATAAACAGGAGATGTGTACTTTAAAATTACAATGGGAAAAAGAGAAAAAAATGTAGTAAAAGGATAATTAAGAAAAAAAAATGGGGAGGAGAGGAAGAGAACTATTCATTTTACCTTTATTTTTATTCTCAGTCACAGTTATCCGTCTTGAATTATAAAATCTCTGGGGCGCAAGGGGGAGGAAATTTTGTCGGTTTCAATTAGCACAGTGCAGTGCATATAAATAATAACTAGCATTTGTATAGTGCTTTACTACTAAAAGTGAAGAAATCAAAGCGGAAAAAGGTTAAGTGACTTGCCAGGATTACACAGCTAATAAGTGTTTTGAGAAGGATTTGATTTCAGGTATTCCTGACTCCGATTCTACCACTCTATCCAGTGCCCCTATAATTGAAAGACAATTCAATTCACTTCAACAAATATTTGCTGAGAACATACTATGTATACTCTGCTAGGCTGACACAGGTTAAAAGTGAACATACTAGTTACAGGTCCTTGACGTCAAAGACTCACATAGCTATTATATTTAGAGATCCTGAATACAGATATTCCTTCCATTGGTACAGATTATAACTCCTCCGATGCAAATTTCATCCTAACTTTCCAGAGGTCTTCCTTTGGATTTCTTCATGGTTCACGGGTAAGAGTACAATATATAGGCTGCCCATCTGTTATCACTCACTCTAGATACATGAGTAGCCTACATGTCCTTTTCGTTAATCAGAGATTTCCTTGATCCAACTAAATCCAACAAAGTACAGTCCTATGTGTTGGGGTCCCAAAGCCAAAGACAAAAAAAAGCTATCCTCACCTTCCAGAAACTAAAAGTTCTACTGGAGAGATGTGGTCTGTATACAGTAAATACAGCCAGCAACTTAGAATCAGGGATAGCTCCTCAGAAGGGGAGCTTCCTAAATCCTAAAGCTTCCAGCTTTCATGTTATCTTTAGCAACATGCCATAGGCTATTTACGCATCAGGGTCTCTAACAAAGATGCAAATTGATGAGGTTAAAGAAAAATGATGAAGTAGGAACCACAGGTTTTTAGGGGTGCTCGAGATCCTAACACCAACATGCCGGGTCCTGCCTGAATTGGACTCAAGCCTTCTCAGCCAAGGAAAAAGACAAAGTTTATTAAGGATTTGCCATATTGGGTTGTCTTAAGGAATCTCATCTTTTGTGACACTTGTTTTCACAAGCAGGCCAGATCCAATCTACTGAGCTAGATTGAATCTGAGGCAGTCATGGAGGCAAGATGGATCTTATATACAGAAAGATTGTGGGAGGGATTGAGGGGTGGTCAAGTAGTCTGGGATTACTAGGGAGTGTCTTGAGGAGGAGTCTAAGGAGGATCTTGATGGGACTGGGGTGACTACAGGTCAAGACTCCAGGAAACAAGAGAATGAGATTTTGATAGGATTAAGGGTGGGAAGCATCTGAACAATAGAGGTCTAGGCCAGGTAGAGATTTGGGCCTAGATAATAAAAGGCTTATGGCCTCAGGCGAAGGCCAGATCAAGTGGGAAGATTCCCAGGAGAGTTCAAGAGGGTTCCCAGAGACTGCACTGCAGATTCAAGGGGGTTCCCAGGGACTATATCCTCATCACAAATGACAGGTGCCTTCCACATGCAGCCTCCTAGTTAAGAAGACCTTAGACCAAGTAGGAAGGACTTGTGCCTTCCATCTCCTGCTGGGCACAGTGATTCTGTGCCCTGAGGAAAGGGTGCAAGGGGCCAGGTGGACTGTCTTCCACTTCTGTAGTTGCCTCATAGCTAGCCTCCTCCTCCAGAGATGTGACCTCAGACTGCAGGAGAGGGTCTTCTGCCTTCCACTTTCTGCTGGGCTCAGCACATCTCCTGTGAGAATAATATAATCTCCTCTTTCATGACTCTCATAGAATGAAAGGAAATATACAATCAAAGATTATAACTGTGAATGGAATGAACTCATTCATAGAAGAAGACAGCATAAGGGATTAGAAAGTGGAATTTCACAATATTGTGCTTATAAGAAACAAATTTGAAATATAAAGATTTGCATAGAATTAAAAATAAAGGGCTGAAGAAGAATCCATTTATGTTTCAGGTGAAATCAAAAAATCAGGGGTAACAAATTATGATTTTAGACAATGCTACAGTAAAGGAAATCATGATAAAAACTGATAAGCCAGGAAACTACATTATGTTTCAAGGCATCATAGATCAGTGGTGTCAAACTCAAATAGAAACTGAGGACACTGATCCACACATGAAGATCCCTACAGGTTACATATCGATTTAGTTTTTAAATGTAATTATCTGTTTTAGTGTATTTTATTTTTATTTATTTTGTTAAATATTTCTCAATTACATTTTCATCTAGTTTGGGCTATCTTTAGGAATGTTGTAGGCACCAAGCAGCCTGAGGGCCATGTTTGACACTTCTGCCATAGATAATAAATCAACGTCAATACTTTATACGTATGTACTAAAAAACATAGCATCTAAATACTTAAAAGAAAAATTTATCAGATTTCAAGAAGAAATAGTCAGTTAAACTATAACAGTAGAAGACTGCTAGCATGCCTTTCAAACTTAGACATATCTAACAACAAAGAAGGTAGGGACCGAAATAGAACTTTTTAAAAATTAGAGATGATAAATCTCTAGGGATCACTGAATAGAAAGAAGTTTACATATTTCTCGGCCATGCATGACACTTTTGCAAAAACTGACCATATACTGAGGTATAAAAACCTCACAAATAAATGTAGAAAAGCATAAATATTAAACATATCTTGTACTGACCACAAAGCAATAAAACAACATAATAAATGGCCTTTGAAGAATGAATTGAAATTTAATTAAGGAGTACATAACTTAATCTTAAAGAATTGCTAAGTCAAAGAATAAACTACAGAAACACTAAAAAATTTCATCAAATAAAATGACTACAATAAGACAATATAATAAAAATAGCAATACTACTTAAATTAATTTACTTTTTCAGTGCCATGTCAATCAAATTAGCAAAGATCTATTTTATTTTTTATAGAGGTGGCAAAAATATCAATGAAATTCACTTGGAAGAACAAAAGGTCAAGAATATCAAGGGAAATAATGAAAGAAAAAGTGGAAAAAAAAGACCTACTACTAACAGATCTCAAATTATATTACAAAAGCAGTAATCTTCATAACTATTTCATATTGGCTAAAAAATAGAGCTTGATCAGTGGAACAGATTAGGCATACAATATACCAAAGCAAAAAAAAAATGGCAATATAATGCATAAAAAATCCAAAGACCCCAACTACATGGGCTAGAAGCCATTATTTGACAAAAATTACTGAGAAAATTGGAAAACAGTCTGGCAGAAATGAGGGATAGACCATCATTTCACACAATATAGCAAGATTAGCTCCAAATGGATATGTGACTTTGTCATGAAGGAAACATTAAAAAAAATTAGAGGAATAAGGAAGAAATTAACTTTCAGACTGTTGGACATGGGAAGAAATTATGACTAAGGTGTAGAAAGAATTAAATAGGACAAAATAGGTAATTTTGGTCATACAAGATTTAAATTTTTTGCACATACAAAACTAATGTAGTCCTAATTAGAAGGGAAATGAGTAACTAGAAGAGGGAAAAAAGCTTTGTATCAAGTTTCTCATTTCTAAGATTTATACAGAACTGATTCAAATTTATAAGAATAAAAGCCATCCATCCCTCATTTGATAAATTAGCAAAAGAAATGAACAGGTAGTTTTCTAAGAAAAAAATGCAAGCTATTAGCAATCATACGAAAAAATTTTCCAAATCACTAAGAATTAAAAACATAAAAATTAAAGCAACTCTGAGGATCTACCTCACACCCATCTGACTGGCAAAGTGGATCAGGAAAACAGGTACATTAATACATTATTGGAACTATGAATTAGTCCAACCATTCTGCAAAGTAATTTGAAGTTATACCCCAAAAGTTACTAAGATGTGCATACCCTTTGACCTAGCAATATATTACTAGGCCTACATCCCAAAGAAGTCAAGGAAAGAGGAAAAAGAAATCTATGTGTATAAAAAATATTTATAGCAGTTCTTTTTGTGGTTGTAAAGGACTGGAAATTAAGGAGGTAGCCATCAATTGGGGAATTAAAATATTGTAATATGTAAATGGAATGAAATACTACTGTGCTATAAAACATAATGAAAGGGATGATTTCAGAGCAACATGAGAAGACTTGTATGAACTGACATAAAATGATGTGAACAGAACCAGGAGAACAATTTATAGAATAACAATATTGTATACTCATACCTCAGAGATATTGCAGGTTGGGCTCTAGAGCACCCCAATAAAGCAAGCAAATATTGCAATAAAGCAAGTCACATGAATTTTTTGGTCTCCCAGTGCATGTAAAAGTTATGTTTACACTACACAGTAGTCTATTTAGTGTGCAATAGTATTATGTGTAAAAAAGTACATACTTTCATTAAAAATACTTTATTCCTAATAAATGCTAATCATCATCTGAGTTCAGCAAGTCATAATCTTTTTGCTGGTGGAGGGTCTTGAAAAGAGAGAGAGAGAGAGAGAAAGAGAGAGAGACAGAAACAAAGAAATAAAACAGAGTTATCGAGGTATCTCTTTTTAGAATGCAGAGAAGAAAACAGACATAAGATCAGAAAGAAGCACAGACAAAGCAGGACAACTTTGAAAGCTACAGGTTGGATTTATTATACTTTGTTAGTTTGAAATGAACCTATATGGAGACAATCCTTTAAAATAATTGTTTACTGAAAAAGAGGAAAACAGGAACTTCCAGAATACATGTATACATATAGGCAATCTGCTTGAGACTACAAAGGAGACACAGTATAACAGATTTTACATGGTCAGGACTATTCATTTATCTTATACTAGTCTAAAAATAAAGCTTGTAGAATTAGAGGAACTTATTGGCAATAACATTTGTAACACACAAAATAATAAGAATTTGTACATAATACCACCAGAGCATGTAGAATAGAGGGAACTTGTTCATCACCTGCAAAATAATAAGAATTTATATACAATGTCCTTCCAAAAATGTACTTCATTCCCCCAAAACATTTTCCAGTATGTTTCCAAAAGTATTATGACTACTGTTAACCCTTTATCAGGGATCTCTCACGACTTGAAATTTAAAGAAAATTGCGCATAATTGATATCTGCAGTTTTATGTACAATCTTTTCTATTCTACTATGTATATGGAAATGCCCATTATATTTGGCATTTTTTTCCAATAATTTTTTTTTAAAAAGCATCAATTAAGTGTTTACTATTGTGCTAAATGCTGAGAACTCAGAGAGGCAAAAAGATTAACATACTACGATGTCTTTAAGTACAAGGAATACATTTTGCATTTTGTATTAGCATGCTCTCTCACAGCCTAATGTCTACAATGTTAACTAATTTAAATTCAGCAATTTACTAGGTACCCTTCTTATCGTCTAATGATCCTTTCCATCTACTCTATAATGTGTCTGGTTTGCACATATTTATTTACACAGTGCCTCCCCAATTAAAACGTAAGCTTCTAGAGGGAAGAAGGGGACTGTTCTTTGCCTTTCTTTAGACCCCGACACTTAGCACAGTATGTGTCACATATTAAGTGCCTAATAAATACTTATAAATTGATAATCTTTGGGCAATGTGATGCTGTGGATCACAGAAACTACATTTTTCAAAGAATTATGTTGAAGCTAAAAGGGTAATGGAGGGTCTTGAACAGTCAGTAACACATTGCAAAATAGGAATTACTTAGATCAAGGAGCATAGAGAATGTGCTTGAAGAAATATATGATGGGAAAAAAAGAAAGGTTGGTCACACAGCTCGTCTTTTATTTTGTACATGCTGAGTCTGAGATCCTGGCACCAAGGTCTGATGCAAAGATTTAGGAGTCACCCGCCAATCTCTCTACTAACAGAATTGATCATTGAATTGATGAGACTACCAAGAGTACAGTGATAAAAGAAAGCACTCAATATTACACAGTCACAGAATCCTAGAGCTGAAAGGGACCTTGGTGTCCATCTATTCTAACATAAATGAAAGGAATCTCCATTACAACATACCCAACAGAGGCGTCTTACAACAATGTTCTTGAAGACCTCCAACCATACAAAATCCACTACCTTTGTGTTCAGCTTTCCGATTTTCACCCTGGTGCTCCTAGTACAACCCCGAGGCCAAAGAGAACACATTTAATGCCACCTCCACAGGGTAAGTCCTTCAAATACATGAAGTAACTATTTGTCTACTCTAGGTCTTCTCCAGGCTAAACATCCCCAGTTCCTCAACCTTTCCTTGTGTGACGTAGTCTCAAGGCCCTTTACCACTGTGGTGGTTCTCCTTTGAACACTCTCCAGCTTATTCGATTGTGTCCTTATTTGTGGTACCCAGGAACATAATACTCCAGATGAGGTCTAAGAAGGGTTATTCCCAGAAGCTATGTCCCCCTCAATGCCACCCAAGATTACATTAACTCTTTTGATTGCTGCATCACACGGCTGACTAGTACTGAGCTTTAGTGCATTAAAACCCTCAGAATTGCTACCGTACCATCTTATACTTGTAAAGTTTTTTTTTTTGTCCAAATGCACGTCTTTACATTTGTGCCTACAGAGTTCGTCTGATTAGGTTCAATCTAATGGTGTCATCTACAGATTTGAAATGCATTCCATCTAAGTCTTTATCTAAGTTACTGATAAAAATATTAAACCGCACAGAGTCCACCGGAGACCTCTGACCCAGGTGACTGAACCACTATTAACTACTCTTTTAGTCCTGGCCATCTAATGGGTTCTGAATCCATCTGATTGTACATTTCTCCTCTTCTCCACAAGAACAGTACAAGATACTTCATGAAAAGTTTTACTAAAATCTAGGTAAATTACATCACAGCACCTTCTAGTCGAGTCATTCTGTGAGAAAAGGAAGCATGGAACATTAAGCACTGGTAAAAGTAGGTGACATTGATGAGGCACACTTCCTCAAAGAACCAGGGGAAGTATCCCAGGGGAACCCCAAAATGTCAGGTTACAGGGCAGCACCCTCCTGGAATGAATTCACACCCTCAAACCTTCTTCCAATCAAGGGGCAGTTTATTGTAACACCAACAGAAGAGGGCAGGGTTCCTAGTGAACTTGCTACTAAATAAGGATGTGACTGATGCTTAAATACAAAAAGGACAGTGAAAGGATCTGGATGGGGTGGACCATTAGCAAGGAGGCTAATTAGGTGATCTAGGCAGGAATAAGGAGTGGCTGGTATATGCTGGTAGTCTGGAGTGGGCCCCGAGCAACAGTGACAGGAAGGCCAACTAAGCTAATTGAGTGATCAAGGTGGGCTGGGGTGGGCCAGTTGCCTTGGGTGGAGGCGCCAGTTATCTGAGCTGCTGAAACATATGGGAAAATTCAGGAACTGGGTTGTTTTCAAAGACAGGGTCTTTTCCTTTCAGGGGTCCAGGTCCCATCGCCTCATCAATAGAGGCTCAAAAGCAGCTTGGAGAGGGAAGAAATCAGGGATCCACCAAACGGCCCAGGTAAGTTTGTTAAGTGCCTAGAGCAGTTAAGATCAGATGACCTGTGAGAGTATCGACCCAAATATTTTCAAGGTGGAGACACCAATTCACAGTAACAAAGCCCTTTTGAGAAGCCAAACTCAGAGTAGGATCTAGATAGCAGTGAGGAGCACCTGGGCCTCTTCCTGAACAATAGCTGCCAAAGATTTGTAGTTTATGGAAGGAACACCAACCCCACCCCACTCTGAAACTAAGGAGGTGTCCTCTCCAGTATCAGTTCAGGGGAAAGTTAAAACAGATTTAAAACAACTTTTTACTGTCATCTGACCTAACTGGGGGAAAATTGGTTATGTTCATGGAAGCTATTAAAATAACAAGATTCACTTCAGTTTAACAAGCATTTATTGACAAACTACTTTGAAGAAAGAAAAAGGGAGGGAGAGTGTGAGGGAAAGGGGGGGAGAGACAGAGAGAGAGAAAAGAAGGGAAAGAGAAAAGGAAGAAAAAGAAAGTTAGAAAAGGTAAGCAGGAAGTCAATGAGCTTACAGAAGTTTGTTTTTAATTTAAAGGCCAGCTCAAGGAATAAGTTTATAGGAGAATGGGTCTGCAGGAGTTCAAACAAAAATTAAAGGTACAATTTTGCTCTTGCTATTTGGGAACACTACATCCTCCTAATTTACAGCAGTGTCAAGCAAGAAAAAAAGAAAGCTCTGTTCGAGGAACCCAGGAAGCCCAGAACTGTAGATGTCTCTAGGACACCGGGCGTACTCATATGCAACAGCCTACCTCGAGGCGCACTTAATACAGGAATAAGTGGGTAGGGTCTTCTAACCACCAGAATAGTCCCGGGGAAAGGAAGGCTACCGCGCTGGGCAGCTTCTTAGACCGGTAAGTTATCTCCCTGTACAAAATATCTTCTTTTCGCTTGCGATGATAAGTCAAGCTTGCATTTGGCCGCGGGAAATCCCTCCTTGGGACATAACGGAGCAAAAACTGGGTCTGCCTCACGTTTGTGGGGCTAGGTTAGGGCATGTTCATGAGTGTAAATACATTCCCCGGGGTGCCCACCAGTAAATACGTGAAAGCACACACACGTTTTTCTACGCAGCGCAATTCTGAGCGCACTTCCCACACGACGCCGCTGCGAGGTTACTTTCACGTGTTTGTCCCCATTGTACGGCTGAGGCTGCCGAGGCATGGAGAAGTTAACTCGCTCGCACAAGGTCATGCTAAAGTTAGCGGGCGCCAGAGCCAGGCGGTCTAACTCCGGGCCCTCGAGCCTGGCACTTGGCAGCAGACAGCGGACGGCTAGCTAGCTCCACGCTCAAGCCGACTGTTGACCAGCTTTCAGCCCCGGAGAGCGAGCAGACCCAAGCGTACGCCTGCGCGCTCCCTCCCGCCCCGCCCTCCAGCGGGCTCCTCCCAACCCCTCCACTTCTACCACTCTTCCCCGACCCAGTCTCCTGCGCAAGGCATTGTGGGACACAAACAAAGTGCCCCCCAAACAGGCTGGAGTGAGCGGAGCAGCGACAGCGGCGGCGGCGCTCGGGCCCCGCACGCGCCGCGACCGCCTTCCCCCCCTCCCCCAACCTCCCCCTCCCCCCTCCCCTCATTCCTCCCCCCTCCCCCCTCCCCACCCCGCGGGGAGAACGCGAGCTGCCTCCACGCTCCCCCAACCGCCAACCGCCCCCCAACGGCAGCCCGCGCGAGCGCGCCGCCGCGGCTCCCCCGCTCCCTCTCCCACCGCCCCCCGCCGCCGCCGCCGTCGTGAGGGGGTGGCTCGCTCGCCGCCTTTCCGCCCACCTCCGAGACAGCTCGGCCGCCGCCGCCATGCCCGAGCCGCAGGCTCTCCACGGGCCTAGGCGCGGCGGCCCGAGATAGGGTCCCCTCCGCCGCCGCCCGGGGGAGGAGAGAGGGAGAGCGAGCCAACCGTGCGCTCCGCCCCCTCCCCCTGGGGCTGTCGCTGCCGCCGCCGCCGCCTCCGTCGGGCGGGGAGGAGGAGGAGAAGGAGGACCAGGCCGCCGGGCCCCAGCGCTGTCGTCGTCACCGTCCCCCACAGGTAACGGGTAGGCCGGGGGGAGGGGGAAGGGTCGCGGCGGCCCGAGCGGTGTAGGAGGGGGAGCGCGAGGACCCCACCGCTGTCTTTCCGTTCCCCTCGAGGGACCAGACAGCACCACCTCCCTCCGCCCTCCTCCCTCCCCCGCCGGGCGCAAGGGGGAAGGAAACCCCAAGCATTCCCATCCCAGTCTGCGGGGCAACCCCGGCCGTCGCTGGGATCCCCAGCCCCCAAGACATCCAACCGCGCATCGAGGTGTAGTCACGAGCCCCTCCTTTCCTGCAAAATTTCTATTTTTTTTTTTTGGAGGTGGGGAACATCCCATTAGTTTCCCTTTAGAGCCAACATCTTTCTGGCTTTGGGAGAGCAGGCGTCCGGTCTCACCTGGTTCTGGGAGGGCATGGGCTGGAGGAGCTCCCTCCCTCTTCCTTCGCCTTTTACTTGGTGGTTCCTCAGCAGAGCAGAACAGGATGACACTTGTTAAAAACAAAAACACCCCGAAAACCTTCCTCTGTTTTCCTCCTCTACCGGGCATCCGTTTTAATTATAGTGCCGGGCCAGCTGCCCGAAAAAGTGAAGGGCAGGTAGAGTTGGAACGGATGAAAGAAAACTGAATCTGTATGGAGGTCCCCACTTCTAGAGATAGGTTTTAAGAAGTTGGATAATTTCGTATTTCGTTGGTTGTGTGTGGAAATTAAAACGAATAAACACAACTTTATATCCCTTTAGTTGTGAATTGTGTTAGAGTCAGGGAAGAATTCTGTTGCACCTCCGCATCGTTTCTTAGCTTGTCATTCAGATGTTGGCTAGCACCAAGTTCTAGACACTCCACTTGATGAACCGCTGAACTGATTCCTGTGGCTAGTTTACAGAGGAAATAAGTCTTGTTGGTTTCTTCCCTGCACTCGTACTAGAGTGTAGAATGTAAGAAGGAGCTGTTTTCCGGTGGATAGTTCTTGTTTATTAAAGGTGGTTGTAACCTTTACAAATGAGAAGCCATTCACACTTAAGGGTCACCAGCCCACAGTCTTCTTAGAGTTGAGTCAGAATGGGGATATATACTGTACTATTTTTTTAGGTGAAGTATTCTGTACCTTTGCAACTTTGTGCCTTCACTCATAGCGGTGGTATTTTTCACACATCTCAATTACAGAAAGATTTTTTTCAGTGGACGAGGGTAGCTACTTTTATAGAGAAATAGAGTATTGTCTTGATCTTCCAGGGAGGTGTGGGGAAGGATGTAGATTTTTACTGACTTTTGAAAATCAGAGGGGTTTTTTTTTTAATGCAGTAGGTTCAGAAAACTAGACACACAAATTTAACTTAAAAATCAGTCTTCCAAGAAATATTCGTAGTGGTAAGGATTTTGTGAATTTGTCTACTTATCATAAAGCATAAAACTGACAAATGTTCAGTACAAAAGAATTGTTACATGATTGGTAAACACAGTACAGGTGTTTTGACCAGAACCGAGATGGAATTCATAAAGGTTCCAAGTATTGCCTTGGATTTGGGTTTAAGAGGGGGAAAAGCATCAAGTGCCTACTATGTACCAAGCCCTGTGCTAAGCGCTTTATAAATATTACCTCATTTGATCTTAGCCTTGTGAGGTAGGTGCTTTAAGTTCAAGGGAACAGAGGTTGACCAAAGCAGGCAAAGCCAGCTTAGGCAGTTCATCTGCCTTAATTAGCTAGTTGCCAAGAGGCTAAAGGTGTGCCCACATTCTCCCACTACTGTGTTAGTTCCTTGTCTGATAGATATGGTGCCACAACCATTTTGTTTAAAATCTAAGAGATGGGCTTGGAGAGAAGAAGCTTAAATTGTAGGAAATTCAACACTTATAAAGTAGGAAAGCTATAGCAATGGTGAACGTTGCTGTCTACTAAGGTGTAGCACAAATCCTATCATACCAGACTGATTATCCTAGTGTTTCCATGCCTTTCATTATCTACTAGCCTGGAGCTACATTTGTAATCATTATTAAGCAAAAGAACTACTTTACCACTATCTGCCCATTTTTGGATAGTCTAATACTAAACTTTGAGGAGGTGCATTTTGCAAACTATAATTCAGATTTATCTTTGGCTTTCTTTGTCACCTTAGTTGTTTGGGAATTGAACCACTTAATTCCTCCCACCAGGTGGGCATGGGGCTTGAAGCAACTGCAACTGTAGTTCTGTAGCTGTACCACCCCCGCTGCCCCTGGGGTGGTGGCCTAACCTCGAACTCCTTCCACTCTGTCCCTCCTGTCCCTCCGCAGCTGAAACTAACCTTCTCTGTTGTCTTTGGTGTTTGTGGGTTGAGAAGTCTGGTAACTGCCGCAGCTCACTGATTCAGGGCACTAGGGCCTGTGCCGCCAGGCTTCTGGTCTGGTTGGTCCTGCTGCCACCCACGCTGAGCTCTGCTCTCCTCCGCCCCCAGCTCCATTTGAGATAGACCTCATCCAGCGGCTATCCAGGCTGTGCTGGGCTGGATCCCTGCTTCCCTCTGCTATTTTGTGGGTTCTGCAGTTCTAGAATTTGTTCAGAGCTATTTTTTGTAGGTTTTTGGAGGGACCTGGCAAGGAGCTCACGCAAGTCCCTGCTTTCCAGCCGTCACCTTGGCCCATTGGATCCCAAACTTAAGATGGAAAGGACCACAGACGTCATTCTAGTCTAGACCTCTCTCTTCAATGATGTTATTGATCCAAAGAGTTGCCTAGATCACCCAGATATTTGTAGCAAAGGTAGGATTTGAAATAGGTTTGTGATTCCAAATCCAGTGATCTTTCCATTACGTAAAGCCACTGGTTTTTGTTTTTGTTTTTTTTTAATTCATTTTTTTTCGTTTTTGCTGTTTTGATTATTGTGCAAATTATTCTCCTGGTTCTGTTTACTTTGGTCTGCATCAGTTTCTCTAAATTCTTCACATTTGTTGTTTATGGTGCAGTAATATTAAGGAACAACTTATGCTGCTCATCTTGAAAGCCTTTAACTCAGAAAAACTTTGTGACTCATCCAAAAGTCAAGTGAGCTGCTTCAAAAGATAATAGTATATTCTTTTTAAATGATATCTTCGGAGATTGTATGACCACTTGCCAGTAGTAAATGGAATTTCATTTTTAGATATAAATTGGATTATTAGATGACCTCATCACTCTTAAGTTTTTTTGTCTTCTTTAAAGTTACCTCCCAAGATTGCAGGAGAGCTCTAGGGTGGTCCTAGGGTGATGGGAGGAGGGGTTTTGGTAGGGTCTTGAGGAGTCTAAGGAGGAGCTTGATGGGACTGGGATGAGGTCAGACTCCAGGAACCCAGAGAATGGGGTTAATGGTGGGAAGTAGCTGAAGGCTACTTGGAGATAATAGACCATGTAAGGCTAGGCTAGTTAAGGGTAACAGATTTAGGCATAGACACTTCGATAGGATCTAGGGTGGAAACTAGCCAGACAGTGGAGTGGTAGGCTAGGTTAAGAGTAAAATTTGGGCCTAGCAATAATGAAGGGCTTATGGCCTCAGGCAAACACCTCATGTAGTGAGAAGATTCGAGGGGGCTCCCACAATCTAAACCTCATCAAGACCTGTACTTAAGAAAACTAACTAGTGACATATGCTTAATGGAGATTCAAGGTCCAGACATTAAATGGTCCAGCCAAGAGGTGATTAGGACTTGAAGTAAGATACAGCTGTGTGATCAGAGAGAAGGAGACAGTATTGGGGAAGTCCTATGGAGAAAGAAACTAGATTTGGCAAAGATTGGAAATGTGGGGTAGGTGAGAATGAAGAACTAATGATCAATCAGTAGGTACCCTAGCCTCCTATATACAGGTACACTATGCCAGGCAGTTGAGGATACAAGTTCAAAAACATAACACAATACTCAAAGGGTTGGTGATCTGGTATTGGACCAACTCAGGAGAAGGATTAGGACTGGATTTGTAAATCTGGAAGTCATCTACTTAAACATGATAATTGAATCAATGGAAGCCAGTGAGATCATCAAGTGTGAGAGTGTTGAGAAAATAGAGCTATGGAATATATCCATATTGGGCATTTGTGACGTGGGTGATGCTTTAAAGACTGAGAAGGAGCAGTCAAACAGGAAGAGTATCAAAAGAGTGCAGTGTTTTGAAAATTTAGAGATGGGAAAGTTTCTAGAGTGAGAAGGTGGTCAAATAGCATCGAATACTTCTGGAGGGTTCAATAATGAAGATTGAGAAAAAGCCATTAAATACAGCGATTAAGAAATTGTTGGTAACTTTGGAGAGAACAGCTTCAGTTAAGTGATGACTTTGTAAGACAGAAACACGTGAGGAACTGGGGGGATGACAGGATGGAATGGATTCAGAACTGAAAATAAAATTTAAAAAAAGTCAGGCAGTCCTCCACTAATCAATCCCTAGCTCATGTTCCCCATTTAGAACTCAGAGAAGGTCATTGGACATAGACTATTCTCCAAAATATTTCTAGTCAACTTCTATCCCTTTGGGGCTTCTGGCAAGCCACACCTGGAAAAATTGGCTTCTAATTCATGTGGTCTTCTCTGACCAAGCCAAAACTTGTCTCTTCTTTCTCTGTGGTAGCAGATTTTCTGGGATATGTGTTTATCCATTTTTTTATTCCACCCTACCATCTCCCTGTTTTAAAATTTTGTTTATTGAGTTACTAGGAACTTTGTCCACTCTGGATTTTTATCTAACATATGTTTATTCCGTTCCCCTACCCCTTTGGATGTTCCTTGCCCTTACCCTGGGGTCTGCTGTATGAAGAGTTCTACCTATCACCTTGTTCAGATCTGGGCTCTTTTTGAGTGTTTTTGGCATTTGTTAATTTGTTAAAACAAACACCTAGCTGCTGGTCTGTCCATTCTCTGTATTCCTTCAGTTTGCTAAAGAGACAACTATCTTGCGACTCTCTTTATCAGTCACTTTGATGGTTATTCCTATGGCAGATCCCCACCCTTTAGGACCTCACAGATTTGATTAAGTACTTAGTATATTGAGTTTTTTGGTTTTTTTTTTAAACCTCCATTCCTTATTCTCCATGCCTAATTGTCTGGTTCTCCCTTGATATTACTGTGATTCCCACAAAACCTGGAGATGTATTTGACTATACTATTTTTCTCTTCAGAACTTCTCTTTGATGTGATCTTCCTCCTGTCAAGCTTAGGATCTGTCATTCTTTTCTGGTTTAAAACTTGGTTATCCCTATTGTTCCCCCAACTTACATCTACTGTCCTGAGAGTACTTACAGGATACTTACTACATTCAGATTGTACCTTAGGCTTAAATGACTCCTTGGTACCTAAACTTGGGGGCATCTAAGTGGTGCAGTGTATAGAGAGCTGAGCCTGGAGTCAGGAAGACTTACCCTCCTCAATTCAAAAATGGCCTCAATTATTTACTATCTGTGTGACCCTGAGCAAGTCACTTAACCCTGTATGCCCCATCTGTAAAATGATCTGGAGAGTCTCTGGCAAGAAAACCCTAAATGGGGTCACGAAGAATCAGACATGACTGAAAAATGACTGAACAACCTAAACTTGAGAATTCTTTCTATTTCTTTATTCATAGGTTGGTGCTGCTACCCAGTGGTTTTATCCATGAGAGAACTTGACCCTTTTAGTTTTGTAGAATCTGAGTACTTGTATTGGTAAGCAAAATGGGCTCCTTAGCACTTAGTTCAACAAGTGCCCTTGAAAAGTTTGGCTTTTGTTTGTTTTGAGTAATTCAGTGTATTTCATTGAGTCTTACTAAGTGCTAAGCCCCAGGCCCGAACCCCTTTTAGGTATAAATCCTATGTGGGTGTGGATTGGCAACTAAGGTGAGGCCCAAGGTGGGGCTAACTCCAGGGAGGGCCTAGTTTACATGTCTGGGACAGCAGAGGCTCTTAGACCACGTGGGTTTAAGTCTGCCTCTTTGTGTCCATTTTAGGTCACGTGGGTGAGTCGCATGTGTGACTCACCCCTGATGGCTGAAAAAGATATAAAAACCAGGAGTTGGCCTCCTCTTCCTTGGAGCTCTTTGCTGCAGCAGTGGTGGTGTGTGTGACTCTGGGCCAGCCCTTGTTCTGAGCTCCCAGGCTGATGAACCTAGATGTTGGTAACTATGAATTGTATTGGGTCTGTCTGTTGATGTTTGTAATTTGTTTGTATTTTGCTCTGAAGTTCAGGGTGCTGGATTTTTCCCTGAACTAAGTGAATGATATTTGTGTGCTGAATTAAAGTAAGCTTGCCACCCCCTTCACCTTGCTTTCCTTAGTTAAGCAGATCAAAAGAACCTGTGCTTTCTGGGTGCTGGCAGCTTTCTGGGTGCTGGATGTGGGTGGATCTTACACCCCTACAGAAGCTGCTAGCCAGATTGTGGAAACAATACTTTAAACATACAGTAACAATACAGAATCATTTGATTGCAGGGCAGACAATTGAATTGGATAGATGCACTCTAAAATCTATTTTGACCTGTTAAAAAGTTTTTTTTTTCTATTCATATCTTGGCATTCTGTAGACTTTTGAGTGTATGCTTTTCATAATTTGTTAAGTTATTATTCAATACCAGGCATATTAAACAAGAATATTGCTAACTCTGTGAAATGCCACTTGACATTAAAAACAACAGTGGCCTGTGCAAGTGACCTGCCATGATATAGACTACTACCATTATCAGTAGTTCTGAACTTTGTAGACCTGACTGAATAAGAAATGGACTGGAGAAAATGCATCAAAAGCCAGAAAACTCATTTTCCATATCTGCCCCCTGGACTGCTTGTTTCTCCTCCATTTCTGTCACAGTGCCTCCCCACCAAAAGAGCACCTCACTGAGAACTGTCTGACTTGATGGTTTTTAGCTGAACATGGTCACATTGAAATGACCAGATTGTTGAACTGACTTTCAGGTTGCTTGGGTTTTTGTCCTGGTCAGGACCAATCACTAATTTTTTTTTATTGTGTCAGGGTCTTTGTCCATTGAACCCCTTCCTTGCCCTTGACATTCTAATGAGTTTTGATCTGAGGTGGAGAACTTTGGATGCTTCAACATTTACTAAGTGTAGAGCCTGAGTATCCAAGAGTATTTTCTAGTCATCTTTGGTTTCTTTTTTGTTTTATTTTATTAATACTGTTTTTTTAAACACCACTGTCACTTCCCAGTGATTCTCACTTCTTCATCCTGCTGTATAGCTCTCCCCATAACAAAGAAGTGCAAGCAAGCAAAACAAATTTGCACATTTGGCCATACCTAAAAATGTCCATCTCCACATCTAATGCCCACCACATCTTTACCAGTAGTGATGCTTCACAATCAAATGTTTCTCAACTGGAGATTGACCACTGAATTGCTTAAAGTTTTGAAATTTTTCAAATTTCCTTTACATTATTATGTAAATTGCTCTTTGGTTCTGCTTATTCTTTACTGCATTAAGTTCATGCAAATCTTCCTAAGTTTCTCTGAATTCTTCATATTCATCACTTCTTGTGGGGAGATAATATTTCAATATAATTCATATACTATGACATTCACACATTCTCCAGTAGATGAGCACTAAGCTTCCTTCTAGTACGTGGCTTTTATTTTAAAAGGGATCTTTCAGCTCTGACTTCCTGAGATGATAATACCCAAATGTTGGTCTTGTGTCACTTTTGTGCTTTCTAGTGGATACAAGGTAAAATTAATTTGTACTTCTTGAGGTTTTTTTTTCTTTTTTAAGTGATTTGGAGCCTTCTTTTTATATGATTGTTGAGCCTGCATTTCCTCTTTTGAAAACTGCATGTTCGTTAACATTAACCTTTGACCAGACTTGCTCACTAGGAATTGCTTTTGTCTTTATATATTGTCGATTGATTTTTGGAGATCAGAACTTTGTTAAAGAAATAAAGAAAATATTTTCCCAGTGAAACTATCTGCATTGATTTTGTTTCATGCATGGACTTTAATTTTATGTAATTAAAATGTATGTTTTACCTTTTATATTCATCTATAGTTTAATTCTTCACAGAGACATAGCTCTGTAAGATACTTCCTTTAATTTTTTTTGTTGTGTAATTTTAAAAAACATTTAGCTCATACAGTGTATTGTCGTATATGGTATATGTTTTGTATAAACCTAATTCTACCAAACTACAAGTTTCATAACTGCAAATAAACATCATTTTTTCTTGTTATTTATTGCTATTCACTTGACTTCTTTTTCTTATCTTGTTGATATAACTTTGCTTCATGAGCGATCATGTGGCAAAAGTGAAGGATAACAGGTAGACAGCCAGAGAGCTGTACTTTTATGCTTCTGATGTTAGGAGAAAACAAGGAAGGCCTCCCTATATGTTGGATGGACCCCAACTACCTTTGTGAAACTTTTGGGGAGAAGTATATACAAGAAGAAAGGGAAGGAGGAAGGGAATAAGCATTTTATATAGTACCCAATATGTTCCAGATACTCTGCTAAGTTTTAGCTTTATAATTATTTTCCATTTGATCCTCACAACAGTCCTGGGAGGTAGGCGCTGTTGTTATCCTCATTTTACAGTTGAGGGAACTGAGACAAATAGAGGTTAAGTGACTTGTCCATGGTCACATAGCTAGTGACTGAGGTCAGATTTTAACTCAGATCTTCCTAACTCTAGGTCCAGTGCTCTCTTCCCAGTACCTCCTAGCTGCCTCTGTATATCCTATGCACAAGTTGAACAGGATGGATCGGTATGGGTGGGTTACATATCGTGTACCATTGGAGAGAACTGAATCAGTAAGATTGGATGCATCTGAATGTTGTTATAGAAATTTTTCAGATAAAGCGACCGTGGACATCGTTGCTTTAACTCACATATTTTTCATTACAAATAATTTTAGGTCTTGATTTAAAATAGACACTGATTGTCAAAAGGTCCATTTATTCATATGCTTTTCAGTGTTTTTAAAAATGTGACTGAGTACTGTGTTTTTGTCAAAAGTTTTGTTTCTATTGATATAGTCATTTGACTTACTATTTTTGTTATTAATAATGCTATCATGTTTGTAATTTTTCTAACATAGAGCATCTCCTGCATTCTTGGCATAAATCCATCCTAGTCATAACTAATAATTTTCAAACATTCTTGTCACCACTTTGCTAATATTTTATTCATTATTTATGCTTTAATATTCATTAGTGATACTATTTTACAGTTTTTCTTTCTCTGCTTTTTACCTCCCTGAATCCTTAATTCTTCTGACACTTTACCAGCGATGACAATGAGTAAGTCACTTAGTCTCCCAAAGTCTCTAATAGTGTAAAATTTAGTACCTCTATCAGAGATCGTAATGAAGATCAGGTGGAATAATTTGTAAAGCACTTTGCAAATGCTGTGGAAGCTGCATAGTACATTGGAGAGAGTGCTACAGTTCCTGTGTGACATTACATAAATCATTTTAGCTCCTTGGACCTCTCATCCTATTCTTTGTAAAATGAGAAGATTGGACTAGACCAGATGATAATACCATTATAATGATAACAATAACCAAACATATACCAGGCACTGTGCTAAACTCTTTATAATCATTATCTCATTTGATCCGCACAGCAACCCTAGGAGGTAAGTGCACTTTTCCCTGTTTTACAGATACGGAAACTGAGGCAAACAGAGGTTAAGTGACCTGCCCAGGATCACCTAGTAAATGTTTAAGGCTAAGTTTGAACTCAGGTCTTACTAACTCCATGCTGAGCACACTGTCCACTGTATCATCTAGCTGTTCTTAGGTGACTTTTAAGGATCTTTACAGTTTCAGATAGTTGGTTGTATAATCTTGTCATTTGAAAATTTCTCTGAAATTCACACTTTTCTTAATGACAGGAACACTCCAACTCATTGTAGACAGAATAAATAAATGAAGAATGATAGATCTTTAAAGTTGCTTATTCTTGGAATTTAAAAGAAAATAGATCTAAAATAAGTATCTTTTTATAGTCTTCAGTAGGAGGTTAAAATTAACTGGGCTCTACTTTGAAAGGCTACTCTTGTTATTCAGTTTTATATAATCACAGATTTTTAGTTCAGGAAAACAGCCCACTGGATGTTGATAAGTTTGTTAACTACCAGGTATGTGGTTTGGAGGCTACCTCATCATTATATAAAGTGACCCTTTAATAAAGTACTTAGTTGTGTTATGACAAAAGTGCCATGTTTCACATTGTCTAACCTTGTATGGCTAGAGTAAAAGTGGACAGACACTGGCTTTCCATTTTCCTATAAAAGATGTAATGCACCTTCCTTGCACTGACATTAAAATCTTCAGTTTTCTCTGTTTTAATTGTTTCCTAACAGAGCTGTACTTTTTCAACTTTTCCTCAATAACGTTTTGATCCTATTTCCATAAAATAGTACTGTGAATGCCAACCTTTCTGAAGTTTTAGATTCTTATTTTATATATAGATAGAAACTTAAGATTTTATCTTTATAGCCATATGCTCTCCTTTCTGAAAGTATTTTGTCTTTTTTTTTTTAAATAAAAAGTATTCTAAAATTGGTTCGAGACATTTTGTTATGACATCATTTGAGATAACCATAGGTTGCCATAAAAACAAGATTGCAAGTCACAGAATGTCAGAATTGGAGTGGGCATCATTGGCCATACATTTCAACTCATCCTGAAAAGGGTCCCCTCCATAACATACTGAACAAGCGTTCAGTATTTGCTTGAAGACTTCCAAGGGGGGAAACTACTACCCTTGAGATAGCTCTTTACATTTTTGGATAGCTCTAATTGTCATTATGTCTTTTTTAAAAATCAAATTTGTTTGCCTACTGGCACCTCCCACCCCTTGTTCCTAGTTTTACCTCCTGTCAAGAACCAATTTAAACCTTCCACTTGAAAGCCCTTTTTCAGGTACCTTGAAGACTGCTATCTTGTTTCCCCCGACATCTCTTCTCTATTCTAAACATCTCCAGTTCCTTCACAGATCCCCATTTGACCTAGAGCTAGAAGCCCTTCACTAGTCTGTTTACCTTCCTCTGGACTCTCTCCAAGTCTTCCTAAAATGTTATGTTGAGAATGCCAGGTGTGGTCTGAGTGGGATAGAATGTAACTCCTTATCCATGTCTTACTTTTGAGCTTACAGTATACTGAAACCTCAATTCCTTTTCACATAAACTACCATCTACCCATGTTTTTTCCATCTTGTACTTGTGAAGTTGTTACTCAGTTTTGCCCAGTGTTCTAGCCCATCTGGATTTTTTTCAGTCCTTTTATCCAGTATATTACCCAACTCTCTTTTGTCTCGTCTATAAATTTTATAAGTATGCCATCTATACATTTATCTAATTATTAATTTAAAATGTTAAAACAACAGGGGCACTCCACTGGAGATTTCCTTCCAAGTCAACATCAAACCATTAATGACTATTATTATCTGAATCTCTCCTCCCCCATCGTAAGGAGGAAACAAGTGCTTTTCTTCATTTCCAAAGCCAAGATTAGTTATTATTGACTGTTACAATTACATGCCAGCTTTTTAGATTGGGGGTAGAGGTGGCGTCACTAGATGAAACTGTTCAGATCCATCTTGTTGACTCTCCTTAAAATCCTGCTTTTGATACTTAGTAAGTGTATGACTTTGGCCAAGCCATTTAACTTCCTTGAGGGGTTAGACTAGATGGCTTCTGAGATCTCTTCCAGTTTTAAATCGATGATATTATACTTCTTTGTTATTATCACTTTTCTCATTCTTTTCCAGCCCAATAGGCATGTTGACTTGAGGTAGTTCATTTTACTAGTTCTTGATGATACCTATTCTATCAAGAACTGACCCATTCACCTCTTCTCTGGCTTTTGAATAAGGTACTGAGCCATATTCCAGTTATGAATCTTATTTCAAATTTGACTCTTTGCATTATACTCTAGTTCATCTTCATAGCACTTTTTTTTTTCCAGTTGGCCATATTTTGTTCATTTGTGTACTGAAAGCTGAGGCCATGGATTTTTTGGCTGGCTCCTTCCTTGGATATTGTACTTTTATTTTTCCTCCACCTGATTCTCTGTCAAAACTGTCCACAGCAGCTGTTCCAAAACTTTGTTCTCAAGCCTTCCATACTACTCCCTTATGTTTGACTGAGAAAATAGAAGCTCTTCTTCTTGGGCTTCCTTTTCTTCATATTCTGTTTCTCAAAGCCCCTTAATTTCATCACATTTTCTCTTTTACTTCAGTGTCTGGTGAAGAGGCACTCCTCCCTAAGTCTAACCCTTCTACACGTACCCTTGAGCCCTCATCCCTTTCTCCCATAAGTTTCTAACGAAATTCATCCTTTTTCTCTAACCCTTCCCTATCTATTGGTTCCTTTCTTGATGCCCGCAAACACTGAAGTCTCCTCCATTCTTAAAAGTTACTCACTAGAGAGATCTACCATCCTTCAAGTTGTCATCCTATATCCTTTTTACAGTCTAAACTCCTTTTAAAAAGCTGCCGATATTTATTACTGTCACTTCTCTCAATTGCTTGGCTCTTTCGCATTTGACATCCATTTGTAATGCCAACCCGAAAATAACTGCCTCCCAAGTTACTAACAACTTCTTTTTTTAAAAAAAAAAATATATATATATATATATATATATATATGTATTTTTCTTCCCATCTCCTGAGATGGAGTGAGGTGGGGGGAACAAATATGCATAGTTAAGCAAAACAAATTCCTGCCATGGGTATTTCCAAAGTGGGGGGTGGAAGGGCAAGACGGGAAACTAGTTTATAATTCATGTGAAAAAGAACTGAGAGTTTTAGTACAATGCAGACTCAAGCGTAAGACATGAATAAGAATTTCTCATTCTGTCTTAGACCACATTTGGAGCATTGTGTTCAATTCTGAATGCACCCCAAAGTCCGTCGCCTCTCAAGATACAGTTAACATGCTTCATCATGGTTAGTTATTGCAGTGATCGAAATTCTTAAAGCTTTCAAAGGTTTTTTTTTTAATTAGTGACTTCTTAAAGTAAATTGCTTTGTTTAGTAAATGCTCAATATTTCTTTACTTACTGACATAACTAACAAATAATCCAGTGGACTTTTCTCAATTTCATCTTTCTTGACCTTTTATTTATACTTAACACTGTTGACTACCCTCTTCTCCTAGGTTTGTGTTTGTTCCTGCTCTTGTTCTTTTTCTCTCTCTCTTTCTCCCTTTCCCTTCTCCCTTTCTCTCTTTCCTCCCCCTGTCTTTCCTTCCTCTCCCCTCCTACTCCATTTGTTTTTTGAACCTGTTCTCTCTTGATTCCTTTTTGCCTCATGTAACTATTTTCTCAGTCTCCTTAGCCGAAAAATTCATATCCTGTCCCCTTAACAATGGGTATGCTGCATTGCTTTTTTCTAGGTCTTCTTTCTACACTATCTTTCAAGACTTCTCGGCTCCTGTTCAGCTGTTATCTTTGCAGGCACAGATCTATACATTTAGCTCTAGTCCTTCATTGAGCTCCAGTCTCACATCACCATCTGCCTGCTGGACGTTTTCTACTAGATTTCCTGTAAGAATTACAAACTTGGTATCTCTTTAAAAAAAAAAAACCTCCTCTTTCCTCCCCCAAAATTCATCTCTCTTCTCAACTTCCCTTTTAAATGTCCAGGATATGACTATCCTTCCATTTGCCCAGGTGGATCAGGGCACTCATCTCATCAGGACACTTTCTCACTCCACTTATCCATTCAGTTGCCAGGAAACATGATTTTACAAAACAGATGTACTTAATATTTGCTAGGCACTGGGCTAAGCACTGAGGGTAAAGAAAACCAAAACCATGGTCCCTGCCCTATGAGAGCTCACATTCTAATGTGAGGAGACAACTATGGACAAACAACCATGTTCATACAAGATAAATATGGTGCAAACGAAAGGTAATTTCAAAGATAAGATATAATATATGTTTGGAGGAACCAGAGCCATAAAAGGGTTCCTGCAGAAAGTAGAATTCAATTTTGAAGGAAGTCAGAAGGCAGAGATGAGGTGAGAGAGCATCCCACGTATATGTGGGACAGCTGCTGCTGTCACTTCTACCTGCCACAACATATTTCACATCCAAACCTCTGTCTCTCTAGTTCAGGCCTTCATCACCTCTCACCTAACCAATATGAAAGCCTCCTATATGGTCTTCCACCCTCAAATCTCTACTTACTCTTGTATCAAAAATAATACTCTAAAGCACAAGTCTGAACATGTCAGTCTTCTACTCAGTAAACTCCCTATTTCCTCTGGGATCAAATACAAACTCTTTTGTTTTACATATATACATAACACACACACATATACACACACAAATACTTTACTGTGTATGCTGCTATCCTATTAGCAGCAGCATACTTGCCAGCTGCTCAGGGTAGGTCAGCTGTTAATAGATTCTGGTCTATTACTGTCTACAAAAGGCTCCAACTACACAAAGACTGCTCTGGGCACATACTTGCAAACCCCTTTCTCATTGAGGAAGGTATTGAAGGAGTCATCATCACGCCACCCCACCCCAGGACCTGTTGCTGGACTTGATAACATTGGGTTGGATACTGTGCTCTAAGCAATATAATTCCCAGTAGGCATTACCCATCTGCATTACAGCCTGGTGGACATGGATAGATAACATATACACATGATTGTCCTGACGTGTAAAGATGGGGTGGTGCTGTTGAGTTCAGACAGCTTATAAGTCTGTCAACGCAGCAAATCGGTTTTCATTTTATAGATATGTATGTTCCTGTGTGTGTGTGTGTAAAGTGCAAATCACTTTACAATCTGCATCCAACCTACCTCAGCTTTTTTTGTCTCATTTAATTATAAAAATTCTTACAGAGGGATGATTGATCCTATCATAACATTTCATATGTAGAAATTTGTTTAGCCATTCCCTACTCACTAATAGATACTCTCCCCCTTAATTTCCAATGTGGGTCTACTACAATAAGCTATTTATAAATGTTCGTTTATAGTGTATTGGGTGCAAAGGATAAGCACAAAGAACCAGGAGAACGTTATACACAGTAACAGCAACATTGTGTGATGATCAGCTATTCAGCAAAACAATGATCCAAAACAATTCCAAAAGACTTGTGATGGAAAATGCTGTCCACATCCAGAGAAAGAACTATGGAGTCTGAATGCAGATTGACACGTGCTGTTTTCACTTGAAATAGAGGTGAAAGGCTATACATACATCTTTTTTTTTAAGCTATTCCAAATATTTTTTTTTTATTCTTTTTTACTTTTGAACATGTATTTTTTTAAAACCTTGAGTTCCAAACTCTCTCCCCTCTTCCCTTCCCATCCACCCTCCCTAAGAAGTCAAGCAATTCAACATGAGCCACATGCGTATCATTATGTATAACCCTTCCACAATACTCATGTTGTGAAAGACTAACTATATTTTGCTTCTTCCTAACCTCTCCCCCTTTATTGAATTTTCTCCCTTGACCCTGTCCCTTTTCGAAAGTGTTTGTTTTTGATTATCTTCATCCCCATCTGCCCTCCCTTCCATCGTCCCCCCCCCCTTTTTT
>CM053622.1:676397547-676459760 GCA_028646595.1 Phalanger gymnotis
GTTCTACATAATTTTGAGTTCCAGATTTTCTTTCCTCCCTCCTCCCTCCCTCCCCAAGATGGCATGGAATCCCATATAACTTCCATGTATAACTTGGCATTGAATTAATTTGCACACTAGTCAAGTTGTGGAGAAGAATTATGATCAATGGAATGAATCATGAGAAAGAAGAAACAGAACTAAAAAAAACACAACCCAACAACAAATACAAAAGAGAGAAAAAAACGGGGGGAGAAAAAGGCGAGCATGAAGTGTGCCTCGATCTGCATTCATACTTCATATTCTTTCTCTGTATGTAGATAGCACTCTCCATTGTGAGTCCTTTGGAGCTGTCTCTGCATATTGTGTTGCTGAGAAGAGCAAAGTCTGTCAAAGTCTGTGTGGGTGTTTTTGTTTGCTCATATGGTATATGCTTGTCAAAGGTGTTTGCCACTGTCATAGAGATGGTCCAATGCATAGTTCAAATTGGGTGGGAATTCCTAACAGGTGATAGGATTGTCCAGATATTCCTATTTGTGAATGACATTGTGTTGTTTTCATCAGTTCCCAAAACACTGATGAGCCTCCTGAGACTCCATAATTTATCAGAAGAGTTTGGCGTAACAATCTTCACAAAAAAATAAAGTAGATGAAGAATGCTTATCGTTCAAAAATATGAAGTCGTTCTTCCCCCACCCCTCCCCGCATTATGGGAGCCTCTGGAGGTTTTTATCTTTTTAAAGAATTCCTCTTTCTATTTGAATTTTGCACTGGATTATCTCTATGACTGAGAGTTTTGCTCCAACTCAAATGGTATTATAATCATTAAACAATGCACACAATGGGATATAATATTCTTTGCACCTTTTAGTCTGTGTGCCACTATAAAGATGTTGCCTGTTAATGACATTGTTTAAAGTCTGCCTTTTTTCTTCACATGCCTCCGTCAAAGTTATGGTTTTGTATATTTGTGTAATTTTATTCTCAGAAAGTTTTTTCTAGAAATTAGAAAATGAGCTTAACAACACTGTGAGGTCAGTCATTCAAGTATTGTTTTTCTCATTTTATAGATTCATAAATTGTGGCCTATACTTGCCTAAGGCCTCACAGCTAGTAACTGGAGACAGGGAGGTGGGGCCTTGAACTCAGAGTTCTTGACTCCAAACTAAGTGTTTCAAGCCCCAAGTGTTGAGTTGGGGGGGGGTGCTTAATTTGAAGTGTGATTTGCTATTTTTTAATCGTATGGTACATGATCTCCCCCCCACCCCCGCCCCAGCAAATCAAAAAAGTGAGGGGGCAGAAAAAACCCTTTCCAAAGCACTAGAGTACCTTACTTGGTCTTGAGGGAGAAAGAAAGTTTAAATGAGATGCCATACCTACCCTCAGATCTCTTTGGCAAATACTTATTAAGTATCTGTTGCCACAGGAACAAATTAGAAGGTTTAGATAAGAAACTCATGGCACTTCCTAGTCTAGTACACGTATAAGACATACACTTAGTAAGTACCCATGGTATGTAGAACTCTGATAAATACTGAAAGAAAGACAAAAGTCTAAGCCCCAAATTGTTTCTTCCGGGAATCTTATAAACCTCATAGTCTAGTATAAAGCAGATTCCTTTCTTGGCATAGACTTCCCTTTTTTGTTCTGTATGTGTTTGTTTTTTAGATATGTTTTCTAAATACAAGATTTCTGGGTTTTATTTTCTTATCCACTCCTTCAAAAATTTTACCGGATTGTTTAATGTGCTTATTATAGTTATTGGTTATGATTGTTATGACTGTACTTTCACCATTTATTTCTTTGGTATTGATTTTTTAAATTAAATTTTTATTGATATATTTTGTTTTTATATCACTGTTATTTTCCGAATACATTCCACCTCCTCTAAAAAACAGCTAACATTTATATAGTGCTTACTATGTGCCAAGCACTGTGCTAAGTTCTTTACAATCATCTAATTTCATCCTCGTAACCTTGCAAAGTAGATACTGTTATTGTCCTCATTTTACATATGAGGAAAGGCAAATAGAAGTTAAATGACTTACCTAGAAGTCACATAGCTATAAAGTGTTCAAGGTTAAATTTGAACTCAGGTCTTCTGACTCTAAGCCTGATGCTCCATCCATTGGGCCACCTAGCTGTCCAGAAAAGCTCTACTCAGTGTAACTTTTATAGAAATATTTTTTAAATAGAAGGGAGAAAAACCTAGTTCCAACAACTCTAACAGATAGTATAAGAAATATTCCACACATACCCCCTCCCCCCATAGTTCCCTGCTTATGCAAAGAACATGGGTAGGCATTGTAATTATAAAGCATTTACAGGGGTGTTGTTTTTGTTTTTTTGTTTTTGGTGGCAATCCATTTCTTTGGGGGGGGCAGGGCAATTGGGGTTAAGTGACTTGCCCAAGGTCACACAGCTAGTACATCTAGTACATGTGTAAAGTGTCTGAGATCACATCTGAACTCAGGTCCTCCTGACTCCAGGGTTGGCACTCTACTCGCTGCGCCGCCTAGCTGCCCCAATCCTTCCATTTCTATTGTCATTGTGTGTATTATTTTTCTGCTTTTGCATGCTCTAGTCTACATTATTAGTTCATATAAGTCTTTCTATGCTTCTGAACTTTTCATGTTCATTGTTACGACGCAATAATATTTAAATACATTCATGTACTACATTTTTTTTAGCCATTCATCAATTGATGGGTATTTATTGTTTCCACTTGTTTCCTATCATGAGAAAATGCTGCTATGATTATATTGGCACTTTTGATGTCTTTGGTGTGTATATGCCTAGCTGTATCTTTTGTACTTTTTAAGGAGAAAATCAAGTATTCTCAAGTTGAAGTGGTTTCTAGACTCTTTCTGCCTTTTTGTTGTGGCAACAGTCAGTTAAACTTCTCTAAAAACATAGTTAAAGTTTTGCTCATTTCACATTTTTGGAAAGAATAACTTGTATAAACAGATTTTGAACTTCTGTAAATCACATTCACTTTCTTTTTATTGTTCTTATTCCACATTGATTTTGACCTTTGCTTCAGACTCAAGAAATAGTCCACTCACTACATGAATAGGAATCCTTCTGTAATATATGTGACATGGTCACCCAACCTCAATTCAAGTAGAAGTAATTCCAGAGACAGCCCATTTATTCCTTGCACTAGATAGTTAATAGTTTGAAAGCACACAGACAGTTTATTTTACTGTTGTCAGAGTTTTCATCTTTTTTTTTTGTAATATGTGGTACTCATCATATCTTGGGACCTTCTGTCTCCTTGAAGAAAGTATATATAATCATGATGCCCTTAAGCAGTTTACAGTCATATGTCTTTTCATTTATCATTCTCAAATCATGTTTTTTCAGCTTAGCTTTTACTTTCCTCCTTTGTTCACCTTTGCATTGAAGTCACCGAATAACAATGTGCATGTTAACTTAGTTTAGAAGATCTTGTCAAGTTCTTAGAATTTCTCTACTTCATCATCTACAACTAATGTTGGAGTATATGTTATGAGTATCCTCATAGTGATCTCTTTATTTACAGTCATCATGAGCACTATAAAATGAAATGACCAAATGTTTTCTGAAATGGTTCTTGTTGCTTTGGGTTATATTATGAAACCAACTCTACAAATTCCTTTATTTGCTTCTGTCTCTAAGGACCTGTGAGCTGACCTTCCATTCAGCTACAACAGTTTTCTGGTTTCATTAATGGCACAAATATGTATGAATATGATTCAGTTTCACCTTCAATGTTTGGTTTTTAGAAAAAGAATATATGTATATACATACATACACACACTGGAATGTTTGTAAAAGGTGCAAGAATTGTGTTATTCTTAGTGCCTTATTCCTGCTTTTCTGCCACTATCACTACAGAGAAGGCCTGTACAAAATTGAGGGCCTTTTTAAAGTATTTGTAGTTTTCTTTGTTCAGTTAGTTGGTTTAAAAAAAGATGCATCATCTAGGGTCCAGCTTTCTGATGCAGCTGAGCATCTTTGTGTCAACTAGATTGGTCCTTAGCAGCCACAATAGACACAGGCAGTGGTCCTCAGTAGGCTTTTATTAGAAGCCTTTCCATGTTGGAATATAATCTGCTTCAATAAGGCCTTGGAAGTATAATTTTTATGGATATTGTAAGCTTTTTGACAATGCGGGAAATGCTACAACTTTACATTTATACATACTGTTATCTCTTAGGTTTCTATTATCTCAGACAGATGAGGAAACTGAGGCTTAGAGGTGAACAGACTTTCTCAGGGTCTCACAACTGGTAAGTTTCTAGAGGTACATTTCAACTCTGGTCTTTCCTGATTCCCTGTTCTAGCATGCTTTTCTCCTTTGCTGTGCTTCTTTTGCTAGTAATGGTTTTGGTAATAATGGGGTTTAAATCTAATAATTGTATTTTGTGGTTTGCTTTTTTTTCCCCCAAGACAGTAACATCAAATTATCCCTAGGTGTAACAAACAGCAGAGCAGGGCTAAAAGCTAGCAGCATATCTAAGATGTGGAAGTCTGGATCCGCAGTGTCAAAAACTCAAAATAGGCAAGAGTAGGTGTAAGAATCTAATTCAAAAATATATGCAATTTGGATGGCCAAACTCATTCTCTTTTCCATCCCTTCCCCTAATACACATATATGCATAACTTTTAATTTTCTCAATATCTGTTGCTATACAAAGCTTCTCATTGTGTTAGGATTTTCCCCATGGCTTTCCACAGTTGAGTCCCCAGGCGCGACAGCTTTACAACAGTGTGCCTGTGGCTGAGTTGAAACTATAATAATTAAGAATTGAAATGGAATTTAAATTAAGATGGTTCAATAGTAGGTACATTAGAAGGTAGACCGGTAAGGAATGTTTAGATTAATAAGAGTTTTTAGGTATATAACGGAGCTTGAAAAGTTGTGGGGATATCACTTCATGTATATCAGAATCGTTTAGTTTTTAATAGATTGGTATTTTTCATTATCGTACAGTTAACCTGCAGTTAATACTACTAAGACTTGGCTTTTAAAAATTTAAGTTTTATAGCTATTTTGCATCATTTTGTTGCAGGACTTGCCTGGTTTTTCATCATTTTGACAACTTAGAATGGTATTTACTATAACAAGTCATAACTTTTTTTTCATAGCAATCTGTTTGTTTTAGTTATATAAGAGGGGATTGTCACTTGTAGTTTACTAATTTGAACAGATTGCATATGAAGGCTAGAAATGTCAAAATTAGAGAAAAATATTAGGAAAATTAGCATAACTGGGAATTTAATTCTCTCAGCAGTATTGTCAAATCTAGTTTTTTTAAAAATGCCAATTTGGGAATCAGAAAGATTTGGTCATGGTCCTGAACTCCCAAATTCATCAGATTTTGTACATAGCATGTAGAGGCATCATAGTATAGTGGAAAGGACAGTAAGTAGACTTATATAGGCTCCTTGTCCAACATCTGCAACAAGTAACTTGGGTAAATCACTTATTAATCTTTAAAATGAGGTAGATGAACATAGTTGATCCCTTCCAGCTCAACAGTTTACTCTGTGCCTCAGTTTTTCAATTAATACTGTAACTTCCCCAGTTGGCAACAACATACAAGGTAACAAGTATAAGACACCTTTGTCATTACTGTTTATTAACAGAAAATAAAAATAAAAGAGTGAAATATCAGAGAGGGATGGGCATTCATGGGTCATTAACATAATTCATACCCTAACTGGAACTCCATGTACAATTTTTTAGACAAGTCATCCAGCCTCTTCTTGAACATCTTCACTCACAGAATACTCATGGAACTTTATGTTTTTATGATGCTTTAAAGTTGAAAAAGCCCTTTCATTTTTATTTTATCACTCAGTCTTCAGGATAATTCTGTAAATAGTGAGGAAATTATTATTATCCTTATTTTACACAGGAGCAAACCAAGTATCAGGGAGAGTAAGCCCAAAGACACTGTCATTTTGCAACCTCTGAGGCTTAGGTTCCATGCCCACCTGAAGGTGGGCCACATTGGTATAATTAGCATATTCTCAAGGATATAGTATACATCGACTATGGTCCCCTATTTCTTAAGAACAAAAGATCATAGATTTCAAGCTATCAATTACCTTAAAGATCTTCCCCTGCCGCGTTTTATGGATTAAGTGTTTGAGATCAGTAGAGGGGAAGTGCCTTTACCAAGGCAGAACCAAGATTTGGATCCTCTACTGAATCTTGTCCTTTGCATTACATTGCTTCACCTTCACAATCTCTATTCCAGGGGTAAATAAAAGAGAAGGAGGGCACTCATAAAAGACTCCCACCCTGGACCTCACTTGGTCTTATTACCCAACTCAGCATGAATGCACTCCTCTTTCCACTGTTTCCTTGAAATGTCTTATGCACTTAGTGGAAGAGCTCAGTACCCTTTGTGGAGCCACTCAGAGCAGTAAATTGTGCAGAACTGATCTGTGCTCTTTTATCTCGAATACCCATTGTGCACCTCCCTTCCTCCCACACTCCCCCTTTCCCTTTCTCTTCTCCCTCTCACTTTCATGTAGTTTATAAAGTGATAAAACTAAAGTACTTGAACTCAGGACTTCTGACTTAGATTGAGTTAAAATTTGAATTCTTGTTTTATGTACTACATTATACTTCCATTACACACTTAGGTTTCAATGATTTTGACAGGATGAAAATTGTTATTCTAGGAGACACAACCCTTCTTAACATGTGACTACGTTAGTCAGCCTTAGTCCCATGGTGCTGATCAAACTCATTAATATATTTCATAAAGTAACTGTAGGAAAGCAGTCACACAGTAAGTATCTATACATATACATATTTGGCAAGCAAAAACAGGCTGACACTTGGAAATTAACTTTGCTAAAGTTTAAATACTAATATTGTTTATCACTAATCATATTGTTTTGGACCTTTAACATGGTATGTTATTTTCCACATTTTACAGATGCAGAAACTGAGACTCGTAGAGGGTATGTAACTAGCTCAAGGTCACAGTTTACAAATGATGGAGTCAGGACTTGAAGAAGCCAGTTTTCTTTTAGGGTTTTTTTTTTTTTACCCTAAGCCTAGTGTTCTACACTTCTGTAGTGAATAATCACTAGTGCCTATGTTGGTTCCTGGGCTGCTCTTCAGTACCTTCAGTCCAGAGATCCCTCAGAACTCCTTACCCAAGCTGGCATCTAAGAAGCCTGATGGACTAGACTTGATTGTCATAATAGCTTCGTCAGATTAGATCTATCTCATTTCAGATCTGGGTTTGAGTTAAAGATTGAGCACACTTAGAAATCTGAACTGTGGCTTATAGTGTACTACATTTAATCATGGTCTGATGGTAAAGGTACCATGAAAATCCCTAGCATAGTGACTAATATATAGTAGAAAGTCTCAAGATTTGAAAGACTATATAATGGCTTCCCCAGTGCTTAGCACATCAAGTCCTCATTCTGGCAGAAGGTGGTCCCATTTTCCCCTTATTCAGCCCTTACTTCCCAATGCCCCAACATGAACCCCCTCTGTTCCAGTTAAGAGTGTTTCTTCACTGTTCACAAAACTGGAAATGCTCATTCTCACCTTAATGCCTATCTTCTGGTATCTTTTGCCTGGACCGTATTTCTCTTTCATAAGGCCTGCCGGTACAAGACTTAACTAGACCATCAGGATCTCACTCTCTCTCTCTTTTTTTAAATTCCATACTTTATTATTTAATATTTGTTAGCTTTCAGCATTGATTTCCACAAGATTTTGAGTAAAATATATGCCAAGATGGCATATATTCTGATTGCCCCATTCCCTAGTCAGCCCTCCCTTCTGTCACCCTGCTTCTCTCCCCCCCACCACTCCAATCCCTTTTCCCCTTACTTTCTTGTAGGGCAAGATAGATTTCTATGCCCCATTGCCTGTATAGCTTATTTCCCAGTCGCATGCAAAAACACCTTTTTTTTTTTTTTGAGCTTCTGCTTTTAAAACTTTGAGTTCCAAATTCTCTCCCCTCTTCCCTCCCCACCCAACCTCCCTAAGAAGGCAAGCAATTCAACATAGGCCACACATGTATATTTATGCAAAACAATCCCATAGATAGTCATGTTGTAAAAGACTATTTCCCTCTATCCTATCCTGTCCCCCTTTATTCAGTTTTCTCCCTTGACCCTGTCCCTTTTCAAAAGTGTTTGCTTTCGATTATTTCTTCCCCCATCTGCCCTCCCTTCTATTGTCTTCCCTTTTTTATCTCTTTCCCTCTACTTTCATGTGGTTTAAGATACCCAATTGAGTGTGCATGTTATTCCCTCCTCAAGTCAGATCTGATGAGAACAAGATTCTCTCATTCCTCCCCTTACCTGCCCCCTTTTCCCTTCCAAAAGAACTGCTTTTTCTTGCCACTTTTATGTGAGATAATTTACCCCATTCTTTCTCTCCCTTTCTCCCTCTCAATATATTCCTCTCTCATCCCTTAATTTGATTTTATTTTTTTAGATATCCCTTCATATTCAACTCACCCTGTGCCCTCTCTCTCTATATATATATACATATACATATATATGTATGTATGTATGTATGTAATGTATATTCCCTTCAGCTACCCTAATACTGAGGTCTCATGAATTATACACATCTTTGCATGTAGGAATGTTAAACAAAACAGTTCAACTTTAGTGAGTCCCTTATGATTTCTCTTTCTTGTTTACCTATTCTTGCTTTTCTTGATTCTTGTGTTTGAAAGTCAGATCTTCTATTCAGCTCTGGTCTTTTCACTGAGAAAGCTTGAAAGTCTTCTATGTTATTGAAAGTCCATATTTTGCCTTGGAGCATGATAGTCAGTTTTGCTGGGTAGATGATTCTTGGTTTTAATCCTAGCTCCATTGACCTCCAGAATATCATATTCCAAGCCCTTTAATCCCTTAATGTAGAAGCTGCTAGATCTTGTGTCATTCTGATTATGTTTCCACAATATTCAAATTGTTTCTTTCTGGCTGCTTGCAGTATTTTCTCCTTGACCTGGAAATTCTGGAATTTGGTGACAATATTCCTAGTTTTCTTTTTGGAATCTTTTTCAAGAGGTGATCTGTGGATTCTTTCAATTTCTATTTTACCCTCTGGCTCTAGAATATCAGGGCAGTTCTCCTTGATAATTTTTTGAAAGGTGATATCTAGGCTCTTTTTGATTATGGCTTTCAGGTAGTCACTCCATTATTTTTGCCATGAAAACCCCAAATGGGTTCACAAAGATTCAGACACAACTGGAACAACTAAACAGCTGTAGCATGTTGGTATATAGGCTTGCAGTAATGGATTAGTAATTTGGGAGGGAAAAACTTGGGAAGGAAGTCTTTTTGATTAGTAAAAATATTGATAAAATTGTAGAATATTGCATAATTATATTTTAAATACTGCATTATTAAAGATATACATGAACACTTGTTCATGTATATGAACAAGTTACTAGGGAGTTACTAGGGAGATTGTAATTTATAAAAGATTTGCATTATGTTCCACTATGTGTCAAAGATAAAGGACGTAGAATAAGAATCACATGAATTACCATGAAGTATGAATTAGTAGGATCATAGATTTTTAGATGGAAATGACCTTAGCATCTATTTTTGTCCATCGTCTTCAATTTCCAGATGAATTAACTGAGATTCAGAAAGGTTAAGCAACTCAAATTAATGAGTTTGCTGTATATACATAAACAGATTTAACAGAATAATCCTTAGAAAGGTATGTAAGTTACAGCTTCTGGGTTCATTAAAGGCCCTTCGAATTCTAGAGCTATAATTGTATGGGTTTTTGTTTTTTTAATCTGTAATCTCTGTACAGCTTTGTGTTTAACATGCTAATTAAGCATGTTAGCAGCTAGTTGGCTTAGTGGAAAGAATGTTGGACCTGGACAACCTGAGTTAAATCCTGCCTCAAACATTTTGTTAGTTGTGTTATTGCTGGCCAAGTCACTTAACTTCATTTTCCTCATCTGCAAAAAGAGAATAGCACCCTACCTCAGAGGATTGTTGTGAAGATCAGATGAGGGTAACATGCATTGCAAACCTTAAAGCACTATAGATTTATTGTGTTAGTTATTCCTCACTTTGCTGTGTGGCCTTTCAGTATTTCAGTGGACCAATGATTTCATTGAAATGGGTACTCTTGTCAGAATGGATGGGCCACTTAATATTTCTAAAAAATCCTTCCGTAATTTCTCATCCTGTGTGAGTCTTTCCAGTATTCTTCCATAGCAAATATCCACCGAACATGCCAGAAGCCTGATTCTTATAGGTCTAGTGGAACTCTCTTGACTGCTATCTCTTGATCTGTATGGCTTTATAATTTGAAAACTGTTTAAGTGACTACTATTCTCATGAAATCTTACTTTACTGCTTTTGACTTTAATGAATTATTATTTTACTTTGTCAGATTAAGTCTGGATTAACATAATCTCCCATTTCTTACCTGCCCTTACCTGTCATGAGGTATGGGATATAGGATGGTTTGTTATATGTGATGGTGCTTCCTCCGCTTAAAAGATACTTTATCATTTTCCTCTCCCTTTAAACTTCAGAGAAGTATAAATTTTTATTTTAAACCATATATAAAGTAGTAACTTGTGATTTCCTTCAGTCATTTCAGTTTTTCTAAAGCCTCAGCATTCATTTTTTTCCTGTTAGAAACCACTTGTAATATCAGTGGAAAGTCAGGTATGAGGTAAAAATCAAGATTAAAATAATACAGCTTAAATTTAATAGAAAAAACATGATTCTGGAAATGCCTGTTGTAATTGTTTTCCCAACTAGTATATTTTCATTATCAGGGTTAACATTAAGCATCGTTAGTTTTCTATGTGACACTTTGCATTCTCTTTTCCTATCCAGCCTACATACTGCTATCAGCATACTATTTACCATGAAACTTCTACTGAAAAACCTACAGACTCCCTACATTTTGTTAATTTTGAAATGCTGAGTACTTAATAGGCACTCAGTAAAACTTGATACTTGAACAATTATTTTAGACAATCCTCTGCAATATAAGTTGATACTGGAGCTTGGCTCAAAGAAACTGAACAGCAGGCAGCATACCCAGGACCAAAGGTAAACAAAGCTAGACATAAAAATTGCTGCTAAAAGAGCTAACAAAATTTAGGTCCATTAGTATCCAGATTATAGAAAAATTATAGTACTGTTGTGTGCTCCTAAAAAATGATATATAGTTAGAATATTGTGCCACAGTTTAAGAGGAACATTTACAGGCTATATGTGACCAGAGGAAATGAGGGATCAAGGAAGTTGATTATGCATGAGGTTGGAAAAGAAAAGATCAAATTAGAAACTTTTGTAGATAGTTGAAGGATTGTCATATGCCCGGCACATAGTAGGCACTTAATAAATGTAAATTGATTGACTGACAATTGTTGCTCCAAAAGGCCAGTGGACAAAAAGTACAGGGAATCAGATTTTGGCTTACTATTAGAACTTTCTAAAAGCCAGAACTGTACAGTAATGGAAGTGGTTGCCTCATGAACGGATCAATTCTCTATTCTTAGAAGTATTAAAGTAGGAAAGGAATGGCTATTTATATGGGGGTGATACAGAAGGAAGGAAATTTTTCTTTGAAGTTTTCATGTGAGACCTGACTTTTCTAGAGACTGAGGCTTTTAAGGGAGCTAAACCTGAGCCGGAAGGATAAAAGTAAGGCAAGTTAGTAAGAAATTATAGTGAAAACAAGGAAACCAGGGGAAAAACTTTATCTTTAAATTACTGTTAAGCTAGTTGAATAACTTAATCTGGAGATTTATTCGTACTGTCATTATAATTTAGCTATGCCACTTTGATCATATACATTTATTTGTCATAATTTTTCTGCCAGGTCACTTTCCCAAATTCAGTGACTGAATCAGAGACTTTCTCTCTACCCTAATATCTGCCTGTCCGCCATCATCCTCAGTCTTCATAATTTTAATCCCATAAACATACTGTTCACATAATTCCCCAGCCTCTTCTATTCCATCCTCCTCCCTTTACTGTTTCAACTACATACCATTATAGCACCTTTTTATTATGCATTGTAGGCCAGGCCTACAACACAGCTAGGTGGCAAAATAGATACAACATTGAGCCTGGAGTTAGGAAGACTTATCTTTCCAAGTTCAAATCTGGCCTCAGACACTTACTAGCTCTGTCACCCTCGGCAAGTCACTTAACCCTATTAAGTACCTCAGTTTCTTCACCTGTAAAATGAGCTGCTGAAGGAAATGGCAAATCACTCCAGTATCTTTTCGCCAAAAAATCCCAAATGGGGTCACTAAGAGTCAGACACGATCGAACAACAACAAGGCCAGGCCTGTCTCAAGCTGATCTAGTGGTTCTGGTTCAGAATTGTACTGAAATAAGTTACTCATGGCCCCTCTTAACACTTAACACAAGGAAGTTTACTTAGCTGTAGCATGGAAAGGAATTCAGCAAACATACAGTATTGATTCAGTTGGGTACAGTTTCTCTGCCCTTGTATTTGTCATTGTGTGCAGGAATCAAGGGGAGGAGTTTCTGACTTCTCATGTACTGGCTTTTGTACTTAGGCTACTAGAAAACTACACTAGTGTCATAGTCCCTTGGGCCAATTAAGTCTCAAGGATAGTTTCCATATATACTTTTTAAAGAAAAACTTACCTGGCCTGGTTGGAGTAGACCCTTAACAAAATATAGTGCAGCCTGTGTGGCAGGGATCTTAGTAGGTATTGCTCCAACCATGCTTACTTTATGAAATTACTGGCATTATTTCCAAGATCTTTGGACTTTGAGATTCTCTGACCACAAACTTCTGTCCTTCTCCCTATCTTTTCTCCCTTACACACTTGTTCCTTTGCCACATTCTGATAACCAATCCTTTTGTTCCTCTCAATTTATATGATTAGACAGAACTTTTTGCCTTGGAGTTCCCTGTACCAATAATCTCTGTCCTTTTTATGCCTTACTACTGACTTCAATCCTCTCTGTTCACAGGCCTGACTTTCTGGTTTATCACTTTTAATAATTAAGTGGCTTCTACTCAGTGTGTCACATGGGAACTTTCACATCCCTGACTTTCTAATTCTTCACTCTGGATAATCAACCACAAGTAACTGATTACTACTTTGCCTAGGCTGCTGAGCATCAGCAAAAGATCTGTGTAGATATTCTTTCCTTAGCCTGGCAGTGTTACTCCTACTTTTCACTCCTTCCCACAGATATCTTGGACTACTCATTCCCCCAATTATTTCTAAAATGTTATTCCACTTTTGGACAGATATGTAATTATTAGGAATTCTTCCCCTTTATCTAGCCAAAAACTATAGGTCTTACATCCGTCCTCTTCAAGCCAAGGACACATTCTTCATGAGTTGCATATCTTAGAACTAAGTTTTGTATGCCCTCCCAACATCACACAGTGGGTGCTATTTTTAGTAACATTGCTGTTAGTAATGCAGTAATCTTATTAATGTGAATTCCCCCAAAGGTACAGATCACAGAATTTTAATAGTTTTTTTAAAAATACTTTGCCAACTATTTCAATATAATTGATTTCCTTTGGGATCCTAGCTGAGGATTACTAGACTGATAAAAAGAGGGTCCATGACACAAAAAAAGGTTAATCCTAGAGAAAATTTTTTCTCTGTATGACGTATCATTTTGTGGCAGTGCACAAAAATCAGGTCTAGACCAATCGCTTATGCCATATACTACACTAAACTCAAAATGGATATGCAACCAAAATATTAAGAATCATACTATAAAAATGAGAGAATTCAGATCAAGTACCTTTCACAGCTATGGTTAAGGAGTGAATTCTTAGCCAAATAAGAGAGGACAGTTACAAAAGATAAAATAGATAATATGAATAAAATCAGTGCAGTGCAACTATGGCAAGAAAAGATGTGATCAACTGGGGAAAATTTTTCTATCTAATGTTTCTGGGTGTCTGATATTCAAGGTATGTAAGCACTTAACCTGTATGGGACAAAAAAAAAAATTCCCAATCAATAAATGGTCAGAGGAAATGAACAATTTTCAAAAGAAAATTTTCAACCATATGAAAAAAAAAAGTGCTCCAAAGTGCTTACAAGAATACAAACCAAAACAACCTCTAAGGTTTCACCCCATTCTCAGCAAACTGGCAGTGACAGAAGGAAGTAATTGGTGTTGGAGGGATTATAGAAGGGTGGATACATTAATACATGATTAGTGGAACTGAATTAGTTCAGCCATTCTGGCAAAGTTTGGAAATATGGGAAGAAAGTGTCAAAAATGCTAACATGCATGTTCTCTAAGAAGGTCAGTGACAAAAAAAGAGACCTCGTATATACCAAAGTACCTGTAGCAGTACTTTTTGTAGTAGCAAAGTACCAGAAGCATAGTAGATGACCATTTGTTGGGGAATGGCTAAACAACTTGTGGTTATATGAATGATACATACAATAATATTGTAAGAAATAATGAAATTGGGAAAACTTATATGAACCGATACAAAGTGAAGTAAATAGAATTAGAGAAACAGTGACTATAAACAATGTGAGTAGAAAGAACAACAAAACCACTCAAACAATACTGAGAAGTTATAATGGCCAGTCTTCTCTATGAAAAGATAGAAAGATACACTCCCATGCTTTTCCCTCTCAACATTTTTTTAAACTTTTTTTTTTTTTTGAGAGGGTACGGCAGGGCAATTGGGGTTAAGTGACTTGCCCCAAGGTCACACAGCTAGTAAATGTGTCAAGTGTTTGAGGCTGGATTTGAACTCAGGTCCTCCTGACTCCAGGGCCGGTGCTCTACTCACTGCACCATCTAGCTGCCCCTCTTTTCTTTATTGTAAGAGACAACTGTCCGGGAAAAGAAAAAGAAGGTAGCATACATTGGGCAATGTAGGAGATTTTTTTAAATAATCTTTTTGAGTTTGTCAGTACAGCCTTAGTATCTTCGTTCTCAATAAACGATTGATCCATTTTCTGAATAATGTACTGTATGCTATTCCTTCAATGAAAGTATTTATTGGTAATAAATTGTAGCCTTTTTTTTATTATTATTTTTGACCTCTCCATTGATCTCTCCATTGCCCTTGGAGTCACCACAATTTTGGATCTTTAGAAATTATATTTAAATTCAACATCATCAGTTTGGCTAAAAAAAATGTGGTTTAGGTTTAGTTTCTAGTGCCAAAAAATTATGTAGCAGAAAATAACTTGTTGATACTCATGATCATTTTTTTAAACTTTAGAAAATAAAAATTTTATTTCAGCATGTGTACTCATTTGAGTTAATAGTGATTTTTATAAATCATTTTTTTTAAATTAATCTTATGCTAAATTAGAAAAAATATAGAAGCACAAGAATTTGAAATCTTTTTTTAAGACTTTTTAGTTCTTTTCATTTTTAGGAAATAAGACTTCTAGTTAATTAGTATGTGAAATTTCTTATCTAAAGCAGATTAAGTTAGCTGGTATCTATCTGCATCACATACTCGTTGCCAGATATAATTTATTTTGCTAAACCTATTTCCTGAGGATAGCCATTCAATAAGAATGTTCTTACAATATTTACAAAAATATTCTTAACTTTCTTTGTAGCTGATTAAGAATGTATAGCTTATGGAGCCATTTTTCATGCCTCACAAATTCCCAGGAGTTTCTTCCCTATCTGAATTGGCTCAAAAATAAAAAGCACCCAGTCCTATCTAGTCAGAATATCTTGAACGAGCTTTGATAATACTGTCATCCTTTGTTAGTAGCATAGATGTCACATGAAAATGATCCAAATCACTTTGAATTTCACTTTTATAAATAACACAGTTTAAACTAGCAATTAATATTTTATTTGTATATCTTTTAGGACATTTCTGATTCATTTGCATCACTGAAGAGCATCTGTAGAAGAGGAAGGAAAAGATGGGTGTGAAAACATTTACTCATAGTTCCCCTTCCCACAGCCAGGAGATGCTTGGAAAGCTAAATATGCTTCGAAATGATGGACATTTTTGTGATATCACTATTCGTGTCCAGGACAAAATCTTTCGGGCACACAAGGTGGTACTGGCAGCTTGCAGTGATTTCTTTCGCACCAAACTTGTTGGCCAAGCAGAGGATGACAGCAAGAATGTATTGGATTTGCATCATGTGACAGTCACTGGATTTATACCCCTTTTGGAGTATGCTTATACAGCAACTCTATCAATTAACACAGAAAATATTATTGATGTCCTGGCTGCAGCCAGCTATATGCAAATGTTTAGTGTTGCCAGCACCTGCTCAGAGTTCATGAAATCAAGCATTTTATGGAATACACCCAACAACCAACAAGAAAAGGGACTAGATGCTGGGCAAGAAAACAGTTCTAACTGCAATTTTACCTCTCGAGATGGTAGTCTTTCTCCAGTGTCTTCAGAATGCAGTGTGGTAGAAAGGACCATTCCTGTCTGCCGAGAGTCCCGGAGAAAACGTAAAAGCTACATAGTTATGTCTCCTGAAAGTCCACTTAAGTGTAGCACACAGACAAGTTCTCCCCAAGTGCTAAATTCTTCAGCTTCCTATTCAGAGCCTAGAAACCAACCAGTTGACTCTTCCTTAGCTTTTCCTTGGACTTTTCCATTTGGAATTGATCGGAGGCTTCAGTCAGAGAAGGTTAAGCAGGTAGAAAATCCCAGGACTTTAGAACTACCGGGCCCGTCTGAGGCAGCTAGAAGAATGACTGATTATGTGGCATGTGAGAGTACAAAGGCTAATTTGCCTCTGGTTACTGAAGAGGATGTACGGGTCAAAGTGGAAAGGTTAAGTGATGAGGAAGTTCATGAGGAAGTGTCCCAGCCTGTCAGTGCTTCTCAGAGTTCCCTGAGTGATCAGCAGACAGTGCCAGGAAGTGAGCAAGTTCAGGAGGATCTTCTAATTAGTCCTCAGTCATCTTCTATAGGTATAACGTCTTTCGTATTTTTACATGTTGTAAAATGTACTATTGGGAATTTGTGGGATTTTTTTGTTGTTGACCAGGTTGCTACAAGGTGTATTTGTCACTAATTGGTTATTTTAAAAGAAAGTGCAAATGAGTGGATTTCTATGGAATAGTAGCAGAGAGAAGAAAGGAAGTAACAATGAGGTTTCAAGCATGACTCTGAATATCATAACCATAGAGTGAAAAAAAATCCAGTAGGTCTTTAATGGGACGTTTGTTCAAAAAAAAAAATCTTCCTTTTGGATCATAGATTTTGACTTATGCAGTACTTTTGAACTTATTTTGACCACTTACATCATTTTTCATATAGGGAAATGTTAAGTAAATTTGCCCAAGGTCACGCAATTAGTACATTACTTAAATGAGAATTTTAACCCAGATCTTTATACCAGCATTCTGTTCACATTACCTTTGTCATTGGTATTTCAAATCAGTAATTATTGAGTGACTATGTGCCAACTACTGATTGTAGAGAAGAAAGAGTAATATAAGAAATAGTTCTTGCATTCAAGGAGTTTACAGTCTTTTGGAGGATATAAGTCATAGATATATAAAAGGCTAAATTTAACAGTATAAGAATTAAATACAGTATACAGGAGATGTCAGAAAACTGTAATATTAATTACCAAGTAAATGAAATGTGGATAGTGAGTAGAACAGATTGGCCAGAGCAGAGAGTTCTTTGTGAAGAGTAGTGTGGGATAAGGCTTAAAAGATAGGTTGGGGCTATATTACTGAGGGCCTTATTACCAGGCTCAGCAATTTGGACTTTTTTCTAAAACAGTAGAGAACCTAATTCTTTCTCTCCCCACCCCCATTCCCCAGCCTTTTGTTTGCCCTTTGAAACAAAAGAATAACATGTGAAAATAATCTGACATCATTGTTTAGAACCAGTTAGACAACAGTCCAGCTGTAAGATGGTAAAATACCTGCACTAGATTGGACAAGATGGATATATATATTACATTATAAAATAAGATTTCTTAGGACTTGGTGATTGGATATGCATAATAATGATAGTTGCCTGGAGAAAGCTTAGAGGAGATAAAAAGAATTGAATTTAAGGAGCATTCACCTTTGAGGAGTGACAGAAAACTAAATCGGCAAAGCAGATGAAAAAAGGAGTGAACTACAAAAATTGAAGGAGTATTAGAATAAGGTAATGTACTGGATGCCAAGGGTGATAAGTTTGAAAAAGTTGTTGGCCAACAGTCTTAAAAATTATAACAGAGGTCAAGGAAAATGCGTACTAAGAAGTCATCATTAATTTTAGTTTCTGGTGTTTTCATCATCAGTCATCCTTTAACATCTTCCTTGGGAATTTGGTTCAGAATATCTGCTCAAGATGGCATAATTGGAAAGAGTGCCAGACTTGGAGAAAAGAAGACCTAGGTTCAGATACCACCTCTCACACTCAGTAAGCTAGGTGACAGTGGTTGGGCAAGTCACAAAACTTCTGTGTGCCTCAGGCAACTTCCAAAGATTTATCAACTCTTAAACTTTAAACCGAAGTGTTTATCTGGGAAAGGTGTTGCCAAAATTGGGAATTTCATATGCTGAAATCGCAGCTTATCTTTCTATTTATCCAGTGATTTCTGTTCTTTTTTATTTAACCACTCTGCCCAGGGCCTCCACTTTCTCATTACCAATGTTACTTTTATCTCTACCACTACCTGAAACATCAACAGAGACCTCTTTATTTTTACATCAGTCTGATGTCCTTTTCTCGGTGCTCATTTGACCTCTTTACCTTTTTACTCTATTGACAATCATTGTCCTCTTATGGTTTTTAAGATATGCTTCTTTCTTTTGTAATTATACTTCTTTCCTAGTTCTTCCTCCTGAAGAACACAAGAAAGATCCCCAACATTCTGTCCTTGGCCCTCTATTTGCATTCTTTTCCATGACATCTCCATTATTTCCATATATTCCATTGCCATATAGTTGATTTCATTTAAATTCAGCACCCATTAATTGTTCACCACCTTGCAATATGCTGCATTAGATTCCCATAACTATATCTTTAGTCCAGATTTTTCACCTGATGTCCAGACCAAGTTTCCTTGACTCTCAGTGAACTAAACTTAGTCCTTTAGTGGTCAGCTTTTTTTTTTAAATTGGTGGCTTGAATAAAGACATAGAGAGCATATTTGTCAGATTTGCTGATGATACAAACTGGGGGTAATAGCTACCGTGATGATTGACATTCAGGATTAAGAGACTGAATCTAATTAGATAAATGTAATATGTTTAATACCTGGTTTTCAAAAGTCCATTTCACAGGCATAGGAAATATTACTAAATAACCATCACTTTGAAGAAGATCTAGGGATTTTAGTTACAAATCACTGAGGATAAATGATAATTTCCAAAAAATCTAATGCTCTTCTATTAATAGAGGTGTATATAGAATGAAAGAGATGATAATTTCTTCATATATTCTGTTCTGATCATACCACATCTGTAATAGTCTTTAGTTATGGGTACCAATTTTGAGAACAGCTGGACTATATCCAATGAAGGAGACAGGATGATAGGAGGCCTAAATACAAAAATAGTACAAAAATCAGTTGAACGAAATGGGGAAATTTTAACCTAAAGGAAAGAAAACTGAGAATTGTCTTCAAATATTTGAAAGGCTATTTTGTGGAAAAGAGATTAAATTTGTTTTTTGCCTCAGAGGGCGAAACCAGGAATGATGGGTTGAAGTTGCAAAGGGGCAAATTTAAACAGGTATAAGTGAAAGATTCCATATTAAAGCTATCCAGAAGTGGAATGGGCTTCTGTAAGAGTTTGTGTTTCATCCTTCAAGCAAAGAGTAGGTAATTGCTTATTTGGCTTGTTGCAGCAGATATTCTTGTTTAGTTATGGTTTGGATAAATGGACTGTGAGCCTCCTCATCTCCTACCTTCCTATAAGAAATATGTCAAAGGCACAACTGTTTTCAGCTAGCTGCCTTTGGACTTGCAGTCAGGAAGACCTGAGTTCAAATCCTGCCTCAGACACTAGCAATGCCATTTATTCTTTCTCAGCCTCTCAGTTTCCTTATCTGTAAAATGAGAATAGGGCGGTTAGGTGGTGCAGTGGATAGAGCACTGGGGCTGGAGTTAGGAAGACTCCTCTTCCTGAGTTCAAATCTGACTTCAGGTAACTTACTGGCCGTGTGACCCTGGGCAAGTCACTTAACCCTGTTTACTTCAGCTTCTTCATCTGTCAAATGCACTGAAGAAGGAAATGGCAAAACCACTCCAGGATCTTTGCCAAGGGAGTCACAACGTGTTGGACACAACTGAACAACAGCAACAATAGCATCTACTTTGCAAGGTTGTTGTGAGGATGAAATGAGGTATTTTTAAATGCTTTATTAATCATAAAAATGCTCTGTAAATGCTAGCTGTCATCATTATCAATGTGCATTATTTTTGTCGTATATATTCTTCTAATTCTTTCTTCACTGCAGATCGCTTCGTATAAGATTTCCCATGCTTCCCTGAATCCTTTATATTGATTATTTCTTAGTAGTATTCCATCCAAATGATGGGTGACCACTTTCTTTCCAGTGTTTTACTAAAAGTGCCATTATGACTATTTTGTCATATGTAGCTTCTAATGCTCTTTCTGTGACCTCTTTGGAATACACATTTTCCCAGTTACTTTTATTCAAAATCTCTTCTTCCTCTCCAAGTCACACTGATTTGCTCTCAGATTTCTCTCATATTTCCTCTGTTCCCACTATACCACTATGCTAATGTGAGCCCTTATTCTCATCCATCAAAATTGTAAGTTCTTTTAGAACAGGTAGTTTGTTCATCATTGTCATTATCCCCAGGACCTAGAACATTAATTGATACTTAATAATGAATTTTCCTTTTTTTAAAACGACCTTTATTTCAATGCAATAATAGTCAACCTTCTTTACAAATTACATTCTCTCCAGTTAATATATGACTGTTAACACAAGGAAAAGATGTGTCCTCTAGCTTTAGTGGTATATTTTAATGCTATATTGACCATTGTATTTGGCCATATTTTTTTGCTTTTCATTATCGACTTTACTTAATTCATCATGTCTTCCTATATTTTCCAAAGTTCTTCATAATTCATCATGTCTTAAAGTAAAACAATTTTCTGTTGTATTTACAGTTCGTTCAACCATTACCTAATTGTTGGACACGTTTTTGTCTCCAGCTTTTTGTTATAAATGATACTACTGTGAATAGTTTTACATATATGAATTTTTCTTGTCATTAATCTCATTAGGGGTATTGTCCCAGTACTGTGGAATCTCTGGGTCAAAGAGTATGAACAATTTAATACCTGTTTTTATATAATTTCAAGTTATTTTCCAGAGTAGTTGAACCAAGCTGCAGTTCTGTGATCAGTGAACTCACATGCTTTTATTCCCACAAACCTAGTAATGGCTTTTCCTCTCTTTTTTATAGGCAGCTAAGTGGCACAGTGGCTACAGTGCTGGGCCTGCAGTCAGGAAGACCTGAGTTCAAATCCAGCCTCAGACACTTACTAGCTATGTAAACTTGAACAGGGTTAACTTCCATTTGCCTCAGTTTTTCACCTATAAAATGAGGGTGATAATAGCACCTATGTGGCTGGGTTGTTGAGATAATATAAAAATGCTTAGCACAGTACCTGGCACATAAGAAAGCACCATGTAAATGTTTATTGCCTCTTGTCCCCTATTCCCTTTGCTCATTTGATTGTGAGGTGATTTGGGATTCTTAACACTGTCACCTTCTCTGTGCTTGCTCCAGTTTGTTCTTCATACTGCTGTCAGATTTTCCATATATAAGGACCTAATAATGCTATTCCTTTTCAAAAATCATTTAATGACTTCCTATTGCCTACCAAATGAAGTTGAAAATTCAGCTTCGTGTTCAATGTCCTTCATAATCTGAATCATTTTTTTTGTATTTCCCCTAGCACATGATAGAGCAAATCTGCCACACAGTACATGTTTAATGTTTTTTGAAGCGCAGTACCCTCAAACATAAAGTGTTTACCAAGTTTATTCAAGAGTTAAAATCCTTTTTTTTTTTAAAGAGCAGAAAGCAGAGAGAGGGAAAGAGTATTTTAAATGTTTTAAATTCTTGTACTAAGAGATTCTTTTGACCCGAAGATAACTTTGGGACCTCCAGCAAAAAATCTACATCATAAATACTTCTTATTTCGGTACTTTTAAGGATCTCTAGTTTTGAAACCATTGGGTGTTAGCATTCCTTCCATCCTGGATACAACTTAGTAGATGATAAATTTTCACTCTGGAGCCACCCTGTTGGTGAATGTTTAAACCTGGATCTATACTTGTTCTTATATGACAGACATACAGACCATACTGGAACCTACACTCAAAGCCTTTTCAGCTCATTTTTCAGAGATTGTCAGTCTGCATTTTGGTGATATCACCATCATAAAACCCTACATCAGTCATACCACGAAGACTTACTAGAATATGTGTAATTTAAGAATTTCTGTTTATTAGGTTTGATCATTTTAGTACTGGGAGAAAAAACTTAGCACATGCATAGTTAAATGTCATTTTTTCTGACATTTCACTAAAACTCAGAACAAGTGTTTCAAGTTTTTGTTGAAATAATTAAGCAGAATTGGTAGATATAAGTAAATATAGGTGATAACCCGCTGTAATAAATACCATTAAAAGGATGTATTCTGATTAAAACGATTTGCCCTACCTGCATCTCATAGTTACATTATTGCTTTATGCTAATGACACAAGGAAATCTTTAGAGCCAATAATAAAGTGTATAAGAAATGCTTTTTCTGCTTTCATTTTCTCTTCTTATTCATACCACTTGCCCCCATCATCACTACCAACAAAAAAACCCTACCATAACTACTAAACATAACAATGTAGTTTACATAGATTTCCAGGAGCTTAGAAGAAGAAAAGTGATGAGGATCGTGTGTGTGTGCCTGTGTGTGTGTGTGTGTGTGTGTGTGTGTGTGTGTGTGTGATACTTTATGTTCTTATGTTCAAAGCAATTCATTTCAATTAAATAATGTTGTATGCTAGGCCCTAGGGATACAAGACAAGGAGAACAGTATGTACATATGTAAGTATATACTGAATAAAGACAAAATAATTTAGCGTCAGCAGGGGAGGACTAATAACTGGAGGATCAAGAAGGAGGGCCTCCTTTAGGAAGTGGCACTTGAGCTGTTCTTATTTAAAGAAAGCTACAGATTCTACAGGTATAGAGGGAGAGCATTCCAGGCATTAGTGACAACCTATGCAAAGACGAAGTGGGAGATAGAACGTCACATACAGAGAACAGCAAGTAGGAAAGTTTGGGCTATAGAGTGTGTTTGTGAAGTAATATGGAAAAATAGGTTGTATCTAGATTTTAAAGGGCTTTCAGTACCAAACAGTGGATTTTGTATTTTGTACTAGAAGCAATTGGGAGACATTAAAGTTTCTTGAGCAGGTCAAGGGCATAGTCAGATAGTTTAGAAATATCGATTCCTGTGACTGTGTAGAGGATGGATTGGAGAAGTGAGGGGAGACACTTGGGACCAAAGACCTAATTGGAAAGTTTTTTCGGTGGTTCATTTGAAAGGTGATGCGGTCCTGAACATGGGGTAGTATCTGTAAGAGTGGACAAAACAGAGTATGTGTCTTGGATATAGGATCAACAAGATTTTCCAATTCATTGAATGTGGAAGATGAAAGAGAAGGTCATGTCTGAGGTAATAAATTTAAACAACCAATTGATGGTATCATTGGCAGACATAAGGAATTTAGGAAGAGCATGGAGTTAGTTTTGGGGGTGCAAAGATAATGAGCTCTTTTTGTAGAATTTGAGATGACAGTATGACCATCTGAAGATGTTCCACAGGTAGGTTGTTGGTAACATGGGATTGCAGCTTTGGAGAGAGATGGAAGTTGATGTGTATAGATTTGAGAGTCATTTATATAGAGATAATTGAACTCATGAGAGCGAATGAGTTCAAGAATGGAGAGAAAAGACTCTACAGACCCCTGGGGCACCTTGAAAAGGGGAAGTATACCGAAAAGCCATATTTAAGCATAGAGGAAGAGAGCCAGAAAAATGTACTGTTAATGCAGAGAGGAGGTCGTGATCAAAAAAGGACTGAGCAGAGGCCATTAGACTTAGCAGTAAAACTCATTAGAGAAAATATTGCTGGGAGTCACCTTTTGTATCCAGTTCCTTGGTGACTGAATACACAGAGAAAAGTCAAAGAGAGCTCTTAGAGATACTGAGCTCAAGGGATTAGAATTGTGGTACTGTAAATGTAATTTCTAAGAAAGTGTTCATTTTCTGAAATTCTACTACAATGCAACAATTTGGAGTTGGATATATCTTAATTTCTGTGTTAAACCGTGATACTTTTTATTTCCCTTTGCCTCCTGTAAGGATGCCTTTAAAGGCAAACAACTATCTCCTGTGGCTTAAGATAGGAAAAAAAATAATAAATTTGCCATGTTTTCAATTCCCAGACCATCAGACTTGTCACGTACAAATATTCAATCAGAAAATAAATGGGAGAGAGGACATTGGAGTTAAGAAGACCTGAGTTCAGAACCCAACTCTGACATTTAATAATTGTATGTAACTATGGGCAAATCCCTTCATATCATTGAGCCTTAGTTTCCTTAATTGTAAAATGCATGCAGTGCCTCAACAGGCCTCTTGGTTAGGATTAAGATAATATATATAAAGCATTTGCAAATTATGAAATGCTAACTGCTATTGAGTATAACTCACTTGAGTTATAAATGATGGTTAAGAAAAAAAGGCAACAGTAATAATGTGAAGATGGGATTAGGCCACAGAAAACCATTTTACATTTGTTAGCAATTAGCAACAGCTATGAGTCAGATTGGTGAGGGTATTTAACAAGAGTGGTAGTAAGAAGCTGGAGCTTCCCTGGGGCACATTCTAGAGAGACTTCTAGCACTAACTTCCATAGAATTAAGAAAGGTATATGAGAAATAAAATAGTCATAAAACTAGGAAGAGAGGGTTAGCCTAACCTAAATTACCTGACTGCACTCCTTAAGCTAGGAGATTCCAGCCTACTTTTTTTGTAAAGCAAGTTTTTCTCTCTGACTCAGCTTTCTTGTTTCACAAGAAGAAAGTCAGTTGTCAAAATTCCACTCCTCTCTATCTCTAGCAGCAGGAGACTCCTTTGAGTAATCAAGAAAATTTTTGTTTTGATATTTTATCAAAATGCAATTTCATTAAAGTATTATCTCACCTAATAAAGTTCTTTTGAGTTAAAATCGAAATCGAAGCCTGAATAATGTGGTCTTTTTTTTTTTTTTTGTCTCAGTTTGCTCTGTGATGAGAGTATATATAACATCTATTGTGTGGTTAAGGTTTGACAGATGCCCTGATTTTATGTTGGGCTTTCTTTTTCTAAACTAAATTGGTTCAGAATGGTTTCTTTCTAGCTTCTGGCACATTTAATAAAGATATACCTATAAAAACAGAATGCTTCTACTTTTTGACCACTCACAATCTCTTAGCTATATAGGAAATAATATAAGGGCCAAGAATTAGACAAGGAAGGGTATAGTAAGGGTTACAGTTCAAAATGATGCTATATTTGAAGTCTCTTTTCAGTAAAATTAGACATGTTGATTTTGATAGTTAATTCATATCTAAAAACAATGCTAAGCCAATTCATACCTAAAAGAACTTGCTGGCATATATTCGGCTCTTCCTTACAAGCATCATAGCAGACCTACCCTGATTCTCTGCCCAGGAACAGAAGCAGCTGTAGCAGTGCCTAAGAAATATGTGAGCAAAGACTTAGTTTTGCCGATTTGCAAAATTAGATATTATAGCACTTCATTTTTGCAGGGATTACTTAACTGATGATCCCAACTAATTGGAACACAGCCCAAAACTAGGAAGCGTGGAACCTTCTTTGAGCAAACAAATTAGATGTCATTTTCTATACTGAAGTTCATGAACTATGTATAGGAGAGCTTTTCAGGCCTTCCGTCAGAGCCTGTTTGTACATGTTTTGAACACAGCTTTGGTAATCTTGGTTTTTTGTTTTCTCAGTCCATAGCAAATTAGAAGCCAAATGGGGAGCTGCCATAGAGGAGACATACTGGCAGCAGCAAGAAATGCTAGCTTAGTGAGGGAAAAGGTAAAACAACTTTTAAAAACCAGATATAACTCATAAACATAGCAGTTTGCCATTGTATTTTAACTACAAAAATTTTACTTTTCCTGAATCCATCACTGTATTAAAGCACCATAAGAATGTCAGTTGTTACTAACTAGCGCCTTGCACTTAGTAGACATATTAATAAGTGTTTATTTCATTGAATTATGGCCACAGGTACCAGCCTATTATAGACCAAGAGATGTTGCTTACAAGCAACCCACTGAATTCTTGCTATGTTAAACATCTGATTGCGCATCTGATGGTCATTCTCTTTTCTTCTTTACAGGCTCAGTAGATGAAGGAGTCACTGAAGGACTACCTACACTTCAGAGCACCTCGGGCACTAATACTCATGCAGATGATGAAGATCGGTAAGTACAAACTTATTAGGATGCCATGGTCTCCTCCACTTCTCTCATCAGAGCTACTGCTAATCTATGCCCATCCATACTTTCTGATCCTGTGCAGTTCTTATTCATATAAGATCCCTTTAGGTACTTGGGTATACATGCATCCATACATTATGATAAGTTCTGCTCCAAAACAAATAGTGCTGAAGAACAGTTTCATTGTACTTGTTTGTAAATTTAGTATTAGTCCAGTGTAGGGAATTAATTATGCTTCCTGATACAAAATGGTAATGCTAATTGGAAATGGTGAGCATAAAATAGTGGAGTTGTAGAGAAAGGTGTCAAGTAGCAGTCTGCAGGGCAGGAAATATAAGTACTTAGGTAGGAAGGCTTGTTATAGGTACTCCTGAATAATTTTTCAACTTTAGCCCAAGGGTTTATTTAAAGAGTACTATCTCTTCATAATGTTCTTTATCAAACATGGTTGTGGTTCCTGAAACATAATATTAAAACTTTTTTGTTGGTGTTTATAAAATGGATATTTTACCTCTTAATAGTTTGATGTAGAAATCAGTCATGTTCCATTTTACTGCAAAAAATGATAAACCAGATTTTTAAAAATGTTAATTTCTGTAAAATACTCAGCCTTTTCAAAATTACACATAAGTTACTTTTCTTGAAATTGTGCTGTTTTATGTGTCTGAGAGAATAACACAGGAACTGAGCAGGTAAAACATTCATTCATCAATTTAGCAAGCACTTACTCTTTGCCAGGCATTGTGCTAAACACCAGGAATACAAATGGAAAAAAACAAATACTTCCTGCCCTCAAGAAACTTAAGATTCTAATGAAGGAAACAAAATGTAAATCCATAAACATTAAAGAATTTAGCTAAATTGTATCATGGCATTTGGGGGTTAGCAGGTATATTAGTAAGATGCTAATATTCATCTGAGGAACATCTGGTTCAAGGAGAAAGTTATTAAAATTAAAGGAATGAAAGTGTCAAACTCTATCTATATAGAAATACATCCTGTTATTTTAGATCCAAGTTTAACCAGTGATTCTGGACGTTTTTTATTCTAATTTGGGGGTGGGGAGTTATGTTTTTCACAATGCTTCAGATATACTGGCTTTCTAATCTATCAGTCATGAAAATAAGTTTAGAAAAGTCATTTGAAATTTATTTGACTTGTTTAAAATAATTATATATTTGCCCAGCCTTGAAAATGAAAATATGGATGCCTTTTGTGGTTCTTGGTTTTTTTTGTTTGTTTTTTAGATTGGAAAATGTTCAGTATCCCTACCAACTCTACATTGCTCCTTCTACCAGCAGCACAGAACGACCAAGTCCAAATGGTCCAGATAGGCCTTTTCAGTGTCCAACTTGTGGGGTCCGATTCACCCGCATTCAGAACCTTAAGCAGCACATGCTCATCCACTCAGGTAATGTTAACTTCTCTGTAGTGGTTTAAATTTTGATGATTTTTAAAATTTATGTACAGGATTCTAGTCAAGATGTGTTTGATTATACAGAAGCTAGGTGTTTGTGAGCTTGACATAGCTTTCTAGGGAGACAGAATCCCAGAGCTGGAAGAGATCCAAAAATAATACACACCAGTTCATACCTAAAGCATTATACCACAGATAGCATCCCTAACAATTTCCACTTGAAGACCTCCATGGAAAACACATTACTTTCTAAGGCAGCATGTTCCTTTTTTTTTTTTTTAGTAACTCTGATCGTTTGGGTTTTATTTTTATTTAGAAACAAAATTTTGCTTTTCTGAAGCTTCTCCCCAAAACTGTTTGTAGCTTTCTTTTTGAGGGTCAAGCAAAATAGATGTTAATCTCTATTCTTCAAGATAGACACCATTGCCACCAGACTGCCATCTAACCCATGGACTTTCCAGAACTTTCTTCTCCAAGCTAAGCATTCCCAGTTCTTTTAAAGTCTGCTCATTACCCTGGGCCTTTCTCTTAGGATATACATCAACTTTCCTTTTTAAAATGTAGCACTAGAACTGAATGCAGTACAAGAACAACAGTTTGTTAGGATTATCACCTCCCTTATTAAAATAAGGACACTATGTTTATGCAGTTTTTTTAGTGAAGAATACAGTTTAGAGACCTTCATAAGTTGGAGTCATTGTTATACTTTTAGGTTTTGTTTTTTATTTTACATGAACTATTATGTAGCTTCCTTTCCATCACCTAGTGCTTATATAATTGATAGTTTTAAATCAAATTGGGAACTTTTCATTTATCCTAGTTCATTTCATATATTTGACTCAATAGCATATTGGAAAGATATTTTTGGATTTTGTTTCTATCGTCCATTATATTAGTTATCCTTACCAGCTTTGTGTTATCTGCAAATTTAATAAGTTTGCCATTTATCCTTTTGAGTCATTAATAAAAAATTCGAACATAACCGTATGTTATACCATATCCCCACGTCGAAGCCCATTCTTTGAAGTCTCAGCAGTTGTGACCAGCAATAGCGGCACGCATCAATATTGTCTCCTGTTTCTGAAGTATTCTAGAGAATATTTTTTTGCTATAAAATTTTGGGTTTTCAAGTTACATATGGCAACAAAATTGTATTTTAAAAATCTATGTTACCAAAATTAAAATCTGTTTGATTTAGGGGCCCCCCCACCCCCAATTGTTTCTTTCATAGAAGCAATATTCTTTGTTCCCGACAGGCATTAAACCATTTCAGTGTGACCGCTGTGGGAAAAAGTTCACCCGGGCTTACTCGCTAAAGATGCATCGCCTAAAGCATGAAGGTAAACGCTGTTTCCGGTGCCAGATATGTAGTGCCACTTTCACTTCCTTCGGGGAATATAAACACCACATGCGGGTTTCCCGGCACATTATCCGCAAGCCTCGGATTTACGAGTGCAAAACTTGTGGCGCCATGTTCACCAACTCTGGAAATTTAATCGTTCACCTGAGGAGTCTGAACCATGAAGCGTCAGAGCTAGCAAACTACTTCCAGAGCAGGTGAGGTGCACAACAAAAATCTAACCAGGGAAACTGCTTTTCTAAACTCTCTCTTCCTACTTTCAGGGCAGCCTGCTGTGTTTTTTTTTAATCAGGTTTGCCAGCTAACTGCAGTCACATTCAGTTTTAACCCTCACTCCACTATCCGTACTCTGATCACTTCTTAATTGTATACATTTTATATGCTCACTATTAAGATTTTTACAGTAATCAGAACACTTTTAAATGTTATTTTTAAAGTAATACAAAGCTAACAAAATATTTATAATATTAATGTTATTTGCATAACAGACTACAATGCAATTAACCATATTAAATAATATTTGGCTATAATGAATTATTTCAGACACTTTAGGCAAGAATAGATTTTTGACCATTTCTTTTTTCTTTTTAAGTTCTGTGAGAATATTTTTAATGGAGTGGAGTGTTTTTATAGAGGAACCTTGGAGCAAACTGCAATAGATCAATTGCATTTTTCCCTTTTACCCATTTGAACAAGGTCAATACAATCCCCTCTTCCTTTGATTTTTCATCTTAGGTAGACTGCTGCAGATAATAATTTTCACAAGAGTTAAATTTCTATTTTCCACCATTTTTTTTTTAGTACTTACTGAAAACTTCCTGTGGCCTAAGCTCATAAGCACTATAACATCCTTAATTTTCAGGTTAACATTTATAAAAGGATTTTGGGTTTTGGCAGTATTCTATTTGTTACCAAAGTTCCTTTTTTCATAAAAGCGAAACATTCTTATTTTAGGGGCAAAATTTTTATATTTCGTTCCTGCTTCTCAAATATTGGTCTCCCTTTGCTTTTTAAAGAAATTTTTCATTATTTACTTTAAAAAGGCACAGTGGCCAAGTTTTAACTATCCTTTCATTGGTAAACTTAATTTTTTATATCTTTATGATTGTTATACTACAGAACTTTAACTGTATATGTACGGTTTTCTCTAACCTAGAAGATTCTAATTGATTATATGAACCAACTAAGCTTATTTAGACATTATACTTTGAAGAGTAAATGAATGTGCTTCTTTTTATATACCTAGTCTCCTTTCTAATATCATCTTAAGATTTTATCAGAATTTATACATTGGATATATGTTTGGGCCCATGGAAATTTTCATTGTACTTTCTTTGATTGCTTCTAAATAATCTGATGGTAAAATGTCTATTCATGAAAAAAGTTATGCCTAAGAGTGAAATTTTCCTAACTCAGACATATGATGAAAGACATAGTTAAATAAAATTGATAAAATGTTTAAAGCAATTAAAGATTTTGAAGCAATGATTTTTCAAGGTCAAAATAATATCCATTATGTAGTGAAACTTGCATACAATTAGCTAGATGGTGCTGCTAATAGAACATTGGACCTGAGTTCAAATTCTGCCTATACACTTAGTAGCTGCAACTCTGGTCAAGTCTTAACTTTTGTTTCACTCAATTTCTTCTAGCACCTTCTCCCAAAGTTGATTTTTGTGAGGATAAAATGGGTTTATATTGATGAAGTGCTTTGTAAACCTTAAAGCACTATACAAATGCTGGCTGCTGTTGGTAATGTTATTCCTACCACTACTATTATTGCTTCAAGTTGGCATTGGAATCTGAATGAAAATCTTTCTCAGAGAATTAATTCATAAGTGTTTCTTATATTTTCACCCTAGTGTCTAAAGATGACTTGATCTTATATTTTTCTACTAGGTAAAATACTCCTAAATCCAAGTATGCACAAGGGTATAGCCCCTTAAATTTATTGTTTAGTACAGGGATGAGGAACCTGCAGCCTGGAGGCCATATGTGGCCCTCTAGGGCCGCAAGTGCAGCCATTTGAATCCAAACTTCATAGAACAAATCCCCTTAATAAAAGGATTTGTTGTGTAAGACTTGGGCTTAGTCAAAGGGCTGCACCCAGGGACCTAGAAGGCCATATGTGGCCTCAAAGCTAAGGCCCCAGTCTAATATCGTTTTGAAGCTGAATTTGTGTATAGTTTACCCAGGAGGGCAAGAAACTGAAATTGATACTGACTTTTCATTCAAAAGATATGATTGTTTTAATGGATATGATGATAGGATCAATTTTGTATTTGCATAAAAGGTAGGATATAGACTGCCTCTCTGCCGACAAAGTATTTTTAAAACACTCCCATAAATAGTATTTTCATATTGCTAAGATAGATATCTCTGTAAATTGGAAAATAACACCTTCCTTTAAAACAATATACCATTCATACACAAAAGCACCATTGTTTTTGTTAGTGTGAGAATGTATTTTACTGACACCTGTTGGCATTTAGAAACAGTTTTCATATCTTTAAGCATTAGGACCAAGTGCCATTTATGATTGTGACTTTTTTTTTGTAAAATCACTAAGATGTAGTGTTTCGTTTTGTTTTTTACAGATTCCTTAATTCTATATTTGAGTACTAATAGCCAGAAGAAATGTGGTTGTTTTTTTTTTAAACCTTTATTAGGTAAAAATGTCCAAAATTCCTGCTTTCCCCAAATAGTTTTAAAAATCAACACATAGAGTAGTTGATTCTTCATCTTGTGTTTATGCAGTTAGTCATTCTTCCCTTTATTTGCCCATCAAGCAAATATTTTTCTGTCAATAGATTTTTGACAGTATTTTTCAGATACAAATATTGAGCTAAAGGTTGACAGGCTCATTCCATTCTTAAGCACTTTTACATAGTGTGTTGCCATACTCAGCTTTTTAGGTGCTCTGATGATTAGATTTACCCGGTTTACTTATACCCATGAATAGCTGTGCAGATAGTTTTCTTTTTTCTTTAGAGAAGAATTTAAGTGTTTTGTTATTTAATATATTGGTGTAGTGTTCTTGGGTTTTCCCAGTTAAACAGGGAGCCAAATCTAAAATAAAAGCTTGTGGTAATTGCTCCAAATACCAATTATGTAGACTTTATTTTTCCCGTAAGTGGATGTAGTTTTGAAAGCATTCTTCAACCCTTTGACACATTTTAACATTTATAAGCATATTTATATCCACTCGTAGAACATCTCCTCTCCCCCCCCCCCAAAAAAAAATCCAGTAATATTTTCACTATCTCTACACATTGTAGTCTTGAAACGTATGCATGCCTACTAGCATTTCACTTTTGTTTCTGATTAATGTAGGAACTCATATTCTTAGTTTAAAATTTTCATAACTTTTATTAAAGGTTGGAAATACCCTATAGATCATTTTCTTAGCTGAAAAGAAGTGTGATTTGATTATGATAAGAAACTGTAAAGAGGACAATAAACTAGAATGTGAAGCTGCTATAGAATTATACGCAATACAAAATAATGCATATTTGGTCTCCTTTGTTTTAATTTTACTCAGGAGCAATGCTATTAAAAATACCTATGTTGCGAATCAAATTTTCTTTCCTTGAGATTTTAGTACTAATTTGGTTGGGCAAGGACTTTAACTCTTTAACTGCATTTAGTGCTTCTTTGAAAAGTAACGTTGTGTTTTGTCCTTTGCCCCTCATTTAGTGATTTCCTAGTACCGGACTACTTAAACCAGGAGCAAGAAGAGACCCTTGTTCAGTACGAGCTTGGAGAACACAGTTTTGAAAGCAATTCATCTGTCCAAATGCCTGTCATTTCACAGGTCTCATCAACTCAGAATTGCGAAAGCACTTTTCCCTTGGGGTCTCTTGGTGGTCTGACAGAAAAGGAGGAAGAAATGCCAGAGCAGCCAAAGACCAATGCCAGTACTGAGACAATTAGAGATGACCCCCCAAAATTGGAGCTATCTTCTATTACTATTGAATAATTTCATGGTTTGGTGTCCTTTTTGTTTTTGTTATGTTTTGTTTTAGTAAGTGCCTGTTCTTGGTTCTATACATTTTTTAATTTAATTTTTTAAAGAAGAAAGGGTGTAATGGGGGAAAATGCTTTTTACTTTGTTAGCTATGCTTTAAACAGAAAACTGCAATAGATGTCATATTTTTCATGATAGAGAGATCACTCTTAAGACTGAGTGATAATAAGATCATGTCAAATCATAATAGAACCTGTGATACAGTTAAGAAAAACTGTCTCAAAACACTTAATAATTTCTTCTTCTACCATTAATGTAGAATGCTTCTCGTCTGCAAGCCATTGGATAAAGAAGAAATCAGAAGACTTTCAATCTGACTAAAATGCAAATATATGCCAGAAATATATTACCATACAGACCAATGTCCTAAGTAGATACTTATCCCTCTCCTTAGGACCTTGAACAATATTTTTTAAAGCCTACTGTTTTCTTGAACTGTTTACAGTAAAGTTTTTGTTCTCAAATTATTATGGTAAATTTTTCTGAAACTTAACAATTCTTTTTATGGTACTCCATTCTTTAATGTTTCACACTTCTCCAAATACATATTTCTTGCTTATGTAAGTCCAACTGTGCATTTAGAAATTGAGAGGGAAGGAGAATGATATACATCCTGTCCCAACAGAAACTAGTCTACACATCTTCATGCCATACTTTTTTGGCTGAAAACTTGTTTACCCGAGCTATGACTGTTGACGTTTGGCTAAGTGGTTTATTGTCCAGTCCATTTTCTTCTTGCCCTATCTTCAGTTGTATTTTATTTTTCACATACTGGCCCAGTAGCAAATTTATTGAAGTAAAACTATTGGAATCTTTTATGTTCATACATGTGTATGTATACTGTTGGTGATTTTTATTATTCTCTTTGGTCTAAAACAAAGAATTCTCTGTAGAGGCCAAGTTCTTAACCCAATAGCGGGTTGTTTACAAAAAGTCTATGTGACAGTGATAAATTGTCTTTTTTCCAAAATATTTTAAACTATTGCCAGGTTTACTAAAGGCAGCAGTTACTAGAGCTTATACAGACAGTTAAAGCAATAAAGTAAGAAGTTCATGGTTCCATCTTTTCTAGCTTTGAAAAAGGCTCAGTTGGAAGAGATGGTCATGAACGCATTTAGGCATCTGCAATGATCTGACAAGTACCAGTAGGGTAACAGTAACATTAGAGCATTAGATTAGTGAGTATTCTTTATGCTGCTGTGGTGTTTGACTCCCTGAGTCAGCTGAAGTTGACGCTTCTGTGATGCTAGTGATTATGTTCTGTAGCACATCTAGCGCCATTAAAGCATCACTGATCTTGAGCCTCCAAAGAAAATACATGTTGATTTCGCAGGTTGTGAAAATTGAAGTAATCCTTTATTTCTCCACATGGTTACCCAAAGTAAATTATAAAAGAACTCGTGTAGAATATGAAAAGGAAATGCAAAAATAATGCCCTGATTAAAACATAAAATATTTGCATTGTTGTCAGGTGCTGGGTGGTAATTGTAGAATTATTTTTAATAGAAATATGCTAATTTCATTGGACTAGTTTCCATTTCAAAAATTGACTAATTCATTGTCTAAATTTAATCAAATTTTGAGTTGTTTCTCTTTCATGGCTTTCTTTATGAAGGTAGAAATGCTATAGATTATAAACTGTATTCCTTTATAGCAGTCAGAATTTAAATAATTTCTTCTGAAGGATTTTAACATTAAATATTTTCTAATTTTTACCAACACAAAGATAGGCAAAGTTAACTCATTCAGATTTTTCTTAGAATAAAGGTACTTGTTCATCCTTCTTCAAAGTGTTCTTACCTCATCTTCCGACCTTGTTCCCATCTCCCTACCTTGCTTCCGTGAAACTGTTGTTTCTAATTTTGTTCCCAAATATAGGGAGGGCTTACCTATGAACTTTTTAGGAAGATAAGTAAATAGTATACCACCAGTTACACTTCTTTGCAACTGGGTTAAGTTACTTTTTGCAACAATTTGTGATCTTTTTGAAACAATGCTGCATCCATACTAAAGAAAATAGGCTTTTAAATTTATTTTAATGTATTGTCCTATCTTTTTCTTTTACATAATAAATGAAATTTAAAGTTTATTTTTAAATCAAAGGCAAGAAATGAACCTCCCCCCTTCTTCCCCTCCAAAAAAACTAAGAGTTAATAGTGTTCTCATTTTTTTTTTGGATGGGGAAAAGTGATAAAAAAGTATATATAGTGAATATGAAACATTCATTTCTACTTTTTTGACATTTTAGTATCTCTTCCTTTTTTATTTAATGTCTATGCACAGTTACAGAGGGAAGAAGGAGTGTTCAGGTTAGAAGGAAGAAGAAAGTAGAATTAAATAATTCCATCCAAGCTTCTTATCCTCCCATCCTGAGAACCAAGCAATAAGGTAAGAGAGCTCTACACAGTAGTTGCTCTCGAGGCAGGATGACTGTATTCTCTAACTATTGTGAGATAAGCAACACTGAGTACTCTCTACAAATGGAAATTTCAGATGTGCAGATTTCCAGGTTTGTGTAAATTTGTAACAGCCTCCTAAGCTTTCTTGATTCCTTACTTCATTGCCCCAGTCCCATCTCTCCCGGAACCCTTCTGCAGTTAGGTATGCTAGGTATTTAGCAGATATTTCATATGAAAACATTTAAATGAAATCCTTGGTTTATTTTTGAGGGGAAAGGTAGATAAATTATTTCACTGAAATACATTTGGTACAAGGATATTTGGCTTATAGGCCTGTATTTAGGAAATTAAGCTATAGAATTATTGCAGATAGTATTTAATTATGTTTATTTCTAAATTCTCCAAAAAAAGCCCCAAAAGCAATTTTTACCATTAATTTGTAGGAGAACATACAAATGGGTGAAATACCAGTGCCTATTTAGTTTTCCCCCAGAAATTACCACAATACCTAAGCATTGGACTGTTTTCATTTAGATTATTTCTTTTTTTATGTCCCCCAAGACATAGTGTTATGTCTTAATGGGCCTAAAAGTTTTAGGATATATCATAAATTTGTTTTTTTTTAAACTAAGGGCTTTATATTAGAAAAGCTTTATTTTTAATCTTTTAACTATTAAATAAGTCTCATGTACATTAGAAATGAACAAAAGTTCTCACAACTAACCCCTTAATGCCAGGTATCACAGCTGCATTAGCTCATTCTATCTTCAGTTTGTTCTTTCCATTAGCAATGGTGAAAGTTCACTGTGTGCCATTATGCATAATAATATGTATTGGTCAGCTCTTTGGCTCCAGTCCACAGAAGGCATTTCAGCCGTTTTAACATCACAAGTGTGTTCTTTCCAATATTTAAGTTGTAAATCTGTAGGAAAGGGGGAGGTATCTAAATCTTGGGGCTAAAGGGGTAGGTAAAGAAGAATTGGGATTTTGTTACTGTGGTTTACATTTCAGTTTTTCTATAAGAAATTGTACATGGAGAGTCTTAATGTTACTGATTATTATGATGACACAGTTTTTTAAAAAAATGAGCTGTTGAATTGCGCTCAATTTGAATTTTAAATAATAAGACGTATATTTAATCCAGTTTTTAAAGTTCTCAAGTGCAGCTTGACTTAAGAGGATAAAATGTTTTGGTGGTTAACCAAAGTTTATTTAGTCTTAGACTTTATTATACAAAAATATTTCAAATTCAGTTCTGGATCACAGCAAACATAGTTCCATATGTGTCCTTTAATTCTTTAAGACAAAAATCTGCAATCTTGCTAAAATACTTTTCATTAGGCTAAATCTAATAGAATGTTTAGCAAACTTAATTTACTATTAATTGCTCAATTAAATTATACCTCCTGAGCCAAATTCTTCCAGTATCTACATTCTTGACTAACAGGAGCTCCTTAGAAACTAATCTAGTTTTTTCAATCTTCTAGGGTTAAACTATTTCTTCTTGATATTATTGGCCTGAGAGTTAGTACAGTAACCAAAGCTATAGAAGGATCTTATTTACTGGTTCTCATTGTGAAGATTATTTTATAATGCTTTGGTCTTTGTAATTTATCATAATCATCCCCTCCCCCAAAGTATTTACCATTTACAACATAATGCAGTAGCAGTTGTGCAGTTATAGTAGTATATATTTGAAGAAGTTTATCTTTAACTGAATTGTTTTATGGTTTAACTGAGAGGGATTTAGGATGTGGTTAAAAATCAGCTTATTGACATCTCTGCCATGCTTTAAAAGACTACCTCATGTGAGTGTAGTTAGATAATTTTTCAAATAATTACATGAATTTGAAAGAGTATTACCAATGTAAAGTAGCTAACTGAAAGAAAGAAATTATCAAAATGACATCTCCTTTCCATTTATGATTATTTTCTTAAAACACTCATACTAACTACAGATTTTGAAAGTTGGTTGGAGAAAGTGAATAACCTAGTTTCCTCTGCTTAAGCAGTAAAACAAAATTACAAAGACTTGAAAAAATGGTATTGTGGAGTATATACTTTGAGGAGTTTATAAAGCTATGAATATTCCCATAGGCTTCTTAAGTAAGTTAATCAAATTTAAAAACATTAAATTGGGCTTCTATCAGTACACACCTGTTTCCCATTTTTGGTTTCAAAGTTGTCTGACAATGTGGCTATTTGTATTTCCTTAGGAATCCCCAAATTAGCCTGTGATGTTTAGTAGACAATAATGATTCAAGGTAAAACACATTACTCAGAATTAAGTATCCACTGGACCAGTGCCACAACCAATGAAGAAAAGCATCTCTGACAGTTGAAAGTATCATTTTATATTCAATACAACTAAGGCCCTAAACTATTTGAGACTATAGCAGTTTGTGGGAGAATTGTTAATAGAAGTCTTATTTTCTTTTTCAGAAGAAAACTTTGTACTTTCAACCTACCAGTTCCTTTTTACACTCGAACTAGTCACCGCTTTTTTCTATTTGGTAATAAACTGATGCTCTTAGACATATTTATTACATCATAATGAATACAGTTTTATGGTAGAAAAAAGTACAAAAGGATTGAATTTGTGAAAGTAAGATTCTTAAAACAGAAAAACTTACTAACTTACTAAATTCTGGGATAACATTTCCATGTTTGTAAAAGTAGTAATATATTCATAACCTTTATTCACATAATGTTACTGAGGTACATAATTTGAGATTGTCGTAACAAAGTTCATTTCGTGCCTCAGTAACTAAGCTCCCCTCTGTAGGTTCTAAGTAGGATCTGCTTTATACCAAATTTCACTCTATAGCAAATGCTGTTATAGTGAAGTTCTAGTGTACATAATAATAGTTTATAGAGAGCTTAAGAATTCAGATAAATGTAATTTTTTATTCATTCTTTTAAAAAAATTTTTTTTTAGTCATTTAATTTTGAAGTGCCTGATTTAAAACAAATTCTTTAGTTGCTAGCTCTCTTTTAAATTGACTGCATTTATTGGTTAGGCCTCTAGTCTTGATTTTAACTCTGATCTTTTGGCATACTATCACTTTGTTCATTCAGATTTTAGTTTTGCGATTCTTACACACACACACAGACACACACACACACACACACACACACACACACACACACACCCTTTTCCTTTCATGCTTCAGTATCTGAATGAATTAAAAAATCAGTTTCTGGACAAGTTAAAAATCTCATACCAAAGTACATCTGATGAGGGCAACATGTTTCTTCCCTGCTTTGAGGGAACCCTAATCATCTCCCTCTTGATGTACATTAAGTTCCTGTTAGCATTAGTAGAAACTTTTCCTTTTGAGAGGAGTAGTCTGTCTCTCAGCCTCTAGGAGCAGATACTTCTTTATAGCAAAAATCTCTGTTATTAAATTATAAATGTTGTGTTTCCTTAGGCGGCTTATTCTGATTATCAATTTAATTCTTGTGTTGACAAATGCTATCTTAAAGTCTCTCATACTGAGAGAATAGCAAAGTTTTGAAAATTGCACTGCTTTTCAGCTTTCAGGTACCTGATATGAATGATTCGCATCAGGTATTTGGAAGGAATAAGACCACGAACTTTGTTGATTTTTTTTTCCTAACAAGTAATGGCTTCCAATGCTTATATTATGAGAAATTTTAAAACATTGTTGTAAACATGGGGAAAAAAAACCTGTGGTCCCCCAAAACTTGGTTTTGGTCTAAGTTTCCAAGACTATTTAATTTCTTTGGTTTCTGGTGCCTCGTGGTGCATCAGATTTTGCCTGCCTCTTTTTAGGGCATCTTTGTGGCACCTTATATCCAACTTGGAGGATAGTGTATGTCTAAATTGCACATATACCATCTTTTCAAAAGCCATTTTATAAAAGTCCTAGTATTTTAATATTTAAATATATATATTTGTGAAAGATACTTTTAGAATGGACCCCTTTTTTTTAAAATTTAAAAATTCTCATTTTTTTAGAATAAAATGAACTTTCCAAGACTCTAATTGTCTTTCTCTATAGCAACATAAAAAGATAGTCAAATTGAGGTCAAAGGCCATAACCCGACTATCATAAAAGAAATCGGTGGTGGTTAATGCAAAACATCATGAAAAGCAATGACCCTTAAAGAGAAACATGAAGGAAACAATTAGTGATTTTAATTCAAGAGAACTAGATTTTTATATAAAATTGTGCTTTTTTAAAAATTTCATATTAGCTGCCATAGTAGCTCAGTGTTTTACAGAGCTAACAGGTCTGGCCCCACCAAAAATTAAAACTAGATGAAAACTATACCCCACTGTCTTCCGGATGGGTGACTGTTTTGTTTATCTGATGCATGCTTTAATATTTTGCATATATCCCTGGCAACAAGGGAATTTTGGGGTGGTTTTCTTAACCCTGCCATTTTGTGACTTTATGGGCACTGGCAGTTTGTGAAACCCTTAAGATAGGATATTGCTGGAGGAAAAATGTGAATTAAATTATGTGGATGGGTGGTGGTGGTGTGCGTTCTCCCACTTCCCCCTCCCCCCTGCTCCTAGCAACAGTAAAACTTTTAACTGTGCCAGTCTCCAATCACCAGCTCTATATCCAATTGTCATCTCATTCAAATATAGCTTCTTTTGGTGACAGTGGCCATAGCTAAGTTACTTGGCATGTTTGACTTTCAACAACAGAAATGGTTTTTGTTTTGCTTTCGTTAAATGTGTACAATGTTTAAAAATTCACATTTTATATACTAGTATCTGGCTATTAGTATTTTTCAGGAACCATAGTTCTTGGTGGCTATATATGTGTATATATACATATATATATATATTTTTGTGACTTTTTTTGTAAACTAAGTGCCGTTTGAACGTTACAATCATTTTTAGAGTTATTGTAATCAATGTGAATATCATGTTTTTCAAATCTGTTCTGAGCCTGTAGTGTTTGCTTTGTGATCCTCCGTGTACTGTATATATTCTGTATAGTACCATTGTACCGAAATACTGGCTTGTTTGATATAAGGAGAGTTATGTATTGATTACTTTTTTGCTAGCCTGGTTGTTTAATCTTTAAAAAAAAAAAAAAGCTTTGAAATACAAAAAGAAAAAAATTTCTCCGAACTGGTCCTTATTGAGGTCCAAAATTGAGGTGCAGTTGGGCAAAAAGGGCAGGGAAACACTAGCTTTGAGTGTCTTTGGATAGAAAAATGAGGCTAAGATTTTTTCATTAAAATATATTATTAATGTTTTATGGAGTAAAAATTTTTCCATTTGTTGTTATTTAACCAAATATTTCTCAACTCTTTGGCTAAACGGTTAATTGGTGAATGGTTTCTGGTCCTCTGAGGGCAGAGGAAATGATATAAGCATTATTTCTGACTTGTGTCTCTGAAAAGGGAGGACTTTGCATGAGGAGAGACATTTGTTGAACACCTGCTACATAAAAGCAGTATGCTAGATGCTGTGCCTCAGTTTCTTGGATAAATGTGCAGAGAATTGAAAAATTCTTCCTAGTGTTTTACACACCCTCAGTAATAGAAGGTAATCCATTTGAATATAGCACCCCACCCCTTCTCTCTCCCTCTCACTCTCTCTCTTCCCCCCCATATACATATATATATATATATATATATATATATATATACACACACACACACATTTTTTTTCCCTTCTGACATAGAAGTTTGCTGAGTAGCCCCAAGAAGGTTGAAAAAAATTAATGCGTCTTCTAAAGAACACTTTAGAAATCTATCCTTTTGCTATTTTTTTTTTCATTTCACCTGGCATTCTTCTGTTCTTTCTCCCAGACAGCCCAGCTTGTTTGTCTTGGCATGAGGAAGAAGTCCCAGAAGAGCCAGTTCTCTCACTCAGATTAACTACATGCGTGCTCTTTCAACTTACGCAAATACTTGGTTTAAGTACACATCCATTTTACATTTGACTTCTTTCCCTTACAACATGGATTCCTATCTGTATTGGGAGCTCCAGCTGAATTGCTGACCAGCTGTATAAATTTTGAAAAGTTACTTATCCTCTTGGCCTCATTTTCCTCATGCAAAATAAGGGGATTGAGCCTGAACACCATTTGAGGACCAGAGGATGGGCAAAGTGACTCCGTTCAAAGGCTAGAACTGGCATTAAACGTTTTAGGTTCCTATTAGAGTAATACTTTGATACATGTAATCTCTGACTCACCCCTGACACCCTACTGCTACTGTTTAAATCTTATTTCCTGCTGCTTAATTGAGTTAACATCTGTGAACAGTTTAATATTAATGATTGTCTTTGACTGGAGTTAAGCAACTTAATCTTGTTTCAATTGCAAAAGGACCCAAAAAAACAAGCTAGAGGTAAAATTTAGCCCCAGACAAGTTCAGATCCTAAATAAAAGTGACTGAAAGGGAAGGGACTTTTAAACCTCAGGAAAGTGAGTTATTCTAGGACTTAAAGTTCAAACAAAATAAAAATATTTTGAAGCCAAACTTTATACAAAAACAGGAATGTTAGCTCTGAAAGGCCACTTTGATAGTTTGCTTGTAAGAAAAAGCTACAGGAGATAGTTACACTTGGATGGCAGAATCGGATCTAATCAGTCAGTAAACATTAAGCATCTCTACGTCCCAGGTGCTGTGCTAAGCATACAATCCCCAGAGCTGAGAGATGGAGCATCTTGTTTGTGGAACAACCAAGAGGCCAGTGTCACTGCATCAAAGCATACGTGTTGGAGGTGGGATGTAAGACCAGAAAGAGAAAAGGGGGCTAGGTCATGAAGAACTTTGAATGCTAAGCAGAGCATTTTGTATTAGCTCCTGAAGGCAATAGGGAACTGCTAGGATTTATTTCATACTGTTGAGACATTGAGCACGTTCAGATTATGTTAAATACAATACCAGTTTTACAAGTACAAGATGAAGAGGAGAGAGATGTATCTGAAAGATCATGGAGTTTGGGTGAGTGTGTTTGAGTCAACACTCACACAGTTAGGAAGGACTCTGAGCTAGAGAGTATCCAGAAGGCAAGTAGGACAATGAAGGAACTCAGAAATCATAATATGAGTGTTAGCTAAAAAGGAACTAGGTATGTTTTAGCCCATTTGGAGTGGGAAAGGAAGATGAGTGAATGTGGAGGGAATGGGCATGATGGTAGCTGGCTTTGAAAACTTGAAGGACTATCATGGAAGAGAAGAATTAAGATTAATTCATCCCTTTGGTGCCAAGTACGAGAGCATTGGATAGAAGTTGCAAAGGGCCAAGTTTGATATAAGAAAAAATTTCCTAACAGCTACACAAAAGCAGAACAGGATGTATTGGGGTAGTGGGTTTCTTCTCCCTGGAGGTCTTAATTGGTATGCTGTAAGAGGTGATTTCTGTTCAGCCCTAACTCAAGATTCTGTGATTCTACTTCGTTCCTTTGCTTTGGAACAAAATTCACACTCAGACACAAGTTTCTGCTCATAAGATTGAATTGTGCTGTAAGGTCCACATAAATGGTGAGCTTTTTCTACTGTGCATTACCCAAGTAGACAAAAAAAATTGATGGGGCAGGAGTACAGGAGGAATACGCTGTCATAAAACTGACTTGGAGCTCTGGTGATTTGTTTTGCCAGAGCTCTTGTCGTCTGAATCTTAACAATAAAACAAAAAACTATGAGGTTTAAGATGAGCAGCATTTGTTTGACTGCTCCAACTCTGAGACGAAGACATCCTCAGAGAGAAGGAATAGGCCTGTCCTCTTTCTGGACTCTTTTAGGAGAAGCCATGTAAAAATCAGAGTGGGAATGGTCAGATTTAGTATATTTCCGAAAGCTCTGCCTTTGAACTACTTGAGCTCCATTCGGGGAGGAGGGATTGAGTTTGTATGTTTTTTAGTCATTGTCTTGTTTTCTTTACTATTTTATAGCTCTGTTCTTAGGAAATCCCAACTCTGAGATTTAATTCAATATGACCAAGAAATGTGTCTCGAATCAGCATATCAGAATTTTTGAGGTAACTCACTAGGGAGGCAACAGCAGAAGGATTTTCATCATCAGCATAGTTTGCGGTTAACACTTCACTTTTCACATAATATATACAATGAGGCGTTAGTAGAAAAGATACCTTCTGCGATGTCAAAAAAAAAATCAACTGAAAACAAACCAATAAAGCAAATGCAATTGGGTTACCACCTAGACAACATACCTCATTCCTTTCCTCCACCACCCCTAAAAGTGTCTACCTAGGGCTGAGGTAGGGTCATACCTCATGGCCTAGCTTCTAAAAAACTCTGGGAGCAGATTTAAAGGAACAAATTTGAAAGATCCCTAGCAAAGCAAGACTTAGAAGCATCTTGGAGTCTGGGAACACCAAGTCCTAAGAAAAGTAGGTTGGGAATTAATATGTGAACAATACACAAGAGGTTGCTGTCAAGTTTAAATGGAAAATCTTGCTTACGTGTCCAAAATGGCAAAAGACAATCATGTCCCAATTACTCCACTCAAAGATTAGAGGGCAATAAGAGGATAAGATTCGTAAGCTTTTCTATTAAATGTCACCCTACAGAAAAAGTTCCACCTACCTTACCTAAAATGTAGTCTACAAACATTCTGACTACAGAAAGGGAAATCTATGTCCTAACAGACAATAATGCCCCATTATCTGCTTAATTGGGAGACAATGCTAAGGTATGGAAGCAAGGCCAGAAAGAGAAAACTTAAAACTAAAAGCACACTACAAGTTATTTTCTTCACTTTCCTGTTGAATGCAAAGGATGCAGGAGAGAAAAATTGATTTAGGAAGTGAACCCTGAAGAAGATGCTATCTGGAAGAAAAAAAGATTGGAGTTTCTAGACCACAACTTAAAATACAGAGATTACAAACTCTTGGCCTGGGATAGAATATATCTAACAAGTTAATAAGAAAGTATTTGCCTGATGTCTTGAAAATCTGATCAAAAGAGCTTTAAAATGAAAAGCATGGGGGAAGTACTATATCCACCAATAGAAGGTAACTACAGTGAAAGAATAGTAGTCAAGATTCTCAGAAGTACCCAGGGGACAATCCAAAGAGAAGAGCCAATAGTAAAATCCATGGCCTCATCTCAATACATAAATGCCGAAGGCCAAACCAACAAGCAAGAAGAATTAGAGATCCTAATGCAAGTCAACAAGGAGCGATGTGAAATTTGAGGGTGAGGAGACAGTATAGCATGCTAGAAAGTCAGGAATAGAGCTTGGAGAAGAAGCAGATTTGACTTTGTACAAGATAGACAAAAAGAGATAAGGGAGGAAATTGTAAGATAGCCTTTGATGAATTTGAGTTGCCTGGCTTAGGTAGAATATATGCACTGAAAGAACTACTAGATATTACTGCACCACCATAAGTGTTTGTTTTAATTATTGCTTACTTTTCTAAATGTTCACCAATCCTCACTTGAATAATGCCTTTTAAAATTTTCACAGGAATGAAAGTCAAACTCACCTATAATTCCCAAGATTCAATATTGTTATGTGACCATGGGCAAGTCACTTAACCTCAATTACCCTGCCTTCCCCCCTGCAAAAACAAAAATAAGATTCAATTTTCAATTCAATCCTTTCTTAAAGTGGGACATTTGCCTTCTCTATTCCTAGGCCATTTTTCAAACACTTATGGTGGTGCAGTAATATCTAGTAGTTCTTTCAGTGCATATATTCTACCTAAGCCAGGCAACTCAAATTCATCAAAGGCTATCTTACAATCTCCTCCCTTATCTCTTTTTGTCTATCTTGTACAAAACAAACATGGTCTCCAAGAAAAGGTTATGCCAGATTAGCCCTATGAAATACTCTGGCAGAGCTACTAAACACTGATCATTGGAATGCCAGTTCTTAACAGATTATAGCATTAGAATGAATCTAACAAAATGAAATTAATTAGAACTGAAGAATAGCTTAAGATTTACATACTGCTTTATGTATCCTCATTTGATAAATGTGAAGTTAAAGTACAAAAGATCACTTTTACAAGTACAAGATGGTAGACATATTAGCGGTTTGAAAAAGAAGTGAAGATTTTATTGGACTACAATCTCAACGTAAGCCAAAAGCATAATGTGACAGCCAAAAAATCCAATGTGATCTTGGGCTGCATTGAGAAGCACAGCTTCCAGAAGTAAAAAGATAGTAGTCATGCTGTTCTCTGCCCTAGTCAGACCACAGTTGGAATATTCTATTTCTGGGCCACAGGCCCAGGACAGCCGCAATGGTGAAGGGCCTTCAATTAATGTCATATGAGTGGTTGAAGTGAGTGGTAGTACTTAACCTGGAAAAGAGAAAGATTGTGGGTCGGGAGAGGGCATGATTCAAAGGGCTGTTGGGGGAAGACTTATTAAGCTTACCCTGTTTAGCCCCACAAGAAAAGCAGGTGAAAGTTACGGCAAAATTTATGCTTGAAATCAGGAACAACTTAACAGAACCTTCCAAAAGTGGAATGAACTGCCTAGGTAGAGTAGTGGCTTCTCTCTCATTGGAGGTCTTCGAGCAAAGGCTGGATGCCTGCTTATTGGGTATACTGTGGTGGATGGCTTAGACCAAGTAACCACTGTTCCCTGATTGTACCTACCCAAAAAATTAAGAGTTACTCTTCCACAGACTGGCTCAGAATATTTTTCAGTTGTAACCTGGTTGATAACACTGAAGATCTCACTTGGGTCTCTACTCTTGACAAGTTGATACTTGGGGTCTGGTTATCAGGGTACAGTTACAATAGGATGAGGTAAGTGTCTTGCTTTAGATGATGCTGAAGGCTTGGTTTTGGAGATCTAATCCAGGAGTCTCTGGAGTAGAGGCTAAGGTAAATGACCATGACAAAAAAATTTTTTTTTATTTTAAATAAAACGAATACCTAACAACAAAGAAATCCAACACCGAAATGTTTCCAGGTCTAATAAGAGTTCGCTGCTGGATAAGTATGTAGGAAGCATAATTCCCCAGCACAAGCCAAACAGCCTGACAAACCATCATCACTGAGGGCCCTTAGAAAGTCTCAGGCCAAATGCTGGCAGCAGCTATGGGTTTTTATTTAAAAAAAAAAAAACTTGGCAAACATGGTTCATTCTCTGCAACCAAAGTTTTACCTTTTTTAGACTTTGAGTAATTTTATTCATTAAATTTGTTTCTTGTGCCCTTCACCTCTAATCCATCAGAGTAACAAGTTCTGACATGTACTGCCTATGCACGCATGCGTGCGCACGTACACATGCACACGCCCCCCCTTTCAGGGACTTCACATAGATTTCTACTGCTTTCTATAATTTCATTAATACTTTCATTAATACTACACAAAAATGAATTTATCTGTACTGGTACACAATGCATGTGCATATTCAATAAATAAGAATCTACTGTTACTAGATGGTATTATTCAGTGTACTGTGTGTCAAGTCAACATGAATTTAGCCAGGTACTCTATTAAGAGCTGCAGATACAAAAAAAGACAGTCTCTGCTCTCAAGGAACTCACAGTGTTACTGGGGTGATGACATGCAAGCAAATATGTGCAAGCAAGATGTATACAGTTTATTGGAGATAATCAACAGAGGGAAGGCACTAGCAGTAAAAAGAGTCTGAAAAAGCTTGCAGGTGAGATTGTAGCTGAGACTTGAGGGAAGCCAAGGTAGCCAAGAGATGTTGAACAGATTTCAAAGCATGTGGAAATGCTTGGTGAAAATGTCTGGGGTCTGGGAGATGAAAAGTTTTGTCTGAGGAACAAGAAGAAAGTCAGCGTCACTGGATCACAGGCTACATGAAAGTCAGGTGTAAAAAGACTGGAAAGGTTAGATGAGGCCAGAGGATTGAATATTAAACATTTTCGATTTGATCCTAAAAGTGATAAAAGGACATTGAAGTTGATTGAATAGGGAAGTCATGTTTGACATTTGAGTAGAGGATAGACTGGGTGGGGAGAGATTTGAGACAAGGGGAACCAAACAGCAGTTTTTTACAATGGTCCAGGCGTGAGATGATGAGAGCCTGCAGCACATGGTGGCAGGGTCAAAGGATATATACAATGGATTAAGAACATAGAGTCAATCAATGAGCTTTGGCCATAGACTGGCTGTATGAGGTGAATAGGAAGTCAAAAGTAATACCTCCCTTGTAGAAGTTCAAAACATAACCCTACCCTCAAGGAGTTTAACATGTTGTGTACCCAGGCAGAAGTGATGGATAAATGCTGTCTCATTTGGGAGATTTCTTCAGCCTGGCTTTGTCTGGGAAGGTCTTACTGAGGTACAATTGAGCTGAATTTTAGAATTTCAACAAAATGAAAGCCAAAGGGATCTTAAGAGATCATCTTAGTCCAATCCCCTCATTTTATAGATAAAGAAACAGGCCCAGAAAGGAAAAGTAATATGCCTGAAGTCTTCCACTTAGGGAGTAACAATTAGAATTAATTTAATAAATCCTTTATCCTCTCCGCCATGCCACACTGTCTCTCCTCTAACACCTGTTTCCATGCCATATAAGTATACTAACTCAGATGCTTATAGACAATGTATTTAGGCTTCATATTAGTCACATGTAGATAGAGCTTCCATGTATTATACAAGTAAATATGTGGCCCGAGTCACACTTCCACAGATATCTGCACAGGTACAGACCTTTAGCCAGCACAAGACAGGTTTCTTCTAGTTGGCTATACTTGAATTGGGGGGGCCAATTTGCATTTCTATTCTAGTAGTGACTGTAGGAGAAGAGGCTTCCATGTTGGGGTTGCTATAGAGAGGATTCTTGGTAGGGTAAAGGTTGAATGGCCCCTGAGGTCCCTTCAAAGTGAGTTTCTCTGACTTCTCCTAAATGCCTACCCCTTAATGCACCGATCTTTGGAATTAAGTGAACTTTAGTGATTCCCAGACTTTTCTAAAGGGCTGCTGTTATCATTCATGATCTCCATCTCTGCTGTCAGACCACTGAGGCTCCCACAGAGGCCCCAACTTTTCACCTTATTGCCCCTCCATTAAGGCAAAGAACCAAATGTCCTCACTCTTCCCCCTTTATCCCCTGGAAACTCAACAGGCACCCAGCTGGGGTGAATATGCCCCCATTACAGGCTTTCTTGCCCATGCCCTTTTTTCCCCACTAGTCACTGAACCTGTCCTCACTTCCACCCCTTCCCCCCCCCAAAAAAAAGTATTGTTTTCTTTGTGCTTCACTGGATATTTGGAAAGGTACCTCTACTAGCCAAGGCCAACACAGATCTAGGTCCAGAATTGGGAAGTAAGGAGATCTTGTTCCCACTTTCTCAGCTCTCTTTCCCTTTTCCACCTGGAGCCTTTTCTCCCCACACACACTCTGGTTTATTCCAGGTCCTATATGAGTCAGTGGATTTTCCAGTTCTCTCCCACTGTAAAGTGTATGTTGGGGGTGGGGGAGGTGAAGGGGCTGCAGCAGAGCCAAGAGCAGAGGAAAAAGTGACTCCTAGCTCGATTCAGCCCGGCAACCCCCCAACTCCAATGGGAACCAGATGCCTCATCTGGTTCTTTGTTTCCTGGCCAGCATATTACAATTCTGAGCACCAATGTGGCCAAAGCCTTGGAGCAGGGGGTCCCCATTCCCATTCTCCAGGGCCATTCCTAGGTATATGGAAAACGGGTCACAACCTATGCAATGTGTTCTCTTTTGAACGTAACATTTTGTTCTTGCACCCCAATGGTCATCCTATCCTGTCCACAAATTAATGTAGAGACACAAAATTAGGAATGATTCACCAAGTCCAAGGGCAACTAAAAATAACTAGGGAGGGTCATAATGGACCACAAGTTGAACATAAGTTCAAGTGTAGTGCTACTATTAAGGTGATACAAATTGTAGTAGCCAGAAGTTTACTTTTGAGCTGTTCGTCCTGTGGCAAAGCACTTATTAGAAAGCTACATTTAATTCTGATTTCCCTCTTTTGGAAAGGATACAAGTAAAATCCCATTACAACAAATACTAATAGGATGGAAAATATAAAACGCCACATCCTGTAAGACATGGAAAAGTATGTGGGTGTATACAGCAAAGCATATGTGTGATTTGTGGGGGAGAGAGTGAACAGTAACAGCCAAGGATATCAGAAGATTCCCTTCTATTTAGAGGTGACAACATGAACTGAGATTCGAGGAGCGGGATGCAGGGCAGGCATGAAAGATGTGTCATGGTAGCAGGAGATAAGAGTACTGGGTTCTGGGAATGGCAAGGAGGCTCGTTTTCTTGGAATACAGAGTATATGAAGGGTAAGAGAAAGCTGCTCAGGAGCTTGGAGGAAATGGGGTGAAGGAAAAAGTGTGCCTACAACACCTGCCTCTTGCCCTGTTGTTAGTACATTTATATATTTCAAGTTCACTATGGAAAGAGAGGTTGGGCACTTTTATCTCTAGCCTCTGCAAACTAAAAACAATTGCTACCAGCGTGCCACAAGGAAATTTCCCTACAAAGAAAAAATTAGATGCCCCTTGAATCATTGAAATTTGTGCTGGTAGAACTTGATTGGCTCTTCGTAGCAAATGGAAGAGGCTCCAAAGAAGAACAATTAAAATTATATTGACAGTGTCATTTAATTTAAATAAAATCTATAAAGGCAAAACCAGTATGCTGTGAATGGAGAAAAAACAGAGTTTGAAACTTTGGAAATTATTTATTTTAAACTACCTTAGGATCTGAAGAAGAAAGGATAAATTTTATTCTCAGGGCACTTCCCTAGGAAATGATAGGAAAAACTCAAAACCAAACAAAATTTCAAACATACTGTGTAATATCACGTTACTAAATGTATTCTCATGAATTAGCTAATTTGGGGTTGCTTGTTGCTGAAAGTAAAAGGGTTAGTAGGCAGAGAACAGGTCGATAGAGACATTTTGTAATAAGGTCTAGGAAAGGAAAAATAAGATGTGAAGCCTATACATGTATTCCTCTGATACTAGGTTTTGAAATATAAAAGGTACCAACTCCTGGGGGACTTGTTTGCCAATAGTCATACAGATTTTTTAAAAGGCACTGTATTTAAAGAAAAAAAGCTGAAAGAAGACATAAACTTAATCTTAAGGTATCTGAGAGAGTGTTGTCCTAGTGGTTCTCTTCAAGGAGAAGAGAAGAAAATGAGTAATTCCAGGGATGGGTTGTGCCATTCCAAAGGAGGAGGGCTCTAAGCCCTGACTTTGCATCCATAACCCCGAATCTTGTTGGACCTACTAAGATCTTGCCAAGGACTCAGGAAATTACCCTTCTCCCATAACACACCCTCTGGGCCTCATAAAGTTTTGGAGTCGAAGTTCCAAGGCCAGGAATTGAGGTTGGCCATCAAGTTCAGAAATAAAAGTAAATACTTCTTGAAATGAAAATGCCATCCAGTTTCTCCAAGCCTTGGTGAGTGGATCATTTCTGGACTGAGAACAGTTGCCCATTTGCCAGATAACACGGTGGGTGGGGGGCTGGGAGGGATTATGCCCTTTGGAGAGTAATGGGCCTCTAGAGCAGTGACTTGAGCCCTCCTGCCTCATGGAGGTCATCCAAACTTACCTTTAAACCTATAGCAAACACACTGGCCTTTTGAATTTGAACCACACCTGGAAAATTGTATTGACTTCTCAGAACCTAGGCTTTTGTAGTAGCTTTTGCATAAAGACATGAAATGTAGAGTGTGCTATGACAACATCATTATTGTGCCCTAGATTCATGTGTCTGTATTGGCAGGAGGAGGGCAAGGACAGTCTGTGTTTCAACTTTTTGCTGCCCTATCCCCCTTTTCTCTGGGAGATGTTTAAAGACAGTGCATGAGCACCCCCTACTGTTCTTATGAAAAAAAGGTCTTGACCTGGGCCAAACCTCAAGGAATCAAGTCCTGCACCAAAGAAGAATCATTTTCAGTAGATTCAAAGGACTTTCAAGGACACGTGCACGCATGCACACACACACACACCTATTTACCCTAGTGAGCCAGTTTCAAAGTGGCACCCACACTTGCATGTTTTATAAAGTTTTGGAACAGCAAGGAAATCAAACTGATATGGTTCATTTAATTGAAAACCTAACTCACATCACTTTTGGTGCTCACCCCCGAATTACCCTAGGTTCTTGTCTAAATGTGTTTCACTCTCATCCTCACAACATGCCTAGGTCATCCTATCCAGCATGAAGGATTGTGTTGGCATCACGGGTTCCAGTGGAAACTTTATTCAGTTCAAGTCCCTGGCAGAAGCCCTTGTATCCTAGCAGCTAAGACAAGAGTCTGGAAGACCCTTTCCTGCTTTGGACCAGCAAACCACAGCTCAGGGGACTCTTCTGAATTATTCCATGGCTCTAAACCAGAGCTTCCCCCTGCAACCCCCCTCCTCCCACACATTGCTCCGGATGGAGGTTTTCCCCATCACATTTGGCCTCTGCACTCCTCTCTCTGGCTCCTTTCTCCAAGGCAAAATAGCATCTGGAGAGGTGAGCATTCTGGGAAGCAGGATGAAGGGGGCAGAAAGTGGTCCTTCTGAATCAGTGGAGGGAACATGTTGTGCTGCTGGCCTAGACTGTAGCAGCAAGGAAACCTTTGTCTCCTTCCACTCATGCTAGCACTGGCCCAGGCAGAAAAATAAAAGGAAGCAGATGTCCTGGCCACCCTGTGAGAGAAACAGGCAGAGGACTGCTGGGGTGGTGTAGGAGTTATCAGTCCCAACTGGGGATAGAGAATAATCCCAGGCAAAGTGTCAGGAATCATTTCTTGTTAAAGAAAGCATTTCAGTGCCCAGCTGACCCCTCAAAAATAAGTCCAAACCAATGAGCAGCCTACCTGGCATGAGAGCAGCAGGTGGGAAGACCCTCACTCAGGGCCCTGAGCACTAAACCTTTGGACTGTATTCCTGACACCTCTCCCAGCACGTTCTCCCTTTTCCCTTCTCCTATATATGCCCTCTTAAATGCTTTCCTTTTGAGATCACAAGGGAGGAAAAAAATCTCTGCACGCATTTTTCAAAATTCCGGGCCCAGGGCTAACCCTTGGCCAAGTCACTAACTTTCTCTAGGCTTCCGTTTCTTCAAGTGGTGTAGGCCAAATGACCAGCAAGATTCTAACAAGTACTAACGTCCTCCGACATTCTTCTGTACTTCAGCACGGTGACTCTGGTCACAGGGCCCACCACCACTTAGGCATCAAGACACCTGAGTTTTATTCTCAAATGGCAGTGGGTGTCCCTTATGACTCATTTTAAAGAAGCAAATTCTTGCTTTCTGGCACTAATCCCACTTTTTTGAAAATACACTATATGTAAAACATTAACTACGAAGGGTTACTTACATTTGAGTTATTATGGTTAAGCAGCCCTCAAGTTTGGATCAACTGGTCTTTTACCCTTTATCCCTAATCTCCCCATCCCCTTTTCCCCCAACCAATGAGCACCTAGCACAGGGCAAATCACTTAATTCTCGGCTTTCTAACTAGATGACTCTGACTGTAAATTGCAGATCAATTCCCCATGCCATTGAAATCAGAGATGCAATCCCTGTCCATTGTACTCTCTCAGTGTCTGTCTCTTATCTATGATCTTCGATGTCACGGGGCTTCTTTGATCCCTTCTCCCTTAGGTTATGAACTTCAAAGTAGTGCCTAGTAAAGGGTCTGATACAAGAGCTTATTCATTAAGCAGACTTTTGATAGTGAGCCAGCCTTAATTGGATACTTAGACTGTGCCTGCCCCAACGGTCTGTACTAGTTTGTAAAATTAATGATAATGCTAGGTCCTACCTCCCCCTCAGGTGTTTTGAAGATGATGTCTGTAAAAGGAGCCTCTACGACAACTCCCTCATCTTATAAGAACACTGAGGCCCAGAGAAGTGACTTGCCCAAGGTCACACAGGTAGTAAAAGCACAGGCAGGATCCAAAACTAATTTTTTTCCTGACTCAGAATCCAGCATCAATTGCACAACACCAGGTCAAGAAATCACCATTTTAGGTAGAGCCCAATTGATAGTTTCTTTAAGTGTAGAGAAGACCATGGGTCTGACCCACCAATGAGACAGTTTCAATCTCAGGGGTGTGAGCAAGGAAAAAGCATTTAACTGGAGGCAAAAGAACCATAGTGGAAGAAAAGCTCAGTCAGCCAAGGGGAAAGGGAAAGTTACGTTTGAATCCCAGGAAAACCATGCACAGATCAACCGTGCTGGAAGACTGAGACAATGGAATGGACAAACAATGGAATCATTTCCACTAGCCCCTGGAAAGAACCTGACAGTGACTTTAAGGAACAACTGGGGGAGGTTTGGTGGTTGGAGTTAGATCTATGGAATTCCATGCTCCTGGTCCAGGACTGAGAGAGGAGTGCTTTGACATTTAAAGATTCTGTTTCACATCCTTTGGGCTATGCCGGGGCCATCATCCCCAGGGTCTCCTACCCAAGCTTCCAAGGACCTGAGCTCTGAGGCAAAGTAACTTCAACTATTATGCCGTGTTCATTAGCACATTTTTGCAGTGCTCTCTTTAGCCTCATTCAACAAATATTTATTTAAAGTCATATTTGCAATCCACTATGCTGGACTAATTGATAAGCTCCTTAAGGAAAAAGACTATGTCTTATGTTGCTTTCTATCCCCCACACTTGATATCGGCCCTTGACACATAGTAGGTACACGATTGTTTATTTTCCGGATCAGTGTCTCTTAGGTTGCAAGGTTCCAGATTTTGTCTGTGTGGACTGCATAGATTAATAAGTAGGCCCTTAATTAAAGTTTCTTGACTCATTGGTAGACATCCCTGGGATTCACAGCAGACCTGAAAGATGGTCCCTTTGAAGATTCCAGGGGCATCAGAAATCATCCAGACATCAGGGAAATATCTTTGCTTAAATTTTTCAGTTTTTCTTCTGGGGTATGGGTCATCCATCGAACACCATCATCCAACTGTGGAATTCATGCGTGATAGATTCCGGTAACTGATCATCGGTCCAGATGAGCCCCTTGCCAACAGGGGGCAACAACCCCCTAAAAGTTCCCTCCAGGGCCCCTGTCTGCATCTCCCAAGTTGGCTTCTGCAGTTGCTACCAACAGATATGCTCTTCTAGCCTAAATAGCAGGAAAGGTCATTCCCTTGACAAACACCTCTGCTCTTGGTTCAATCCTGCATGCTCATCCACAGTCCATTCCATCAACCCCACCTAATAGGGGATCGACCCATAGCAGGCTGGCCCTTGCTAGTAGGGAATTATGGAGTGGCCAGATGGAAGGGTAGAGGCTGGCCATGCTATTATAGCCTGAGGGGAGGGCACAGTAGGGAGGAAAACCTCAAAGATTAATTGGATTTAAAATACATAATTCATTTCATGCCCTGAATACTGCATTTGGCTACAACCGAAGGAGACTGCAATAATTAAATTGTGTTTTACTTTACATGGTTGGAGTGAAGTTTTTGGATTCAAAATGCAAATTTATGCCAAACAGCCAAACATCAGTGTGTGTGTGGGTGTGTGTGTGTGAGAAATTGAAAACAATAGCACTGAGCTTCTGAGCCTCTGCAGCCTCCCCTACCCCTCATCTCTCTTCTCTCCAGCAGTCCCCCCGCTCAATATAATTGTTCATGTCGTAGCTAAACTAGGACTAATACCTCCAACAAAGGAGAATAATAAGCAAATTTGTTAACTAGGGTCCAACTGGAAATAATGTTTGCTTAAACCAGCGTGCAGGATTCATTAGGAGCATTAGCACCTTAGAAAGCTATTGATAACATGCAATGATATTTTCTGTTGTTCACCTCAAGTCAGAGGGAATTCTGGATTCATCTTAAAGCAGTGAGCACTAGGTTCGGACAGGTCTTCCACTCACTCTTCTGAAACTAACCAAAACTCAGCTGTCATCTAAGGAAACACTGACCACATATATTTGTATACACATGTTGGTGTATATTCCCGTTCTTCTGAGTACATGCGCACCAGTACACGTTCCCTTTCCTCTACACACTAGATTCCTAGGCAACTTAGTACCCAGAGTAGCTCACATGATTGAATCAAAGGATAGCCTTCCTCAGCAAAGGTATGAAATAAGGGGGTTGTGTGTGGGGGGGGTGAGATGTATGCACACACACACCCCCCTGACCACTTTCTGCCCCACCCACCCCTCGCCCCCTCAAAGAAAAAAAAACAAACCACTCACCCTTTAGCACTAGACATCTGGACCTGTTCTGTCCCTTACTGCCTTTCCACCTGCTAAGCTGACCCAGGCCTTGTAAACTGGCCTTTTCTTCTCTGGCTGCCTAACACCCTGGCCACCTGGGATTGCTGGTACCATTCTCCCATGCCCAGAAGACTTCTCTCCTGAGTTTCATTCTCTCAAACCAGGCTGTGTCTTCCAACTTGGGAGAAAGCTAGGGAGCTCCCATGATCTTGGGAAATGCCTGCATTGTAATAAATCTGGAAGCAAAGGCCTGCCTTGCCCAATCTGGGGGAGTAATGATAGAAGGGAAACAGGGGATCATGGCAAGTTAGTGAGGGAAGAAAGTTGTGGACAGGCAGGTTCTGTGTCAATCCCCACTCCCCACTCCCGCCCCCACAATGGTACTGTTGTGGAAAACAAAAGCAAACTTTGCCTAGGAATAGAGTGTGTTCACCCTGGCAGCTGAGTTAGCTACTGAATACTTAGCAACCACACCAAGGACCGGACTCATGTAAAACTTTCCCCTTTAATGTACATTTGGTCCCCAATATCTTCCTGGGGCTCTGGCACCTTAAATACATTGACTGAGGAAGCCCAGAATAGGGCCCATATCCAGAACAGAGCAACAATTACAACAATGTCATTTCTTTGGAAATCATTTCTGATTCTTCCTATTGTCCCCCTCCCCTCCCCCACTGCAGATCACAGTCCCCTCGCTCACCCTGAGCCCACACTTACCTATCAACCCCAGTGCTTTGTGGGGCCCGGTGTGGAGAGAGCCTCGGCCCACCCTCCCTCTTCTCCAGACACAGCAGAACAAGTACAAAGGGTCAGAATGACCGGGCCCTTGGACAAGAACACCCAGTCTCTACCAGACTTCTAAGCTCCGGGAGGGCAGAGATTGTTTTATTTAAACTTTGTACCTCCCCTAACACCAAGCACTATGTTCTCCCCACAAGATCCCCTTTAAATGTGTCTGCTGATTTGAATTAAATTGAACTCTGAGGAGCATCAGCCAACACTGACCCACAGTGGGCCATCTCAAGCACAAAAGCCAAGAAAGTTTTAAATTAAAAAAAAAAAGTTAAATTTTCTCCTCCGTGCCTGAAGCAGAGAGAATCCAAAGTGTGGGACAAAGAGAGGTTGAGGGTGTCAAAATTCCAAAAAGAAGATATTGTCCCTTCATGGTCTAAGAACATCACTTAGTCTAGGAATGGAACCAGCAGCCCAGCTATTTGTAGGACACTAGCCAGCACACATGGATACTGTTATTTTCCCCTTCTCGGAGTAAGGAGAGACCTTCCCTCCTAAAGCAAAAGCTTCATGAGGCAAATAGCCTGGTGCTTCCTAGAGAAACCTCAGAGCGGGTGACCAAAGTCTTGGCGGATGTTGCCCACCCCCCACCCCGCCCCCCCTGCCCCATGACCCCTTTTACACCTTGGAAGCTTGCAGAATTTCTGATCCTCTGAGGTGCCACAAGAGAGACCAGAGAGCTTGCTTGTTAGCAGAATAAGGCGAGACTACCATATTATACAACCTGGCAATCCTGTGCACCCCACCCCGCCCCATCCCTGAGAGTGCATAGATCTAATAAAAGGCATTTCTGAACAGGAGTGGAGGAGGGAAATCAACTCTGGTGTAAAATTATTAATTTAAAAAGTATTGAAAACTACACATGCATGCATGCACACACACACACACACACACACACACACACACACACACACACACAAAACTGGGAGTCAGGAAAAACAGTTCAGCTTCCTGGTCCTCATTTTCTTCAGGGTCAGGCCTGAGCTAAGCTCCACAGCCCAGAGCCCCTGGCCATAGGTACTGACCGCGAAGGATGTCCTAGTCTGAGCAAAGTTGGGGGACACATGTAGAGCTTCTCCTTAGGGAGAAAACATAGGAGGATTAGGAGAGTCTCTCAGATCCAGTCAGGGGGAAATTTGTGTCCCCAAACTTCAGATACTAAGCCGAGACAGGGGTGCTGTCCAGTGTTCCTCCATACCCAGTTCCTAAGAGTTTGTTTGAGGCTGGGGCTGGGCCTGAGGCAAGTTTGAGGCTCCCCAGGTAGATTCACAGTCTCTAGAGACAAGAAGATATAGTTCATGTCCTAGAGGAACCTCAAGAGAGGGACAAGTACATTGGTCCATCCTCAATCTTCATATGTATGTGTGTGAGGAGAGGACAGCACATTTAGGGCAACCCCTACACTCCTGTCTTCTCTTTAATCCAGTCCCGAAGCACGGAGACTCTCGTGTAGACACCTGGTTTGTTCCGTCGAGCACAGCCTTCACCCCAGCTCACCACCCCAGCCAGGAACATCCGTCCGTCATCTTCCACACTGGAGAGAGGGCCCCCTGAATCACCCTAAAAGAAAAGAAACCCCAAACCATGTGAGAAGCCTACATAAATACTCCCATCGCCTAGACCCCATCTATCACTGGCCTCTAACCCTATGCCAACCCTGCTTCCCAAACATCCTCAGGGCCTCCTCACCAGTTCACTCCTCTTACAACAGTAACACCATCTTACACACACACATATATTCATTCTCTCCCCCTCCCCTTCCCTCTCCCTCTCTCTTTCTTTCCTTTCTTCCCTCCCAATCAGAACATCAGCCCCTTTTGTAGGAACCTTCCCTCCCCGCTCCAAAACTGACAGGAACATACCTGGCAGGCGTCAACACCCCCATTGAGGAAGCCCACGCACATCATCCGAGGGGTCAGCTGATTGGGCAGCAAGGACTCGCACGTGGTCTGATTAATCACTCGGATCTCTCCCTTCTGTAGGATCAATGCCCCAGTGCCTGGTGGTTGGGAAGAAGGAACAGAAAAACATCATGAGGTACTTGGCTCCTCTATTGTCTCAGCTTCCTGCAGTAGAACAACAGCTTTGGAGGATATCCCCTCTACCCCTCATCCAGATCCCACCCTTCTCACTCCACCCAACCCTGCCTCTTCCTAAGGAGGAAGAAATCAGAGTCAGCACCCACCCTGGGAACACAAGAGTTACCTGTCCAAGGAAGTGAACCCAACAAAAAGGTCAACAGGGAATGAAAGAAGGAATCAGAAGGCGGTGACCAACACAAATGTGTGATAGATACAGATGGGAAATTCTTTCCAAGAAACCCTCTGAGCCCCGAGCCAAGGTCTCACCTCCTTCCGTAGTGTGCCCCCAGCCTGTCACCCAGATGGCCTTGCCCGCAGGGAAGGTGTGGGATGAATCGGGCAAACAGATGGGCCGAATTAAAGAGCTGAACTCAACAGGTTCATCCAGCTCTAGAACAGCAATATCGTAGTCAAAGGTGAAGTCGTTAAAGGCAGCGTGGGAGATGATCTGTTTGAATCCCCTCTCTTGTACCCCCGCGGCACTGCGCTTGCTCTGGTCATGCAGACCCAGGTAGGCTTTCCATAAAGTGGGGTCAGAGTATCTGGGAAACAGAAGGAGAGACATCACATTAGACAGCATGGGAACAAGGAAAGAAGACTGGGCTGGAAAAAAGAGGGCCCTGGATGCAGAACTTAATTGTTTTACTGACTTACTCAGTGACCCTGGGCACACAACCACGACCTCTCTGTGGTTCAGAACAGGATCGATGATATTCATTGTTTCAACAAATATCGATTAAGTTCCTGCTATGGAAGGGCAGTGTGGTGTTGTAGGAAGAATGTTGGGCTTGGAATCAGGAGACGCCTGAACATAAATACTGCCTCTGATGCTTAATAGCTGCCTAAACATGGGCGAGTCCGAGAGACTAGGACGATGCTTGTTATCTCGCCCCGCCCCCCCCCAATCCAGGCCCCAGGACCCCTACACTGAACATTCACGACAAGACTGAAATCAGATTCCTCAATCCCCTGTCCTCCATTCCTCAAATCTTCTCAGCGTCATTACTTCCTCTCATCACAGAAAAGGAAATATCCTGATGTTCACTAAAGTTAATCCCTCCTAACTTTATCTTTGGCCCCACTGCCTCTGCCACCCTCCTGACCTCAGTCCAGTCGTTTCACACTGCAGACCTTTCCACCCTCCAAACCTCCCTGACCTCATCCCCTCTAATTCAAGCATATTCAATCTCTGCCTCTTCACTCCAGAGGAGGGAGTGAGGCTGATGACTTTGCACAACTCTGTCTCACTTAAATCCAGTTCACTTGCAGGTCAAGACATGGCCCTCCTGATGTGATCGGTCCTCTTCGAGAACGAAACAACAACTTTTCTCCACCTGCTTACAAGCATCTTCACTTCTTCCCAAAGATAAGAGAGGCTTTCATTTGACCCATACAGCTACTGTCTCTTATCTCCCCACTTCACTTTTTTGGGGGAGTTCATTTTATGTTACTTTGCTGTTGCATAGGGCATAACATTCTCACAAGGTTTTTTTGAGACCACAATTAACGATTAGTAACACACAACAGTGATCACTGGATAAATGTGACACCTTTTCAAGTGTACAAATCTGCATGGAAAAATACTAAAAATTAGGCCTAGACTCATGTCTTTCCAAGGTTTCCCCTATGCTGGTATGTTAAGAAATGACATGCACTTCAATTTTCCAAAAAGCAACGTTTGTATTCTGTTACGTCTATCGTATAGTAAAGTGGATGCCAGAACAAAAGTGTGAGGGCACTTTTATTGATGGGGGGAAATTGTTCAATGAAACAGCAGCAACAGAAGAGTAAGAAAATCTTGTACTGTCATAGACATACTAGGGACTCCAAAATTTATTTTACAGTAGGCATATTTATTTTCTTTTTCTTTTTTTTTTGAGGCAATTGGGGTTAAAGTGACTTGCCCAGGATCACATGGCTAGTGTCTGAGGCCGAATTTGAACTCAGCTCCTCCTGACTCCTGGGCTGTTGTCCTATCCATTGTGCCATCTAGTTACCCTGAGTAGGCATATTTCAGCTTGTGGTCCCTAACCCTAAAATGCCAAACTTGCTTCTATTGGACCCAACACTTCCAGATTCCTCCTTAAAAAAATACATAAGAAAAGCACGTAAAAGTTGTTTGCCAAAAGGAAGACCCTGAAATAGAAGGTGGGAATATGGGGGATAGGGGAAGCTACCTAAAACACTTGGGTTTCACTTAGCTACATTGTCACATCTTTGCTGTAATAGACAAAACACAGTCACTTGCAAAACTGTTTCACTTTTTTTTTTTTGAAAGAAAGTGAAAAATAGTATGCTTTGATCTTCATTCAGACTCCATCAGTTCTTTCTCTGGAGGTAGATAGCATTTTTCATCATATGACCTTCAGGATTATCTTGGATCATTGTACTGGTGAAAACAAACAGCTAAGTCATTCACAGCTGATCATTGTACAAGACTGCTGTTACTGTGTACAATGTTCTCCTGGTTCTGCTCACTTCACTTTGTGTCAGTTCATTTAAGTCTTTTCAGGTTTTCTGGTGCAGATTTTTAAATACCAGATACACTTTACTTCTCTACATACATGTTTGGAAGTTACTTATGTTTATATGAAATGAAGTTATTAATACTTTTCTCCAATAGTAGCTGCACACCAGGAAGGCCAGGATAGACACAAATCAATGGAGCATTCCCAAAGCTGCAGTATGACAAGACTATAAATGGTGGATTTCATAGACATAGATGGGTCCTCTGCTGTAGGAAATCCAAGTGGAGCTATAAGGAATGAAGGCATTTAAAAAGGTTACTTGGGAGAAAGGAAGATGACACCTGCATGAATTTTAATTTTCTGCATCTTCTGCAGCATCACATTGTTCTGCACTGTCTGATGTCCACACTGTTAGGTTGCCTCAAGCATTTGCATGTTCGTTCAGTGCATCAAGCTCGGCAATAGCCTCATCAAAAGTCGTTTTAGCCAATGTACTAAAGGAGTTCATAGTAAAATACAGAAAAGTTAAGAGCCAGCCCCAGGACAACTGGGTGAATAGGTTGCATTTCTTTCCTGCTGCTGTCAACTGCTTCTGGGTAAACTCCTTGGGAATTATCTGTTGTTTGTCTTCAGTCATCACCACAGGCTACGTCATCAAGGTACAGAAGGAAGAAAGATGTTACTTCAGTAATCTAGGCAAGAAGTGATAAAGGCTTAGAGCTGCAAAGGCCTTAAGAAATCATCTGGTCCAACACCCTCATTTTCCAGACCTTTACATCCTTCATTTTCTGATAGAAGACCCTGCTCTTTGGATTGCTTTGCCTATTAAAAACTTATCCAACAATAATTCCAGGATGGTGGTGCAGATGGACTCCGTCCTCGACCAGCAGCATCTCCTTGTCAGTGGTGTCACTTTTCTTCTCAGTGCTGGAAATCACCCTCTAGTTGATCTGCACATTGCACCCCCACTCCTCCGCTACATTCTTTTTTTTTTTTGAAATTTTATTTAATATATTTAGTTTTCAGCATTGATTTTCACA
>CM053622.1:676460260-676482471 GCA_028646595.1 Phalanger gymnotis
CACCAGGTGGGCCTGGGGCCAAAAGCAACTGCAGCTGTAGTTCTAAAGCCGCCCCACCTCCACTGCCCCAGGGGCGGTGGCTGAACCGCAAACTCCCTGTCCCCAGCAGCTTTTCCCACTAACCTTCTCTGTTGTCTTTGGTGTCTGTGGGTTGAGAAGTCTGGTAACTGCCACAGCTCACCGGTTTAGGGCACTAGGGCATGCTCCGGCCAGCTCCTGGTCTGGCTGGTCCGCGCTGCCCATGCTGGGCTCTGCTCCACTCTGCTCCATTCCCAGCTCTGTGCACGAAAGACCTCACCCCACAACCGTCCAGGCTGTCCTGGGTTGGAGCCCTGCTTCCCTCTGCTATTTTGTGCGTCCCGCAGCTCTAGAATTGTTTCAGAGCCATTTTTTTTATAGGTTTTTGGAGGGACTTGGTGGGGACCTCACACTAGTCCCTGCTTTCCAGCTGCCATCTTGGCTCTGTCCCCCTCCACTACATTCTTGTAGGCCACCAAGAACAGACTTCACTCCTTTTTGGATAGCTTGGCCCCTGCTCGGACAGAGAGTTTGTGCATGTGACCTTACAGTCACAGCACTCAGCCTGCTCAGCCAGCTTGACCTGGATTATCTTGGTCTTCTTCATAGTGGACAGGTTTCAGGTGGGGCTGGGGCTGGGGCAGTGGCAGAGGCAGTGGCACAGAAGCAGCACCAACAGTGGGGTCAGAAAAGAAACCCAGATCAGGAAGAGTCCTTGAAAGCCTGCCCCTGGCCTCCCCCTTCACTTTTAAATATAAATAGCACTTGTTTCTGTTTTGGCCAGAAGCCCTGAGGGTCTTTCCTTCCCAGACTGATTTTTTTTTTTTGACTAGGTAAAGAGGTCATTCTCTGCCTCATTCCTTACCTAGCTTTAATCACTGAATTTGCATTGCTTCAGTCAAACTAAGACCTGTTAAAGACCTTAGCTTAAAAAGGCGAAGGTCTCTCACTGCATCAGGGCCACCTCCAGTCATCCCGATCCATATCTCGCCAGTGGACTCAGATGGTTCTGGAGGTGAAGGTGAGGCTGGTGACTCTGCACAGCCCTCCCTCACTTAAATTCAATTCACTTTTATGTCATGGCATCACCTCCATGATGGCATGGTCCTCTTCCATAGAGAAAGACAAACAACAACCAACTTCTTGAAAAATCTGGTACTATATAATAGCTCTAAATTCTCATTACTCCCTTTCTCTCATGTTCTAATGCCATGGATAACCTCCTACCTACCAAATTCAGTGGCTTCCTACTGGCTACTGTCTTCTTCCTAAGTTTGAAAGATGTCATCCTCTTCTGGTTCACATAGCTGTCTACTTACCCCTCCACTGGGTCCTCATCTTCTTTTCCTCTTCCCCATCCTATAATGTGGATATTATTCAAGAATCCCTTCTTGGTCCTCTTCTTTTTTTCTCTCCATAACCTCTTTCTTGGTCATCTTCATCAATTCCTTGTATTCAATTATGACTTCTGCACAGATGACTTTCAAATCTATACATCTACCTCCCCTCCCCACCCCAATCTCCTTTCTGAACTACAGTCCTACATCGCCAGCTGCCTGCTATATATCTCCACCTCCATACCCAGTGGACATGACAAACTCAACAAGTCTAAAACAGAATTCACCATTCCCTCCTTTCACTCACCCTCCTCCCAAAAAATTCCACCAGCTACTTTCCTATTGCTGTTGTAGGCACCATCATCTTTCTGTCTACCAGGTCTTATGACCTCAGAATCATCTATAACTCTATCTCCCACTCACTACTCCTTCCCCCACTGTTGCTGTTCAGTCATTTTCAGTCATGCCCCACTCTTCGTGACTCCATTTGGCATTTTCTTGACAAAGATACTGGAGCAGTTTGACATTTCCTTCTCCAGCTCATTTTACAGATGAGGAAACTGAGGCAAACAGGATTGAGCCCAGGGTCACACAGCTAGTGTCTGAGGCCAGATTTGAACTCATGAATATGTGTCTCCCTGACTCCAGTCCCAGTACTCTGTCCACTGTGCCACCTAGCTGCCCTACTCCTTCCTCCCAGTCATATCCAAATGGTTGCAGTTCTATCTCTGAAATATCTCTTACATCTGTCTCCTTGTCTCCACTCAAAATGCTACCAACCTTAGTTCAAGGTTCCAATCCTAGTTCTCCTACTTACTAGCTATGCAACCTTAGACAAATAACTTGGGGCTCAGTTTCCCTGTTTGTAAAATGAGGGTGTTGGACCAGATGATTTCTTAGGGCTTTTGCAGCTCGAAATCTATGATCCTGTCATAAAGCCATTGTCACTTCTTGCTTGGATTACTGAAATAACATCCTTCTTCCATCTCTCCCTTTCCAATCCATCCATGCCAAAATAATCTTCCTAAGTCACAGGTCTGAACTGACCACATCATTTCCTGACTCAGTGGGTGTTCAGTCCTAAATCATCATTGCCTGCATGTGATCGTGGATGTTAAATCAGCAAGTCGCCCTGTGGTCTCTATTATATTACCCAGACTCTCTATTCTGGCCCTTTCTAATAAGCCCTACCCTGTCCACGAGTTGGCATGACTCTAGAGATGAAAAGACCAAGATCCTTTGTAAAGCATTTCATAGAACACAAAGCAGAGATACCTGTCCTATGTGGCAAGGGGATGAAGGAAGCCCAAGGAAGATACAAGGAAGTTTCCCTTCTCTGCCTCCCCCATCCCTACCCCATGCCTTCTGATCCCAGGTAGAGCCTCTAAGAGAATAGAACCACCTACCTGATTCTTGGCTCATCAATGAAGCAATGGGCTGCAGAGACAAGCCAGGTAGAGGAGATTAGTGACGCCCCACAGAGGTGACCCTGGCCCTCTGCGTGGAGGCTCACCTGCCATGGCCACTCTCCTTCATCTGAGTTCTGGCCTCCAACAATCCTTGACTGTTTACTGAATGACCGGAGTCCACAATCTATTGAGTGATGGGACTATGTAAGTTGAGAGTACTCAGATGGGGTATGTAAGTTGAGAAGGGGAAGCCCCTCACTGCCCAAGTGCCCATTCTGCTGGCCCCAGAGAATTAAAATGGAGACTTTCTTTATGAGCCATCTCTGATATGGACTAACGTTATAATAAAGCTATAACCCTCGGGGGCCCTAACATGCTTCTTTGAAGCACATTCCCAAGGCCTGGTCAGGTCAACTTTTCCCAAGGAATTTTAACTCCCACCCCTACGTCTACCCCAGGAGACCCTTTAAAAGCTAAAGTTACCTGTTTTAGCCCCCTTTTCCCCCTGACTCACATGAATTAAGGAGGATTTCTGATTTTTAGTTGCATTTTAGTTTCAAAGGTTTTAAGCCATTCCTCCTTTGCATACAGAATTTTAAGAAGCTCTAGAAAGAAAGATAAATTCACTCAACTGCTACAGTTGTATTCGAATTCAGGGCTTGAAATACCTGAAAGGCAGCCCAGATTCCCAACCACAAAGCTGATAGGAAGGAATTGGGAGAATGGCGAAGGAAAACCATGGTCTAGTTTTCTTCCTTCCTGATGACTACTCAGGCTAATGCAGATGGGGGCTGGCTTCCCTCAGCTGTTTCCTACAAACTAGGGGCAAAGAGAAACCCAAAGTAAAGGGACTACATCTGGGCCTGCCCTGCATGTCCATACCACAGTTCTCCTCATCCGAGCCATCACTGCAGTCATTCTCCCCATCACATTCTGGGTTCCCTTTATTCAGACACACTCCACTGAGGCACTTGTATGTGTGTGTGGTGCAGGGGACAGTCCAAACTGACAGCAAAGGAAGAGAAAAGGTCAAAGCTGAGGATGGGGAATAAGACTTCATTCTCTCCTGTTGTACAGGTTGTCAGAGCCAGGAAGTCAGCACCAAGCTGAAACATCCATGCTGTACCCAGACATAAATTACTCCAACCCAAGAACTATGTTTTGTTTTGTTTTTTAGATTAGGCCTCCCTATCTCACTGAGGCTGGACATGTAGCAGCCACTCACAGGCCCAATCCCACTGCTGATCAGCATGGAAGTTTTGACATGTTGCTTTTCTGACCTGGGCCTGGTCACCCTGGTCAATCTGGTGGCCCTTACTCCTGAGGTTTACCATATCAATGCAGATACCCATTTGACTTTAGCTGCACTGCTGCTGGGAACTCCCAAACTCAAGCTATCCATGAGATTCAGCTTCCCTGATAGCAGGGATTATAGTATACACCACCACACCCAGTCCATTAACTTCTAATACAGTTTGCAGCCCACCCTGCCTCGGACCACCAACCCACATCCCTACCATGCCTCAAAATACTTCTCAAGATTCATCACCTTCAAGAAATCTTCCCTAACTTCTCATGCCTTTCCGCTGTGCTCTCACCAAATACTGTGCAATATTGTCTGCATTTATTAAATAGAATTTGTAGACATGTTGCTTTGTATGCATCCCATTGTCACTGAATGGGCCCTGTATCCCTGAAGGTCAGAACCACATCAAGCGGGACTCTATTTCTCACTTGCACACCAGGTACGAGGTGTATTCTCAATTCGGAGTCCTCAATGACTGAAGCAAGAGAAAAAGGATGGAGTGAAACACGCCCAATATTCAACTCCCGAGGAATTTTGGTCTGTTCTAGAGGCAGTCTCTGATACCTTGAACCCTAAGTTCCCAAGAGAGGTCCCCAACCTCTACAACGAGCCCAGGGCCAAGCCCTGTGCTAGAGCACCTCTTGCTGCAGCCCTTACCACTCTCGCACTCAGCTTCATCACTCCCGTCTCCACAGTTATCCTGCTTATTACATTTCTGGCTCTCGGAGATGCATTTTCCATTGCCACACTTGAAGGTCTGAGCTGGACAGCCTGAAAAAGCACACAGCCTCAACAAACAGCTAATTGTTTCTCTCTGTCCCATGACATCCCACTGTCCCAAGACAAGCCATCACTGTCCTAAGGGTCAGTGATATCAAATTCAAACAGAAACGGGTCTCAGTTGGCCACACACTGACTTGGAAAACCACAAATTAACATTATCTAGTAATGCTGATTTAATTAAACACTTCCCAGTTATATCTGAATATGGTTAGGGCCACACGGAGTTTTTGCTAGTCACTTGTGGCCCAAATGCAAGTTTGACACCTCCTCCCTAGGACACTGAAAAAGGGTCAACAGCACAGGTATCTGCTTTGCCTCAGAGGAAAGAACCCAGGCCCCTTCCCCAAGAGCCCAAAATGCCCAGGGAACCTGCAAGGGAATTACTCACTGCACTTCAGCTCATCACTGTTATCCCCACAGTCATTCAGGCCATCGCAGACCCAAAAGAGAGGCTTACAAAACTTGTTGTTGCAAGTGAACTGGTGGGTTGAGTTACACACTGTTGGAAGGATGAGATCAGAAGAGGTGTGAGCAGCAGAGTGACGGAGGAATGAGGGCACTTTCACAAACAGGGTATTTAGAGGGCCTGAATCTCAGGTAGCACATCTGGTGATTCTCCAGGAAGGCTTAGCCAAGTGACAATCTCCCATAAGTAGAAGGAAAAAGTAATACCCAGAATGTTCAGGGGCTACAGGGCAAATATTGTAGAAATGCTTCATGTCCAATTCAGGCAAAAGATCTAAGTGATTTACAAATCAGGCTGGGGGACTGAAGAAAACGTGTGCTATACAGTTACCCCTTCCACAAAGCGAGGGTGAGGGGCATGGCAACCCCACAATGTGGAAAATTCATGTAAAATTTTTTGGCCTTCCCTTTATACCAGAGAAGAAGTCTGAATAATTCTGGTATTAAAAGATAAAATATGTTGCTATTATACAACACTATACATATATTTTGTGCATTTCTGAGTTTCTAAACTTTTTCTGTGTGGTCTGCTGGCCTTTGCATGTTGTTTGCAGCTTCCACCAAACTCCCAAAAACTTCCATTTAATTCCTTAGGCTGACCTGTGATATACTGAAACCATGATGGTTTAAGTGAAAATATGGAAATGATAAACTGTATTTCCATGTGAGAAAGGATCTCCCCAATCAGCTCCAGATTCATCCTATGATAGGCACCAGGCAGCCACTTTGGTGTGGTATGTGGGGGGGGGGTGCGAGGGGAAGGGAATGGGAAGGGCCTAGTAGTATCCATGGTATTAAAGAGTCATGGGATATTGTGATCCCATACAGGCAAGGTAAGAGGCAGGGTGAATGGGCAGCTGAGCTGGGGAGGAGTTACAGGGCCCAGGGCTACAATCTTGGAAACCAAGTCTATCCCATTCAGCCTCCCTGACTTACCACAATCGAGCTCATCGCTGAAGTCTGTGCAGTCAGCCCAGCCATCACAGCGCAGAGTGTTAGCGATACAGCGTCCTGTCTTACAGGTGAACATGCCAGGGCAGGCTGTGGGGGAGGAGGGTGGGAAAAAAATAGTGAGGGGCACAAGCTGGGTTTGCAGTTCTCATACCAACTCTACTAACCCTCCCCTAGCAGACTGTTACCACTTTATACAATCAAGGTATTTTCATAGTCACACAATGATCAAAGAATGGAAAACACCTTCCATTTCACCCTGAGTCCAGCAAGTCTGGAAAGGCTCAGGGCAAGGACCACCTGCTTCAAATATAAAACTCCTGATCCCATCAATTGAGTGGATTTCTGAAAACCCCCTACTCATTATCTACGGGCAAGGACTACAACAAGAGATAGCCCTGGACACTGGATAGCCCAGAGGATGCAGATCAGAGAATGCTAGTGCAATCTCTTTAGAAGGTTCAATGGCTTGGACCCCCAGAGAGGCACCATGATAAATTAGAAAGAGTACAAAACTGGGCATCAGGAGATCCTAGTTCTAATCCTGATTATGTCACTTGCTACCTGTGAACCCTTACATAAAGCACTTGACCCTTCCGGGCCTCAGGCTTTCTCATCTGTAAAATGGGGATAAATATAGCTGCCTTCCTTACCTCACCAAATCATTGTAGAGATCAAATAAGATAATTGCTATATGTGGGACTATAAATATATTATACATTATTATTTATATTTATATCATTTATTTTATGTTATTTATGAATATATTTGTATATAATATATTATGTTATATTATGTTTTATATTATATATAAATATATAAATATGACTATAAATAAGATAATGGCTACAAATGTGACTGACATTTTACAAATATGAAAAAAGTAGAAAGGTCATCTTGGGCCAATTTTCAAACAGGTTGACTTTCCAAAGCCACTCCCCCTTCTTTACTCACGGTCACGGGAGTCATAGGAGAGGTATTCAGCAAAGAAACCTGTGTCAGTATAGGACTCATCTGAATGGAAACGGACAGTGATCTTGTTACTGTTGCTGGACACAACAAACTGTGGCTTCTCTCCACAGAACCTGAAGGGGACAGGAGAGGAACGCTGGTATGCACACTGCTGTGACCATTAAGCGAACTCCAGGCAAATGGAGGAAAGGGGTTATGGGGCCAGGAAGTAGGGTGGGATAGAGTCCACAAAGCAGGCTGGGAAAATCCCCATTGGACAGCCAGAGTTCACAGAGACCCCTGAAGAAGGGATAAAGCTGGGGCATGGGGGGAGGTTGAGGATCTAACCACACAAGTGAGAGAAAGGTTCCCCCCTCTCCTCCACTACAGATGATTTTAGGTAGAGAGCATCTCTGAGAATTGTCAAGTTCCTTACTTTTCCCCGTTGACTTCCACATAGTCCTTGGTGCAGGTACCCAGAGTTTCGTGGGGTTCCACCAGATAGAAGAGTTTGAAACGAATCTTGACATTTTGGTTACTAGGGACCTGCAAAAGGAGGTGACACTCAGCAACAGTTTCCCTTCACCCTCTATCCCAAGGTCCTGGGAAGGAGAGTCCCTCTCTCACCACCCCACTCCTAAAATAGGATCTAAGTTTTTTTATTCCCTTCTTCATAACCCATCATTTCCTTCCCCTGACATTTCATCTAATATTGGCAGCACGAAAGACATTGAAAATATGGGTAATAACAGTTCAGATTTAGATTTGGCAACCCAAAGATTTCAGTGCAATCTAAGCTTTAATATCTTAAGCAGCTAAGAACCGCTCTAAGATTTGGAGCTGTCCTATATAGTGCTTTCAAGTTCACAAAGTCTTTTCTTCACAATGACCCTGAGAGACAGGCAGTACAAGTATGATTATCCCCATTTCACATATGAGGAGCCTGAAGGTCAATGAGTTTGTGCTATTTGTCCATGGTCAGAGACTTGGAAGTCCAGGCCTTTTGATTCTGACCAAGCCTAAAATTGCAGCAGAAAGGTAACAGCCTAGATGTTTAGCAGGATTTCCTAACTGCATAGGTGAGACACGAGAAATTGTTGCTAAGGGAGGTTAGCGTTTCCAACACTGGAGGGTTGTTAGAGAAGAAAGAGCCTAGAACGATCAGGAGATCAGCCCACCCATAAGACTCCCACTATCTCCTGTGGCCCTCTTCAAGGTCCCTAACAACAAGTAGCCTTTTCCCATCCCTTCTTCCTTCTCCCCTTTCTTATTCTACTAACTTCATAATTAGACACACACAGTTCCTACCTCGATGTTCCACGTGCAGTCTATATTGGGAGGGTAATGGCCTGGATAGTAGGGGGTGTTGAATGTCCCCTCAACTCCAGTTAGGCGACCTCCACATTCTGAAAGCCAAAAAACATGAGAAGCAGCGTGAGGGGTCCAGAGTCAAAGAGTTTAGGTGGGAGGCATAAGAAGAGACAGGGCAAATGGATCCCTTTCAATGCAACCTTCTAGGTGAGAAGTCGAAGACACTGGACTATTTCTTTTTTCTAATTTCTGGGGTGGGAGGAGGAGCAATGATCTGAGGACCTGAAAATTCTGTGTGGTGGCTGGAAATAACCAAGGCCTTCGCTGGCTTCCTTTAGGGAGGTCCTCTAAACCCAAGCTGCTGATGCAGCCTTATAGTTGGCAGATAAAGGACAACATCCCTAGAATGGAGTTCCTAACCTTTTTTGTGCTATGGACCCCTCTGACAGTCTGGCAAAGCCCATGTCAGAATAATGTTCTTGAAATGCATAAAAGACATATGATTACAAATACAATTATAGTAAAATACAGTTATTTCCTTTAAAAAGAGTTCAAAGACCCCAGGTTAAGCACCCCTGCCCTAGAGGCTCCAGTATCACATATTTCAAATCATTCCTTAGTTGCCCCTTAGCTGGCCCTCCAGCCCCCACTTTACCAAGCATCCTTGATACCAAGGGTTTCAAATGAATTCAGTAAGCTTTTTTTTCAGTAAGCATTTATTAAGAGCCTACTATATGCTGGGCACTATGTTAGGAGTTGGATTACAAAGACAAAAAATAGTCTCTGCCCTCTAGGGTCTCACATTCTACTGAAAGAAAAGAAGTGGGGAAAAGGGGAAAGAGAACATACATACAAATAAGTTAAAACAAAATCTACAAAGTAATACAAAGTCATTTTGAGGGAGGAAAGCAAAAACAATTGGGAGTATCAGGAAAGGCTTTATATAAAAGACAGAAACTGAGCTGAGCTTTGAAGAAGGGACCTGGAGATTCTAAGAGGCCAAGGTGAGGAGAAAGTATATTCTAGGCATGTGGGACAGCTCATGCAAAGCTACAGAGAAAAGGGCTAGCAAGCTCTGTCTGAGGAACAGTAAGTAGTCCCATCCAAGCTGGACCAGACAGTGCATGAGAAGAAGTCATGTGAAATTAGCCTGATCCCATAATCAAGGAAGATAATTTTTTGTGTCACAATCTGGGAAGCCAGATTGCAAAAGGCGTTAAATGCTACACAAAGCAGTTTGTGCTCTATCCCAGCTACAACAGGGAGTCACTGCAGCTTCTTGAGCGGGGAGGAATATGGTGAAGAGTATTTTTTAAAGAATATCCACTTGGCAGCGACGTGGAAGATGGATGAGAGAGCAGAGCGGCTTGAACGGAAATCTTCTGTGCTCTGTTGTTAAGCATGCCCTATGTGCGTAGCATCAGCATCTTCTAGGGAAGGGTTCTTAATCTGAGACTCCTAGACTTATTTCATATTTTTATATTAACACAAATATCATATCTTACATTTTAATATAATTGGTTTCCTTTGCAATCCTATGTATTTTGTTTTATGAATTTAAAAACATTAGGGAGGAGGGGCCCCAAGACTTCACTAATCAGCGGGGTCCATGACACACAAAAAGCCAGGAATTCCTGCTCTAGGATTTCCATACAGCCCCCACCTCGATCCTCTTGTTGTCAATGTTTAGTTGTTTTCAGTTGTGTCTGACTCTTCATGACCCCTTTTGGGGTTTTCTTGGCAGAGATACTGGAGTAGTTTGCCATTTCCTTTTCCAGCTCATTTTAACTGATGAGGAAACTGAGGCAAACAGGGTTAAGTGACTCACCCAGGATCACCCAGCTAGTAAGTGTCTAAGGTTAGATTAGAAGTCAAGTCTTCCTGACTTGGGCCCAGCACTTTATCCACTGTGCCATCCAGCTGCCTACCCCATTCCCTTCTCACCACCAGTACCACCACCACCCCAAACCCTTTCCTTACCAGTCATCTTGGGCAACTGGAAAAATGCAGCCTTAAAACCAGGGTGGCGCCGGACAGTGTTGGTGATGAGCGTGACAAGCATGACGTTCTGAGAGGAGAGGAAGGTCAGGTTGTAGGAGGGTGGGTAAGTGCCACACAGCCTGCAAAATGGGAAGGAAAGAGAGCTTGAAGGAAGAAGATGCAGGTGGACCACCCATTGTGTCCTTCCCAATCTCAAAGCACACTGTAACCCTGACGCCAACAGCCAACATTTCAGGATTCAGATCGAGAACATGACTGCTGAGCCAAGCCCCCTGCACACAGTCAGCACTCCACCCCTGGGCTGGGATGATAGCTTGGTTTGGGGAGTCCACTGATGAAATCGCTTCTGAAATGTTTCATGTTTGAACACTCAGAACATTATTCCATAACTCACTGCACTGTGTCTGTTCCTTGCTTTAGACCAGGGGTTCTTAACTTTTGGGGTGTCTTGGACCCTATTGGCAGTTTAGGTGAAGCCTACAGAATCCTTCTCAAAACAATGTTTTTAAACACTAAAAATAAAATGCAAAGGGGTGCCAAGGAAACCAGTTATATTGAAAAAGTTTTCAGAACAAAAAAAAGTTCATAGACCCCAGGTTAAGAGCCCCTGCTTAGGAGTACCTAAGTGGCACAGTGGAGTCAGGAGGATCTGAGTTCTAAACCAGCCTCAGATACTTACTAGCTATGTGACCCTGGGCAAGTCACTTAACCCTGATTGACTTAAAAAAAAAAGCCCCTGCATTAGAAGTGATAGAATAGCCTTTAGGTAAAAGCAATCCCATGAGTTTTACACTATAAGACCAATGCCTCAAGCTTACCCTGCAGATACTATCTCAACACAGCAAATGAGATGACATGTGTAAAGTTCTGTGCAGCCCTTAAAAGTGCCATATAAATGCTTGCTAGTGCGATCATTATATCTTGTCATCATCCTACTGACTCTCCTTATGCTACCCTGTTCTCCTTGCAGAATCAGCCTGTTTGTTACCTTTCTGTCAAAGCACGGCAAGAGCCTCCAGCCCCAGTATACTCACTGCACCACAGCTCGAGGTTCCACAGGGCTCAGGGAGTCATACACCATGACCACATCACTCCCAACTTCATCACAGGCTGCAACATCAAAACTCTGGAAGGTGAGGCTCAGCACCAGGTCAGCATCTCCACGCAGAGCCCACTGGCAGCGGGCACGAGCTGGGTAGGGGCTGTCTGGGAATCCTGGGGTGGTGAAGCGGGTCACCTCACCAGACCGGGCATGAAGGGAAAAGCTGCAGCTGTCTGCACAGAAGAGAATTTGTAAAAAATGAGATATCTGAGGGAGGGAACAATAAATAGAGAGGAAGAGAGAGAGAAAGAGAGAGGGGGGAAGGGAGGGAGAAGGGGAGGGAGGAAAGGAGACAGAGGAGGAGGAAGAGGAGAAGGAAAAGAAGGAGAAGAAAGGAGAGGAGACAGAAACAGACTGAGATAGAGACAGAGAGACAGAGACAAAAAGAAAATGCATATAATATGTACAAAATAAATATAGGGTAATGGAGGAGGACACTAGTAACAGGTAGGCATGACTCAAATCAGGAAAAGTTTAATGGCAAAAGATTATGATCTGAGTTTTCAAAGAAACAAGATTCTAAGAGGCAATGGTGAGGAGAAAGAGCATTGTGTGCTTGGGAGATGGGAGATGGAGGGTCTCACATGAGGAATAGCAAGAAGGTAGGTCTGGTGGGAAAGTGGGTAATGTATAAGATTATTGGAAAGGTAGACTGGCACAATAATGATGTGAAGGAAAACAACTTTAAAAGACTTCAGAACTTTGATCAAAGCAACAACCAAATAATCGTAACTTCAAAAGACAGATGATGAAATATACCTCCCACCTCCTGGCCAAAAGCTTATAAATTAGAGTTACAAAAGGAGACTTGTATTCTCAGACACGGACAATGTGCTGGTATTCTTACTTGACTATATAAATTTGCTATGAGGGAGGGCTTCTATTTGGAGGAGAGGGTAAATTAGTGGGTGAAAAAACATATGGGTGAAAAAAAGAAAGAGCATCAATTAAACATTTTTAAATGTTCAAAGAAGACAGAAAGTGCAAAGGGGGCATGAGCTGAACATTTTAGTTACTTTCCTATTAAATTTTGTATATTTTACAAAAAAGAGGTTTGATTTCCAAACATCATTCTCTTTCTTGTTCTTTGTACAGTGAAGCATTTGTGTTTATGTTGAAAGACTTAGGAATTCTGATCAGTGCAATGCAGTGACCAACCACAATTCCAAAGGACCGATGATGAGGCATCCTACCTACCAACTGACAGAAAGACAATGAGCTCAAGGTACAGAAAGAGACATGTTTTTAGACTTGGCCAACACAGGAATTTGCTTTAATTCTTCATATCTGTTACAAGGGTTTTGTTTTTCCTTTTTTAGTGGAGGGAAATGGAAGAGAAAGGAAATTTTTTATTGAAAAAACATTTAATTTTTAAAAAAGAACTCTAATCAATGTAGTGATGTAGTAGCAATTAGATTTGAAGATCTTTCCCACCCATTAATGGGCCATGTGACCGGCTTACATTACAGAAAGCCTAAGACCCATGTGGTAGGAGGAGCTACCTGACAGGAAAAGGAAGTTATGTCACAAGAAATGCCGAGAGAGAGAGAGAGAGAGAGAGAGAGAGAGAGAGAGAGAGAGAGAGAGAGAGAAAGCAGGGCTACTAATGGCTGCCCTTGTGATGGTTAGAACTGAACAGGCTGACTTAGCTGTACTATGAGTTTGTTTTGGGATGGCAAGGCTCCAGGTTGTTATGTTGTGTACTGAATGTTTTGGGTTCCTTGCTGTTATGATGAAGTGGACTGACTGGATAAATGGCTTGGGGGATGTGGTTCTCTGGTGTCTGAAATGGTTTACTTCTTCTGCCTTCTATGTGGAGAGTCTCATAACTTTGTGATACAAAACTACATAGGCATTTTGACAATTATCATCTACATTGTTATCATTGCCTTACTGATACAAGTGACCAACTACAATTCCAGAGGACCAATGATGAACCATGTCACCCCTTACTTCTGACAGAGAGGAGATGGATTCAAGGTGCAGAAGAGATAATATGTTTTTGGACCTGGTCAATGTGGGAATTTGTTTTGCTTATATTTGTTAAAAGGTTTTTGTTTTGTTTTATTTGGAGTGGAGGTGAAAGAGAGAGAAAATAAATACTTGTTAACTGAATAAAAAAAGAAATGCTTGATTTTTTATTTTTATAATAAACAAATTTTTAACGTCATGAACTATGTATAAAACTATTTATAGCAGCTCTCTTTGTGGTGGCAAAGAATTAGAAATTGAGAAAATGCCTATACATTTAGGAATGGCTGAACAAGTTATGATATATGAATGTGATGGAATACTACTGCAATGTAAGAAATGAAGATCGGGATGAGTTCAGAAAAACCTGGGGAGACTTGTATGAACTGATGCAAAATGAAATGAGAATAACCAGGAGAACCATGTACACAGTAACAGCAACATTGTAACAATAATCAATTATGAAAAGACTTAGCAACTCTGACTAATACAATAATCCATGACAATTCCAAAGGACTCAAGATGAAAAATGCTATCTACCTCTAGATAGGGTACTGATGAATTCTGAGTACAGACTGAAGCACATATTTTTCTCTTTACTTGTCTTGCTTTTTTCTCACAACATGGCTAATGTGAAAATGTTTTGTACAATTTCATATGTATAGGTGAGTATCTTATTTCTTACCTCTTAAAAGAGAGAGACAATTTGAAACTAAAGATAATTTTTTAAAAACAATATAAAATATAATACAAAAAATTCATGAAAGAAAAAAATTAAGGTAAATTAGAGTCAGATCATGAAAGAATTTAAAAGCCAAAGAAAGTTTATCTTTGACCTATTAGTCAATAGAAAGCCATTGGTATTTGCCGAGAAAGGGAGAGACATAGTCAGACCTATGCTATGGAAAAATCACCTTTAATAGTTTTGTGGAGAATGGATTAAAGTGTGGAGAGACTTGAGTCAGGGAAAGAAATTAAGAGCTCATTGAGAGACATATTAAGACAGACATTTTAAGGGTGAACCAGGGTGCTGGCTATATGAGTAGAAGAAAAGGTGATAAAAAATGTTTGTAGATAGAAATGACAAAATTTGGCAACTCCATTGAGAAACAAGGTGTAGCAATCTTAAAGAAACCTATGTGGATGCACAGGGAACTCAATGGCCAACTTAGTTTAAAAAAAAATGTACAGAGGAGAACAGCATTCTGACTACATCAAAATATCCATAGCAGTACCTTCTATAGAAACAAAGTAGATGCACACTGAATGGGAAGTGGCTAAACAAATTATGGTACGTGAATGTAAAGAAACACTACCACACTATAATAAACAATGAATATGAAGAGTTCAGAGAAGCACAGGAAGACATATGAACTGATTCAGAATGAAATAAACAGAATTAGGAAAACATACACAATGAACAGAATAATGAACATAAAAAAAGAAACAGAAAACATATTGGCATACTGGCTGCTGTATAAATTATAACAAATAAGTCTGGCCCCAGTTGGAAAAATGCCCCCACTCTCCTTCCTTTACAGAGGTATAATGGGTATAGAATATATAGCATAAACTGTCAGCCACATGATATGTTGACTGGGTTTACTAAACTAACTTTTTTCCTCTTTCCTTTTTTTCTTTTTTATTACAGAAGATGACTCTCTGGGTGGAGAAAGGGATATATTCATAAAAGAAAATAATTAAAATATGTAAAAATTAATATTAAAATGAGAGAGAGGTGATACAATGAAAAGAATACTGGATTTGAAGTCACAGTCCCTATGTTCAAATTGCTTAAATTCTCCGGGTCCCAAGTCCCCTTCAGCAAAATAAGGCAGCTAGACTAGTTCACCTCCAAGGTCCCTTCCAGCTTTAAATATTCAATCCTATGTGGCAACCATAAATAGCCATGGATGAATACATAAGAGGAACAGAATAAAGTGTTAACACCCAGGATGAGTTGAAGTTGTCAATGAATAAATATTAAGAACAAGAAAGGCTGCTTTTTAGAAAAGCTATACTGGGGATGAGAGAAAGACCAAACAAACTGCTTTGGTAGACAGGTCACTGATTATGGATAGTAAAGATGGCAGAATTACTTGATACTTACTTTGCTTCTAGTTTTTTCCCCTCCCAAGGAATAGGATTAAGAAGGATAGGATGGAAATAGCTAATGAAGAGCTGAAATCAAAGATGAGTGAGGAGTTGCTAAGACAGCAACTGTCTTAATGAGTGGATCACCAGGTGAGCTACATCTGAGGGCACTGAAGGAACCAGCAAACATAAATATAGAGCCTCTATCAATGATCTCTGGAAAAACTGAAAAAAAAAAACAGAAGTACTACAGGTCTGGAGACAGTAAGTTTTCCCTAACACCCCCACCCAATTTTCAAAACAAAAACAAAAAAAAGCACAAGAAAGTAGTCTTTAAACTAGAGGCTAGTGAGTTTGATTTCAATTACTTCCACATATCTAGAAAATATTATTAAAGAGATGGGTATGAGCAGTGAGAAAGGGAAGTAGTGATCACTAGGAACCAACATAACTGCATCAAGAACAGACAGTGCCAAACTAAATTAATTTCCTAGATTAGTCAATCAGTGGAAAACCCTAAACATAATACACTGAGATTTTAGAACAGCATTTAACAGAGTCTGTCTTGAGGATCTTATGGACAACATGTGAATAGATGTGTGCTAGATGTTAGTATAGTTACATAAATTTGGAACTGGTTAAATGAATATGCCCACAGATTAGTGATCAATGGATCTATGCCACTGGGGAGGGAAGATATCCTACAAAATCCTATAAGGATCTGCCTTGGGAGTTGTCTCGCTTAAGATTTTTATCAGTACCTTGGATAAAAGCATAGTTAATACACTTATCAAACTGACAGATGTCACAAAGCTAGGAAGGACCATTCCATGCTGAACAAGAGAAATGGGACCCAAAGTGATAGCTAAGAACAGCCAAATCCAACGTGATGAAATTTAATAATCACCAATGCAAAGACCTACACTTGAGTTCAGTCAGCTGTACAAGTACAAGATGGAGAAGTACAGCTCGACAACAGTTTATATGAAAAGTTTTAGTGAACTGCAAGCTCGCTATGAATCACAAAGCAGCCCAAATAAAGCTGATGCAATCTTAGGTTGCACTCATAGAAGAGTACTGTCCAGAATGAGGGAAATGATCATCCCAGCTATTCTCTGCATCCTGGTCAGACTACATCTGAAGTTATGGGTCTGGTTCTTGGCGCCGCATTTTAGGAAGTACGTGGGCAAACAAGAGCAAGTCTAGACAAGCATGACCAGGGTGGAGTGAGAACTGAAGACCATGCCATAGAAGAATAACTAGAAATTTAAAATGTTCAGGCTGGAAGAAGAGGTAAGGTATATGTGGTAGCTATCTTCAAGTATGAAAGAATTTAACAACAGGTACAAAATGCAGGAAGGTAGATTTCAGTAAATCTGATAGAAGGAAAGATTAAGAATGACCCAGAAATGGAATGGGTTTCCTTGAGAGGAAGATAGTTGCCTATCACTGGATGTCTCCAAGCAGATGCTGGGCAATCCCTTTCTGGGGGGTCATAAAGAGGATCCCGTTGCAGAGACAGCATGATTATACGACCTCTATGGTTCCTTCTGGAGCTCCTGACATCCTCTAATTCTGTTTGGGCAAACGATTAGTGGACTGAGGAGAAATCCACCAGTATTCATCGTCTAGGGGCTTGTGTACCTGGAAGCTACTTTGTATAGCATCTTCACAAAGATTGTGCCTTAAGGACAGCACCTTCCTAGGCACAGGAACCTGAAATGAGCTTCCAGCCCTGAGAACTGAAGAGGTGACAGGGAGTTACTAACAGTCACCACTAGGTTTTGAACACATCCCTGCCATTTTCCCCAGCAAGAGAAGTCAATATCTAATCAACAAACATTCATTAAGTTCCTACTATGTGCCAGGCACTGTACTAAATTCTGGGGATACAAAGAAAGGCAAAATCAATGCCTGCCCTGAAGAAGCTCACACTCTAATAGAGGAGACAACAGGAAAACAACTATGTACAAACAACCTAACATAGGATAAACTGGAGATAATCAAGAGAGGGAAGGCACTAGCATTAAGGAGGATTCAGGAAAGACTTCCTGTAGAAGGTGAGACTTTAGCTGAGACCTGAAGGCATCAGGGGAAACCAGGAGGGGAATTAAAGAGAAAGCATCCCAGGGAGCATTACTTACTGTCTCGTGTTGTTTGTGCAGTCCTGGCATCAGTGGCTAAGAAAGGAAGAGAAAGAGCAGACTATTTATGCAGTCTGTTTATTTCCTTCTCTCCTACTTCCTTATTACCCCAAAGGGAGGAGCTCTGTGAATAAACCAAGAACTCAGATCCCCAATGCAAGACTGCTGGATCTATTTATTCTATAAAAAAAGGTTTCTGCAGACTGACCTTTGAAGGACAGCTCATAACCCGCTAGCTCTGACTTAGCCCTTGTCTTTTCCCCATCCCTCCTTCTAGGCCTTCCTTCTTTCTTCTTCTTTGCCCCTATTCACTCTGGTTCCTCCATTCACCTCTAGACCCAGAACTCACGGAAAGCCACAACTGATGCCACGTTGAAGGACTGCAAGGACCGGGACCTAGGAGGTAGCGACACGACGTATTCTTTTGATATGGCTCGCTCAACCTCCTCTACCTTGTATTGGGGGACCCTGAATTCTGACCAGTAGTAGGCAATGACACTGCCCTCACTGAAAAGAGAGAAGGATGTGAAATAGTTAGGTCTGTCAATCAGTCAATTAAGCACCTACTATGTGCCAGGCACTGGAATAAACACTGGGGATACAAAGAAGGGCAAAACATAGTCCCTTCTCTCAAGGAGCTCACAGCCTAATGAAGGAGACAACATGTGAACAACTGTGTACAAACAAGATGTACACAGTTGGAAGTAATCAACAGAGGGAAGTCACTAGAATTAAGATCTGTGTCTGCAGGGAGTAGGATAAGGTTCCTTTCTCACACAGCTGGGCTCTAGACCCACCCAAATTAGGATCATTAATAGACCTTCAGTTCATGCCCTGATTTCAAACCTCCTATCCTTTTCCCCCAGCTCTCTGGACAATCTAGACCCTCAAGAAAGTATGGCAGTGGATGTAGCCTCAGACATGGACTCAGGAAGACCTGAGTTTGAATTGTGCCTCAAACATTGGGTATGTTACTTAACCTCTCTCAGTCTCGGTTTTCTTACTGGTAAATTGGAGATGATAATGGTAATATTTACCTCATAAGAGTGTTGTGAAGATCTAATGAGGTAAGATACATAAAATACTTTGCAAACCCTATGAGGCTCAGTAAATGTCTGCTATTATTATTACTGTTAATATTCGAGGTTCTCTTTAATTAGGCTCCATTAAATAACATCGGCCACTTGCATTTATGTAGAGCTTCAATATTTACAAAGTGCTTTCTTTTCAACAATCTTTCCATCGGACGCTCAGAGAGGGGAAGTGACCTTGCCCACAGTGACATGGCTGAAAAAAGTCAGAGATAAAATCTGAACTCAGGTCTTCTGAATCCAAGTCTGGAAGTCTTTTCACTATACCTTTCATCCCTGTGTATAAGATTGCTTCCTTGTTTCCCTGGGCTCTAGCCATCCGGTATCAGCTCATTTGCCATACCAGAACCCAGCCTGGGGCTAATTCAGTTCAGAATGACCCACTTGTATCCCCAAATGAGAGTAATGGTAAGGGCTCTCCTACGGCTCATACAACCCATACTGCCAGTTTTCCCCAGGTCACCTAAATGGGAGTTCTGGATGACACCCACCACCCCCGCCCATTTGCAGAAGGGGCAGATAACTCCCAAGTAAAGAAGCTCTTTGCTTTTTTCCTTTTGATCCTTTTGGCCCCATCTCCCATCTAGCCTCTACTCCCAGGACCTTACCTGAAAGCTGTTACTCCAGATTCTTTGTAGAAGGGCCCAAGGGCTGGGATTTCATTGTATAAAACCTTTAGCTGCCAAGGAGCACAAGGTAGACAAAGACAATGGAAGAAGAAGAGAGAAAGGTCACAGAAGACTCCGTTGACTGGCTTGCAGATGCCCTGCATTTCATACCCACCACACCCAGGAACCCTATGTGTATTCTCAGACCCCTTCCCGCCCAGTGCTCTTGACAGACCAATACTCAACTCCAGTGTCACTAACAGGAATGAAAAGCCATAGAGAAGCAAGGCAGCAATGGCTCCTCGCCTGGAGAACTTCATCCTGGAAGAGGTGGCTTACCGCTTCCTTAACCTTGCTGGCCAGGTTCGCAAATTCTGTGGAGTTGGAATTCTCATAGGCATCTATAAAGTTCTCATTTGTAATCCTCAGGTAGCCATTGAAGAGTTTCGGTACCCGTGCCTTCTGAGCTACAAGGAACCAAGGAAAGTAAAACAAATGAGAAGATTGGGGCTGTGCCTTCACCAGTCCACTATCTTAGACTCTCCCTCCATCAGTGTCCCACCATCATTATAAAATAAGGGGGATGGGCTAGATAGACAGTTTTAGCTCTAAGACATTTGTCCCTGTGTAGGCAATGCCAGGAGATGGGGCAAAGAGCAATGAGCCTATGTCTCTCACCCCTTATCCTAGTACACCAACTCTCTGGGGTCTCCTAGCTTAGACTCCAGAGTCCAGAGGAATCCAAGAAGGATGGAGCCCTAGACCAGAGGTATCAAACATGTGACTCCAAATAAAGGCCAAACCAGATTAAAATGTAATTGAGAAATATTTAATAAAATAAATAAAAATACAATTAAACATAGATAATATTAATGTGTGGTTTTCTAAGTCAATATGTAGCCCATAGGGATCTTTATGTTTAAGTTAGTGGCTTCCATGTCTATTTGAGTTAAAGATCATAGTCAGACTACTTAGTAGTTATAACCTGCTCATCCCCAACCTTTACCTTCCTATCAGACCACCACTCAGGCTTTCAATTCCCCCCACCCACTGATCACTTCCTCTACCCGTTAGTATATTAATGGCACCTTTTCCTGTACTCACACTTAAAATGCCACACCAAGATTCCAACCATAAAGGATAACAGGAGGAAGAAGATCACCAATGCCAGCAGCACAATCCAGCGCTTGGGTCCTCGTTTTTCCACCTTCCTTGAATTGTTAGCTGGCAAGAATTCCACTCCTTCCTCAAAGCCATTTATATTCTAGAAGGGAGGAGGGAAAACCATAGAATCATTAGTTTAAATCTGGGAGCGCTTCAAGGTTATCTAAATCAACCCCCTCAAATTAATAAGTGAAAAAACTGAGACCCAGAGAGGTAAAGTGAGTTTGTCCAAGAAATAAATGGCAGTGCCAGGATTTAAATCCAGATTGTCTGACTCTAAGGCAATTAGGTGGTGCAGTGGAGAGAGTGCCGGGCCTGGACTCAGGAAATCCAGCATCAGACACTTATTAGCTGTGTGACTCTAGACAAGTCACTTAACCCTGTTTGCCTTAGTTTCTTCATCTGTAAAATGAGCTGGAGAAGGAAATGGCAAATCACTCCAGTATCTCTGCTGAAAAAACCCAAATGGCATCACAAAGAGTTAGACACAACTGAAAATGACAATATGCACCAGGCACTGTGCTAATTATTGAGAATACAAAGAAAGGCAAAAGGCAGCCCTTTCTTTCAAGGACAGAGCCTCGGGCACACCCATAGTTAGTGGGCATGACGAGGATCTAGCAACGGAACTAAAGCACAGTTCAGACATGTAGGAAGAAAAGCAGAAGAAATCAGCTTACAAAAACCTAGAGAGGAGAAAGTGTCACGGAGAAGAGGGGGATCAGAAGTGTCCAAAGCTGCAGAGAGGTCAGGAAGAATGAAGGTTGAGAAAAGGTCACTAGATGTGACAAGATGCCATTGGTAACTATCACTAAATAGAAATTCCTCTCTCAAAGGTCAGCAACAATCTCTTAACTGCTAAACCAATTTTTCCCCTTAGTCTTCATCAGTCAAGACACAGTCAACAAATCCCCCAGTTTTTCCTCCCTTGGTCTTGGGGACATTAGTCATTCTTGGTTCTCCTGCCTTCTGAAGCTCCTTTGTAGGATCATCATTCATATTCTACCCCCTGAACATCCCCTGGACTCTATTCTGAGTCCCCATTTTCTATCTATCTCTTCTCTCTCAGTGATCTCACCACTTCCCATGGATTCAATTGCTATCTCTAAACAAATGACTCCCAAATAGCTATAGCCCACGCTGATCTCTCTTCTGAATTCTCCTTCCTCACTTTCTCTTTTTTAATTGATTTATTTTTAGTTTACAACATTCAGTTCCACAAGCTTTTGAGTTCCAAATTTTCTCCCCCTCCCTTCCGTCCTCTCTCCCCTCCCAAGATGGCATGCAATCTAAAATAGGTTCTACATATACCTTCACATTAAACATATTTTCATATTAGTCATGTTGCAAAGAAGAATTATAACCAATAGAATGAACCGCAAGAAAGAAGAAACAAAACAAAAAAAAGAGAGAGAGAGCAAATAGTTTGCTTCGATCTGCATTCAGACTCCATAATTCTTTCTCTGGATGTGACCAACTTTTTCCATCATGAGTCTCTTGGAGCT
>CM053622.1:676482971-676500894 GCA_028646595.1 Phalanger gymnotis
CAACCCAAGACTCCTCACCACTAATCCAGTGTTCCTCAGTCTTTTTTAATCAAACATAAAATGGTTCAAAGAGATTTGTGCTGAGTTTGAAGGGAATCAGGGAAGGCAGAAATAGGGAGGTATTTCAAGCACGGCAGACAACCAGTGTTAAGGAACAGTCAGAAGATAGAGTGTTGTGTTCAAGTCACAGCAAGGACAGTTTTGCTGAATTACAGAGTACCTGGAGGGAAGTAAAGTATAAGGAAACTGGAAAGGTAGGAAGGAGTTTAGCCACAAAAGGGAAGAGAGATTTAGGATGATAGCTCATGGAGGTGACAGGATGAAGTGAGGGTTTTTAAGGACAAGGGGGACTTGGGTGTGTTTTTAGGAAGGAAGGAAGATTATTAGGAGAGAGAAAGAGACAGAGAAAAAGAGAGGGAGAGAGAGCAAAGAAAAGGGGGAGGAGAGAGAGAGAGAGAAGGAAGGAGGGAGGGAGAATGAGCAATCTGCTAGAGAAGATGGAATGGAATCAGTGGTGCACATTGATGGGTTTGCCTTGGTAAGAAGGGCCATTTCTTTGTGTGAGACATGAGCAAGGAAAGAGATAGTGGGAAAAGACATCTGAGTGTCATGAGGGGGAAAGAGGGAACTCTTGGTGAGTGGCTTCATTTTTCTTTCAGTGAAGCATGAGGCAAGGTCCTCAACTGAGAAGTAAAATAAAGGGATATCATAGAAGGCATTAGGAAACATGAAAAGGTTTTGAATAGCTGATGTGGTAAGTTTGTGAATTGATTAGGGAAATTTAAAATGATTGCTTTGCAGCAGCGAGGGCCCAGTTAAGATTATACAACATAAATTGGTTGTGGACCTCATCTACATGGTTTCATTGTCTTCTCCAGCTTCATTCAACATGTGAATAAGAATGAAGGCACTGGATGAGGAGAGTATCGAAAGTTGGTATTTGGTAAGGAGTAACTGCAATAGGATAGGGTGAAATGGATTCAAGGGGAAAGGACAGCTTAAAGTTGAAGAGATTCATCAAAGAGTCAAGATAAGGAAGGTAGGAGAGTATAACCAGTGCATGGGGTGATAGTCTGAGAAATAACTGAGATATGGAGTGACAGTTAATTAATCAATCAAACAAAAATTTGTTTTCATCTATGCACCAGGTACAGTGTCAGAGAATGGGGATACAAAGAAGGAAATAAAGCAACCCCTCTTCTAGGATCTTAAACATAAACAAAATAGATAAAAAATATAAAGTCATTTTTACATAAAGTCCATTTTGAGGAGAGGCCCAGACCATCTCTCTTCCCCATCCAGACCCGGCCACCATGCCTTCACAGTACCTCTCTGCCCTCCCTCCCTGCTTTACAGCTTCCTTTTACATGTTGTCTTCTCCCATTAGAATGTAAGCTCTTTGAAGGCCAGCTTTCTTTTGCTTATATTTTTATCCCCAGTGCTTAGCACAGTGCCTGGCAAACAGAAAGTGCTTAATAATAAATGCTTGTTGACATATAATTGTTGCACAAAATACTCTACAGAAATAAAGCAAGGCAGATAATTAGAGGTATATTCAATCTTCATGGTTGGTCTATGCCAATAAAATATAAATGGCGACATTACCTACATTAATGTAGAGATTTAGTACTACACCAAACTAGTAATGTGATACTTTACAGAATTAAACAAAATAATAACAAAATTCTTTTGGAGGAACAATAGGCCTAAAATCACAAAAAGTAGGAATGAAGGGAGCATAGCATTACCAGACTTCAAAGAATATCATAAAGCAGTAATCATAAAAACTGGTAAGTACTATTTTCTATTTTGGTTAAAAAATAGGAAAGCAGTTGAGTAGAACAGACTAGATAAGCAAGAATCAGACAATTAAAAACAGTGGACCAATGTTCAACAAAACCAGAATATAGCAATGGCTATAAAATCTGAATAAAAAAGGTCACTTAAAGAAAATAGAGAACAGAAGAAGGTACCTTTCATAAATATGACCAAGTCAAATGTTCTGAACGAAACGAGGGCTAGAGATGATCATAAAAGACAAACAGACCATTTCGATTACATAAAATTTTAAAGAGTGTGCATAAACAAAATCAGTGCAGATGAAGTAAAAAGAGAAGCTTTCGAAATGGGAGAAAATCTTTTCATCCAGTATCATCGATGAAAATTATAATATCAAGTATAAACAGGGAATTTATATAAATTACAGAGCAGTAATAGTAACAATAGCTAGTTTTTACATAGTCCCTTAAAATTTGTAAAGCATTTTAGATAAATCGTATCATTTGATCCTCACAACCACCCTGTGAAAGAGGTGCGTTATTAGTTCCATCTCACAGATGAAGAAACTGAGACCGAAAGAGGCCAAGTGACTTGTTGATCACAGTGACACAGGATTCATACTCAGGTCCTCCTGACTCTAAGTTCAGTACTATGGCTACTGTGCTAACCGATCCCCAATAAACAAGTGTTCAAAGGATGAGAATAAACACTAGTCATAGAAAAACATGTTCCGACAAATCGCTATTAATAAGAGATGCCAATTAAATGCAAATTAAAACACCTGTGACCTTTCACCACAAGTGCAAATGGGCAAAACAGACCCCCCAAAACCCAGAGAGTCAATGTTGGAAGGGCTTTGAGAAGACTGGCTCAGTGATACGCTGTTTTTGGATCTGTGGTTTTGTACAAGTATTGTGAAAAACAACTGGAATTATGATAAGTGACTACACTATTCAAAGTGTTATAGATTTAGAGCTGAAAGGGGTTTTAGACACTGCTGAGTCTGATTCCTCTTTTTGAAGATGAGAAAATGTATCATCATCAAGAAGTTAAGTGATTAGAACATAGTCACACAACTGGCAAGTGTCTGAGGCAAGATTTGAACCCAGGTTCTGTTGACTTCAAGTCTAATGTCTTTCATACTTTTCACTCTCACAATCCTATGTATATGTATATGTATGTGTATGTGTGTATGTATATACCCCCCAAAATTGAAAAAAGCAGAAAGAAATGGAGAGACAGGAAGAGAGAGGCAGAGAGGGAGAGAGAGAGAGAGACAGACTGAGAGAGAGAGACAGAGAGAGAGAGAGACAGAGAGAGAGAGAGAGACAGAGAGAGAGAGAGACAGAGAGAGAGAGAGAGAGAGAGAGAGAGAGAGAGAGAGAGAGAGAGAGGAAAGAGAATGGAATGAAATGTCTCTGTACTTAGGTCTGGTCATTAGGCTGCAGGGCTGGCTAGGTTAGGTATTAACTCAGATGATCTATAAAAGTGGCTCAGGAGAGATAATTAAAGACTATCATGTGCTAATTGATATCCTACTACAGCTGGTGCTTTACACAGAGGTTGAGAAGCAGAATGATCTCATTTGCTCTGGAGACCGCCCCTTACTCAGACCTGGGACTTTGGACAAGGGTGTCTCAACTCAGGCTCCACTGCTAACACAACCTCTGCCCTATTGAGGCTTCTATAGACCCCTCCTTTCGATAACTGAGTTTACGCACCTACAAAATGGGGTACATACAGAGGACTCTAAATACATGAGATATCATCACCTTCAGCAGTCACCAAGAGCCCTAATGCCCCAGGGTCTACTGAACTGTTAAAGGAGTAATGGAGAGGATTCCCTGGACACAACAGCATAGGCGTACAAAGAACACAGAGGAAGTCTACGGCATTTCTGGGACGCTAAAACCACTATACTTTTTCAGAGAAGAGGAGTTAAAGATGATTGCAGTGGCTGGTGAAACATCTTTCTGTTTACTTCTGCTAGCAAAATCCTGACTAGGGTTCTGAGTTTGGGGCCTGTTCTTGAGTTCCTGGAAGCATAATGGAGCATGAGGTCACAAAAGACAGCCAGAGACATGAGAACAGGAAATGACTTTAAAACCTTGACCCCTGCATTCACCAGCTCTCTAGAGAAATTTATACCTGGGGTTCCCCAAGCCAAAAATTCACAAAGGCCCAGTTTATTTTTTTTTAATTTTTTAAAATTATTTTTAATTTATGTTTAATTATGAAGCATTTAATCTTTCCTCCTCACCCTCCAACAAGAAAGAAATCCTTGTAATAAATATATGTATAGTCAAGAAAAACAAATTCCCATATTGACCATATCCCAAAATTATATTCTTCATATTATTAGTCCATTATCTCTCTATCAAGAGGCAGGTAGCTTTCTTCATCATCAGGCCTCTGGAATCACGACTGATGATTGCACTGATCAGAGTTAAGTTGTACAAAGCTGTTCATTTAGCAATGTTCATGTTATAAGTTTTCCTCCTGGTTCTGAACACTTCACTCTGCATCAGTACATACAAATCTTCCCAATCTTCTCTGTAACTGTCTTTCTGCACTTTTTATGGTACAATGGTATTCCATTATATCCATATATCATAATTTGTTTGGCCATTCTCCAATTGATGTGTACCCCCTTAGTTTCAGTTCTTTAAGTCCCAATTTGATTTTTGCTAATTCTAAAAGAAAAAAAGTCTCTATCAGAGAGGAGTTCCTGACTTTAAGGGCCTTCCTTGTGCTTCAGGGGCCACTTGGTTAATATCATTTCCATGATCAGATACCATCGGCAGACCTGGACCATGGCTATGATTACACGGATATAACAGGAAGTTCACTGAGAAATTAAGGTTCCCTTAGGATGGCATCACTGGGTGTGTGTGCCAAAGGAATGGTGCCCTGTCTGACCCACCTCCTCTCATCTGTGGAAAGAACTGGTTATGTAAGAGATTCCATCACCCTATTTTAGGCAGTCACGCTCAATGGCGCAATAAAGGCCTGGAAAATTATGTCAGACTTGCTTTCAGTACTCTGGGAAACTACCAATTCTGTAGGCTATAAAGCACGCTTAGAAGGCCTGAGGAGTCTCAGATAGTCATCTCAGTACTTCCTCAGGCTCACCATTTCTCTGGAAACATACATTCATTCCCCCATCTATTCAGCAAGCATCTACTAAGTGCCTATATTTTCCAGCTATCACTACACCATACTGTCTGCAGCTCCAACCATCAACATCATTCCCTCCACTCCTCCAACTCTGAACTCCATCCCTGGAACCCTGAGCTCTGTTAGATGATCTTTCACCTTATCTTGCCCAAAATCAGGTCTCTAAATGACTTCTTAGCTATCTCCACCCTATATCCCCTCCCCCTCAACCTCAACCCCTCTGCTCTTCCCCTTTGTTTATCTATGAAATCCCCCCCCATCAGAATGTAAGCACTTAATACTCTCTCTCTCTCTCTCTCTCTCTCTCTCTCTCTCTCTCTCTCTCTCTCTCTCTCTCCCCTCCCCACGCCCCCCCCCACCCCCTCCCTCCCGAATACCACACACATTCCCTGAGATTAACACTCACAAAACTCTCACCCTATGTGTCACTTCCTCATCCAATCTGACAGCCAGGCCTTTGTTTATGTGGCTGCTCCTTAGCCTCTAGACCAAAGGATGAGTTAAGAGGCACAGAGATGAAAGGAAAGTCTTTTTTACTCTTTTGTATCAGGTTTATTCAAAAGCTTGGCCTGGGAAAAAGATACAACTACTGACCTCAAGTCTTTATTATTTGTGGATTCCAATGAGCCAAGTTCTTATTGGCCCTGGGCCATCCAGGCCAACCAAAAGTAGATTGTAGCTCAGTTAATAAAACAAATAAACAAAAAAATCCCAACCTATAGGCATTCTCACATATGCATCTGGCTGACCACCATCCATTCTAAAGCCAAAGGGAAGGCCCCTAGGAGGCTTGACTCAGCGATACCAGGGCACTTTGTTTTTAGTCAGCACACAGAAACCAAACCAGAGACACTTAACACATCTACTCTGATTCTGCTGCTGGTTTCAGGAAACAATAGCTTTTTATAGCCTATGTTACCTTCCCCCTCCCTTCTCTACCCAGAGATGGCCCTACCCATATACACTGCCAGGGACACTTACACAGTCATATTGCCAGTCATAAAACCAGAGACCCACTCACTGCTGAGCACTATTGAGGAGGAAGGGAAGAGAACCCTAACAGGAAATTAAGAGAGAGAAAAAGAACAGTGTGAAAAATAGGATGTTGCATATCCATTTTCTTCATCCCCTTAATTAGAAGACAATGCATATGACAAGTGAAGGGAACGCTGAGCTGGGGTCCGTGTTTCTCTGCTCCCTAGTATTTCAGGGATCTCATCTGTAAAATGAGTTTAATGATTCCCTACAACCTGCCTTGCAGAGATGCCACAAAGATTTATTATGTAATTGCTCTGTAAAGGAAAGTTGCTTATTACTGCCAATAGTGACGGCAATCTGCTGCCTCTCCCAACCTGGAACAAGACACAGTCTTCTTTTGGGGTGATAAAGGGAGAGATAGACACAGCCAGAAGCCAGAAATGTTTGTTTGAAAACAAACAGAAAAATGATATGGCAAAAACTAATCTTGTGACACTATCCAGAGAAATATTCAATTATCTGTGACACATGTTGTAACATGCTCCTGGGTAGAATGTAAACTCCCTGAGGGCAGGACTGCTTCATTTTTGGTTTTTGTATCTAGCACAGCACCTTAACAGATATTTATTGAACTCACTTGACCCTGAGATAGCCCAAATCTATTAGGCTCAGAAGGGAAGAATGTTCCCCTACTCACAGGGCAACAATCACCAACCTTGGGGCAGCTAGGTGGTACAGTGAGCAGAGTACTGGCCCTGGAGTCAGGAGGACATGAGTTCAAATCCAGCCTCAGACACTTGACACATTTACTAGCTGTCTTACCTTGGGCAAGTCACTTAACCCCAATTGTCCTGCCTTCCCCTCTGCAAAAAAAAAAAAAAAATTATAATAATAATCACCAACCTTGCTTAAAAAGATACAATTAGTAATATGTGAAAAGACCTCACCCTCCTTATCAAGGCTCATGTAAATCATAATTCATCTATACGGAAGAAAATAAGTGTCTATCTTTAGTAAAAGAAGGTTCAGGATGGACCATATGGGAAAGAAAAGGAAGAATTCTGTTTAGTCCCCCTTCGCCTTGTCCAGACACCTCCTAAAAACCAATGTACTGAATAAATAGTCAAACTGGAGATTAGAGTAAATAACCCAGAATCCTAGGAGTCAACTGTCCTAAACTCTTGCAATATGTAGTCACAGAAAGTCAATGAAGGGTAAGAGAGTTCCTCCTGAGTCCCATAAGCATAGCATCTTGCCTCAGTCCTGAGCACTAAAATCACTCACCAACCTTTCTTCTAATCACAAATTCTCTTGCCTAGATTTAGTGCATGAGCATAACTATGTCAACGCAACACCTAGAAAGAATTCAACCACTTAGCCAATCTGCCCTAAGATGCTGTCTCAACATCTCTCCTTCTGGGTCCAGCTAGAAGTCTCCAATCTGAAAGTAACTGGTAGATTAGACTGCTCTAGATTATGGAATTCATGCCCCCTCCACTCTGTCTACCTTAATCAATCCATCCTCTAAACTCCATATCAAGTCCCACTCCCTGGTAAAGCTTTCACTAACCAATTCCATTCAACAAACATTTACTAAGTACCTATTATGAGAAAGGGCTAGATGCTGCAGAAATGAACATTTAAAAGTGAAAGGTACTGACCTCAAGGAGTTTTCATTCCACTATGGGAGTTTTAACAATGACATATCTGAGCATAATAAGAGGAAGAGTGTGAAAAGAGCAAGGGAGAAATCCAGACAATGTGACCTAGAAAGACTTGAGAATGGAAGGACTACTTTCAACTTGACCCCATGGAAAAAGTGGTAGTACCTGAGTTGAGTCTTGAAAAAAGGATTCTGAAAAGTGGAGGTGCAGAAGGAGGACATTCTAGACACGGGGTATGGTCTGTACAAATGCCAGAAGCAGGAGAGAGCATGTTAACTTTGGGAAAGAGCTACTAGTCCAATTTGGCTAAAGGTGGGGTTTGGAAAGAGAAGTAATTTGAAATAATAAGAAAAATAGGTTGGAGCTGAACTGCAGAGGTCCTTAAGAGGACCTTAATGAGTTTGTTTTTTTAATTCAATGAAAATGGAAAACTGTGAGAGTTTGCTGAGTTTTCTTGTTTTAGCAGGAAAGCAACATGACCACACATGCATTAGGAAGATTACTTTTGAAGTTGTTAAAAGACGGGTTAGAAAGGGTGAAAACTGTTGATCAGAAGAGCAGGTAGGGAATTATTATAATACTCCTGGAGAAAAGTGCTAAGGGCCAGACACATCAGATAGATATGAGTTAAAAGAGGAGAGATGCAATAGACATTGGGGGTAGAATCAACAGAACTTAGCTATTCATTGGATGTTGGAGGGGGAGGGGGTAAGCTGAAAAAAAGTCAAAAATATGAATGAGTTTTGAGTGACTTAGCACAGTGCCTGGCACATGCTTAAGAGGTGTTTTTTGACTGACTGACTGAAATAAGGAAATTGGAAGGATGGACTTGAGGGTGGATATGGATACAGGAAGAGATGGAGAGTTAAGTTTTAGACATGTTGCATCTGAGGTCATGACAGAACACCTGGGTGGAGATGCCTAGAAGGTAGTTGCAAATGCTCTCCTGAAGTTTAGGAGAAAGATTAGAACTTGATATATAGATCTGGCAGTCATCCGCACAGAAGTATAATTAAACTCAGGGAGTGGACAAAATCATCAAGTGATAGAGAATAGAGAAGAAGGCCTTTGAGAAACACCCACATTTAGGAGGGTAGGAAGATGAGGAGTCAGTGAAAGTGACCAAGAAATATTAGTCAAACAGATAAGAAGAGAGTCAGAGGGTCACAATATCATGGAAGTCCAGGAAAGAGAAGAGGATCCAGAAAAAATGAATGATCGGTTGTGTCAAGTGATACAGAAAAAGAAGGGTAACTGAAAAAAAAAGGCCACTGGATTGATTATTAGAAATAAGAATTCACTGGTAGTTAAGAAATGTATGAGAAAAATTTTATTGGATTGGTGGAGCAGATGGTGATGGATTGAAGAGGAAGTGGGTAGTAAGGAAGTAAAGGCAGTAAACGTTGACCACCATTTCTAAGAGTTTGGCAGTGACAAGGAAAAACAATAAAGAACAAGATATTTACAGGATGACAGAGTTATGGGAAATTTTTTTTAAAAGACAGTCCAGATATGATCATGTATACAGGCATCAGGAAAGAGTGAGAAACAGGGAGAGACTGAATGTGTTCTGAACAAAGGAATGATAGATGAGATGTAGTAGAAATTGCACATACTAAGGTCCCTCCCATGTAGGCTACGCTAATTCTCCCCTAAAAAGGTAGTGAAAAAGTCCTTGAGACGTTTTTAGCCCAGAGGACTTAACGCTTGAGCTGTTGGTATAATTTTATGGTGACCTAAACACAAAACCAAGTGCAGGAAAAATCACTGGCTCCCGCCTTGGATTGGACACACAATGGTATCCAATGGAACCAATGCCATGTTCTTGCTGACCACCTTTTCCATGCTACAGCTAAATAAGCGTTTTGTTGTTAGATGGCCTAAAACTATCTACTTCATTGCATCCCAAATATGAACCATCAGAGTGGCCTAGACTACAAGAGGCAGCAGGATCAAAAGCACAAGTGTACGTAAGAAGGTTCATCCATACTCTCTGAGCCTAGAGCAAAGGAGGGTTAGATGGATGAAAATGTGGAGAGATTCTTGAAGGGTGGAGTTCAACTTATCTCAATAAAATAGGAAGTGATGGCCTCTACCGAGGGAGTGGAACCAGGAGCTTGCTCCAGGAGAGAAATCTGGAAAACCCAGTCCACAATGATATGTCCAATATCTCCCTCTTCTTATCACCTATAGCACTAATTGTTTACATCATTTATTTAGTATTTCATAGGATCATAAGATTGCCTAAGAATGTAAGCTCCTTGAGGGCAAGAAATATTTCAACTTTTTTCTTTTGCATCTCCAGAGCCTAGTACAGTGCTTGGAACATAGTAGGCACTTAATAAATGTTTGTTGATTGATAAAGAATTTACAGCTATACAGAACCTTATACTTCATCTGGCTCAATCCCTACCTATCTTACCCCCATTTTATAGATGTGGATCACTTAGAGGCAGAGTTTAGATTAAGTCATTTGCCCAAAGTCGCATGGATATTAAGAGGCAGAGTTTACTCTTTTATTGTTGTGTAGAATGCAAACACCTAAAAGGTAAGGTCAAAATCTAGCACATCTTTGCACTGCTCACGGTACCTAGCACATTGAGAGGCTCCTGCTAACTGACAAACAGCTTTAGATGTTCTTAATTTTTAAAAAAATTTTAATTTAGTGTTTTCTTTCCCCCAGTTACATGTAAAAACAATTTTTAACATTTGTTTTTAAAACTCTCCCTCCCTTCCCCTCCCCCATTAAGAAGGTAAGCAATTCCATATAGATCATAATTCTGTAGTCATGCAAGACATTTTCATAATACTCATGTTGTAAAAGAAAACAGACAAAAATCTCAAGAAAAATTAAGAAAGTAAAAAAAGTATGTTTCAATCTGTTAGATGTTCTTTCTGAAGCTAACAAATTGACATATTGCAAGGTCACTGGGCAGTTTCCAGTAACACAGCTTAAAGGTGTTCTCATTCTTCCTCCCTCCCCTTCAGCCTTCTCTTGGAAGAAGACAAAATGTTCAGGTCATCACCCACCAGACATATGCTGCCCAGCACCTTCATTGTGGGGTCACTGTACTCAGGTAGACATAGCCCAGTCCAATTTTGGCTGCCTGGGGGGTTAATCTGAGGGCCACCTATCTTGTAGCAATAACCTACTTTAAGTTTGCTCCTTAGAGGTAGGGTAGAAGCTTCCTTTAGGCTCTGAACCCTAGGACTATTTTTTTATAGCCCCCTTCCCTTCTAACCCCTCCATTCAGGCTGCTTTGCACTCCCAGCCTGATTGGGACTCAACCTATTTTGCTGATTACTGCCTAAGAATTGGGTTTCTAGCTCTAGGGAGGTCTACCAGCCTGGTTTTCAGGGGGCAAAGGAACATCTCAGTAAATATACTCTGGCCTTGCCCCTCTTCCTGAAGCCCCCCTGCATCTCAGTCATTCCTACTTCCTGCTCTCCCATTACCTGGCCCAGAGCAGAAGCCTGCACCAGTAGAAACTGTACCAGGCGCTTGCTCTGGTGGATTCCCATGAAAACCAAACACACACAGAGAAAGAAGAGGAAGAAGCATGATTGATTTTCACCAGTTTCCTTTCCTGTATCTGCTTGCAGATAGATAGACAGATAGACAAACGGATAGACAGACAGACGGATAAAGACAGACAGAGGGATGGATGGATGGACAGATAGATAGATAGCATGATTATAGGCCTGTGTTTTTTTTTTCACTATTACCCCAAAGGCATTGAGTTAACTGCAGAAATGGAGCAAGTTAGTGAGGAAGTCACAATATCTCAGACTTGGAAGGATCCTCAGAAGCCATCTGTACCCGAACAGAAATCCCCACTGCAACCAACTCAACATCCATTCATTTACTCATTCATTTGTTGGTTCATTCATTCATTCAGCCTATGCCTGAAGAACTCCAAAGAGGGCAAACCTACTACCTCCCCTGGAAGCCCATTCAACTTTGTGTTAGCTCCGATTGTTAAAGCTTTTCCTGGCACTTCTCCTAATTCTATCTTCTAGGGCCAAGCAGACCCGAGTTTAATCCATTATACACAGGACAGTCCTTCATATCTCCCCTCCTAGTCCTTGACCTCCCTAGACAGTGCTCCTAAATTCCTCCTTTTGCAGGCTCTTGTGTAATGACCAAGTTAAAAATCTAGGTTGACCCATCAGCATCAGTTAGCTGCTGTAGGATCTACATATGCGAGAAGGACACAGGATATAGAGTTTTGGGGGCCTCCTGTCTATAACCCATAGATGTAAACAGAAGGTAAGATTAGAGGCAGAGCAGTCAGAACTGCTGAGTTAGGGTAAAAGGGCCATGGAATCCTGTTTATGAGGAACCTTTAAGGTCACTTAACTCGACTTCTCAAGCAACACAAAGGACCACCTGGTTGTTGTCCTTCATTCTGGAAGACGACCAAAATGACATTGCTATGTTAGAGTCAAGTTACAATGCGTCCGACTGTGGCTGAAGTGACCACCTGGCTTCTTCTTGAATACTTTTAATGATAAGAATCTCACTACTATCCAATTCCATCGTAAAATAGCTTTTATTGTTAGAAAGTCTTTGCTTACTTGGGGCTAGAATCTGCCTCCCTAGAATTTTCAGCCACTGGAGAAGCTATGTAGCACAGTGGACAGAATAACTCGGTCTAAAGTCAGGAAGGCTTAAATTAAAATCCAGCCTCAGACACTTATTAGCTGTTTGACTACTAGCTGTGTGACTTAGGACAAGTCACTTAACCACTACCTGCCTCAATTTCCTCAGCAGTACGAGGGGGGATTAATAATAGCACGTACTTTACAGTTGTGAGGATTGACATTTTATATATACATATATATTTATGTGCGTATACATATATGTATATGTGTAAAATACATATGTATATATACACATATATATGTATATATGTAAGTATATGCATGTGTGTTTGCACTTAGCACAGGATCTGGCACATAGGCATTTACTGAATGCTTATTTCCCTTCTCTTCTCTCTTTTCTTATGTCTTATAGAGTTAAGCGGAATTAGTCTAATCTCCCTCCCAGGTGACAGCCCTCCAAATATCCATGCTTAAGAATTGTCATTTCCAAGCTAAACATCACCAACTCCTTCAACAGCTGCTTATATGGCAAAGCATTCAGAGCCTTCACTATTCCGAGCACCCCTTTCCAGACTCAAGCTTATCAATGTTCCTCCTAAAAGACGGAACGTAAGAACTGAACACAATTCTCTGGGTGTGGGTCTCACAAGTGCAAGGTAGAACAGAGCTATGAGATTCCTTGTTCTGTGTGTCATTTGAATATTTTACAGCATCCACATTAGGTTTTTTGTCAGCCACATCTCAGCCAACTGCTGATTAATGCTAAGTAAACTCAGAGTCAACCACAACCTCTCAGTCTTGACTCCATGAATAATTGTGAAGTAAAATGTTCCCTATCCTGTGTTTGCACAGCTGTTTTAAATCTTTATTTAATACATATTTGGCCCTACAAAATTTTATCATTTTTATTCTGACCCATCAACCCTCAGCAAGTTGAAATTCGACAAGATTCAATTCATAAACATTTATTGAATGACAACTATGTACAAGCATAGTCCTAGGCAACGAGGGAGCAAAAGGCAAATCAATAGTCTGTCCTTGAGGAACTTACGATCTAGTTAAGAAGACAAGCAAACAACTAAAAAACAAAGCAGAAGGTGATAAGTGAAGTGTGTAGGGAAGGCAAAAACAAGGCACAATGAGAGTTCAGAGGAAGAAGTGACTATTAGCCAGCATGGATAGGGAAGTTTAAGGAAAAAGGAAACATTTGAGCTGGGCTATATTTCAACAGGTGGAGGATCAAGAGGAGGAAGAAGTATGAATTATATGCATAAAGGACTGCGTGAGCAATGAGTCAGAGGCCATAGGGTCCAAGGTTATGTTCTGGAAACAGCAAGGAGTCTGGTTAACTAAGACATATGTTTGAAAGGGAGTGTTAGCCAAGCCTGGAAAGTCCAACAGTGAAAGGGCCTTGAATGCAGGACTAAGGAGGAAATACTTAAGAATATTGATTCTGATGGCCAATATATTTGGCTGTAAGGGCCTTGTCTTTTACCTTTCTTTGTATCTTTATTGCTTAGAGCAGTACTTGACACATAGTAGGCCTTTAATAAAAGCTTGCTGACTTGACTTAAACATTAGCTAAGTATAGTACACTGGAAAGTACAGTGGTTATGAAGTCAGAGAACCTGAGTTCAAATTCCTAAACCTTTGATGACTTACTACCTGTGTGAATTTAGACAAGTCATTTAACCTCCTTTCGGTGTGGTCTCTTCACCTGTAAAGAAGAGGGAGTTGAACTAAATGGTCTTTCCAGTTCTAAATCAATAAATCTATAAACTATCCCTCCCAGTTTTGTAGCCTTAGTAAATTTAATAAGCCTATCATCTATAACTTCTCTGAAATTGTAAAAAAAAAAAAATTGGAACAGGAAGGGCCAGGCCCAAAGCCCTCAACACACTACTAAGGCCCTTCCTTTAGGATGACATCATTATTCTATAAATACTATTGTTCATTTATTTATTCAAAAAGCATCTGTTGAGACCTACTGTGTGCAGAGTACTATGGAGGCATTTTAGGAGATAGAAATTTTACCTGAGGAAGGGTTGCTCTCTCCATGGAGCTCACAGTTTAGTAGGAGAGGAGACACTAATACAGATGGCAGTAATACACAATGGTCAGTGCATTATGGAGATGGAAAATAACTGAGTTCTGAGGGGAAAGGCTGAGACATTTAAGCTGAACTGGTATTTAAGCTGAATTGGTAGGAATTCAATATGTGAGAGAAGAGAGAGGGACAGCATTCTAAATATAGAGAACAGTGGCAATAAAAACAGAGGAGAAGGGAAAGGGAAGGAAATAAGCATTTATTAAGTACCTACTGTGTGCTAAGCACTTTACAAATATTGTCTCTGGGGAACAGATTGCGCTCCATTTGGCTGTAGCAGATTACAGAGTGAGAATGATATGAATAAAGGCTAGAAAACAGAATGGCACCACATTATGATCCCTTGCCATGAACCTTGGAGGTGTCAGGACTCAAGTTCTAACAACTAACCATACAATTCCTCAAACTGAATGCCAGTGGCTTCCTCATCCTTTAGCTATACACCAGCACAGACATATTTCAGGATTCACTTTTTTGGCCAGGATTCTTTTTTTTTTTTTGGTCTGGATCTAAGATTGATGTGGAGTTCTGGCTAGGGATGACTTTTCTACCAATATAGAGCTGCAACTATTTAGAAGCTTGTCTTAGAAAGTCACTTAGAAGCATCAAGAGGTTGATTTATTCAGAGTCACACAGCCACATGTGTGTGCCTATGTGCCTATGTGTGTCTGTCTCAGAGTCCAGACTTGAATCCTGATTTTGAAGCCAACCCTCTTCTATCTGCTACCTTTCAGAATTCTACTACTTCCAATATCCAGAATTTTGAAATTATACTTGCCATCTACAATCTTCTACCCTTAGATCTCTCCCATTCTCTCTCTAACACTAAAAGTATTCTTTGTCCTGATTATAGACTATGGCTCCCGGCCCCTCGAGCCATTTGTTTTTTTCCCAACATTCTCCCAATCTCTCCAACTATCTAGCTTCACTTGTCTTCCTAACCAACTTCCTCCCCCTAGGTCTGAGACCTTAACATTTTACTAAGTACTAGTCTAGAATTCCTGCTCCCCTGAACTTCTGCCACTGCTGATCATTGAGTCTTTATCCCTAAGTAACCTCCATCACGATTTCTCTGCTCTTTTTCCAGGGGTAGAATATCCCAAGAGAAAGTCACAAAACTGAGCTGACTTCACCCACTACATATTCATGCTACATAACTTTAGCTGGGTTCTTCTTGCTTCTTCACAATCCTGCTCTATCCTTTCCAACTACCTATCTCATTCCCTACAGCTATCGTTCCAATCCTTTTCTCCTCTCCTCTCAAGTAATTCTACCCTAAGTCATAGCAAATGACCTAGTCTCCTACTTCCCTCAGAAGACTGAGGTTTCTGATGTGAGATCTCTTAGCTCTCTATCCATGGGGCTGGTAGGGCTTTGTCCCAAGGTACTGATATCTGGTGTGTGTGTGTTGGGGGCAGGGTGGGGTCCCTGTATTTTCTCCCTAGGAAGCGCTGTTCTGGTGTGCCATCCCTGAGTCTTACTTAGTTCATGTCCTCTTCTGATCTGAGGCTGTATAGCTGCATCTATCTCAGATTTCCATTGCTATGACTCCTCTCTTGGGGCCTCCTTTTCCCTCTACCCCTCCCTAAAAGGTGAGGATCAGCCCATCCTCTCTTCAGGAGTGACTGTACCCAGGATCCTCATGCTTCTGCTGCCTCTCCTCTTACACTGACCTCTGCCCCTCTTCCCCCCAGCCAGGTTTCATGCTTCTAGGCTCTTATGATCCTTTAAACATCCCTTGCCTTATTTCTCCATTAAAATTCTTCTGTGATGTTGCAATATGGTATGGAAGGAAGAACATGAAACACATACTTTGAGAAAGTTGAGAGAGTGACTACAAGATTGATAGATGACAGCAGCAAAGATAAGGATACACTGCATGGACCTCAAGATGGACAGCTGTAGAAAGACAGTCTAGAACAGAAGTGGGGAACCTGGGGCCTCATGGCCCTCTAGGTCCTCAAGTGCAGCCCTTTGACTGAATCCAGCTTCACAGAAGAAATCCCCTTAATAAAAGAATTTGTTCTGTGAAACTTGGACTCAGTAAAAAGGCCACATTTGAGGACCTAGATGGCCATGTGTGGCCTCGAGGACACAGGTTCCCCACACCTGGTAGAAGCTACAGTGGGGAACAAGGAGCATACCTACCACCATTCCCCCGGCTCCGCTGTGTGTGTGGGGGGGGGGGGGAATGGGGAGTGGCTTCCAATGGAAAAGGCTACAGTTCAGTGGAGAGGGTCACAAGGGATGCAATTCTCTCAAAAGAGTCATGTTTCAGGTCAAACAAGGATATGGAAGGAACGCTGGATGAAAATTTCAAGGACATGAAGAGCTTTGTGAGACTACAGTAGGCATTATAAAGAGCACATGGAAAGGGCTAGAAGATGGGTAAACCATTTTAAGAGCGTTCTTGGCGGAAAAGGAGGTATAATGAAAATAGGAATAGGAATGAGGCAAAACAGTTGAAAATAAGAGTTATAAAATTACAGAGAACAAGTATGGTCCCACAGAAGAGACAAGAGAAGACATTTCATCTACCTCTTAGCTGAGGTGGGAGGTCCATAGGTACGGAACACTGCATACAGTTTCATTTTTTTTCAATGTATTGATCAGTTATACTGATTTTTTTTCTCCTTGTTCTCTTTTTCTTTAAAAAAAAGTTCTGTTATAAGGGATGGATCACTGAGAGAAGGATGCGAAGGGAAATGAGAGAATTTACATGATGCAACAAAAAAATCAACAAAAATTTATTTTTAAAAAAAGAATGAATGCTCAGGAAATAAGTATATATTCCTGAAAGCACTGAGAGTAGAGCACCAGGATTGGGAAATCAGTGCACTCTGTGGGTAAAACTATGATGGTAAGTGGTAGAGTTAATCCACTCCATGGTTCAAAATAGAATTTAGAATGCTAATAATTTCCAAGTGTGCCTGCATAAAGTCTGCATAAAGCAGAGCAGCTCTGTGCTTCAGTCCCTTGACAAAAGGACTACTGAATCAACTAAGAATTCATCAAATTATACAGTTATCCCTTCCATATCACAACTTTCCCTATTGCAGTTTTGATATATTGAGGGTTGGCATAAGAAATTAAATAGGAATTTTGGGGGAGTTTTACGGAAGTCATAGAAATTACGTGAATGTTAGCAGATGTCACAGAAAAAGTTCTTTTTCAAACAGTATTTTTACTTAACATTGACCTACATATATCCTATGACCAAACATTTGACCCAAATTTTACAATAAGATACTATAAACACCCCATAAAAGAAAAAGAAAAAATTCAGACTTCTCTAGTATGAATGGTAGGCCAAAAAATTTTATGAGGATTTTCCAGATTGAGGGAGTGCCACACTCCTAACCTCCCCGAAGTGGAAGTGATAACTATACTATCATCTAGACTTCATTTCTTCATCTTGCCCACATGCAGAGTATCATAAAAGCACTTGCTAAATATCTTGCTGGAAGCAAGATACACCATATCTATGGCATTCTACCAATATAAGAACACTTAGAGAGAAGGAAATTAGGTCAATCTGGCTTGGTTTGTGGGCTGTTAGAGATTTCTTTTTAAGTTTTCATAATTCATCTGCTTAATAATCTATCGGGGGGGG
>CM053622.1:676501394-676514254 GCA_028646595.1 Phalanger gymnotis
AGTAAAAAAGGGTTTTTTTCATGCAACTAGAAAATAAGATGCACAGGCAATGGGGCATAGAGATTTATCTTGCCCTACAAGAAAGGAAGGGAAAGGGGGATGGGAGGGGAATGGGGTGACAGAGGGGAGGGCAGACTGGGGAACAGGGCAACCAGAGTGTACGCCATCTTGGAGTGGGGGGGGGTGGAAATGGGGAGAAAATTTGTAATTCAAATGCCTGTGAAAATCAATGCTGAAAACTAAACATATTAAAAATAAATTTAAAAAAATAATCTATCCTAGGATTTTTCCAATGATCAAGATTAACCCTGACTCTACCTTGGAGCTGACTGTTACTTTTGGTCAAGCCTAGCCCAAGTCTTCAACTCATCCATCACATGCAATTTTATAAAGTGCCCCTTGAGGAGAGGTAGAATGGGGCAATTATCTCACACAAAAGAGGCAAAAAAGAGCTTTTACAGTAGAGGAGAAGACGGGGGAGATGGTAGGGGATGCTTGAACCTTAATCTCATCAGAATTGGCTCAAAGAAGGCATAATATACACACTAAATTGGGTATAGTAATCTATCTCACCCTACAGGAAAGTAGGTGGGGAAGGGGATAAGAGAAGGGGTTGTTGTTCATAGAAGGGAGAGTGAATTGGGGGGAGGCAGTAGTCAGAAGCAAAAAACTTTTGAGGTGGGACAGGGTGAAAGAAGAGAATAGGATAAACAGAGGGAAAATAGGGTGGAGGAAAATGCAATTAGCAATCATAACTGCAAAAACAAATCTGAAGCAAGTTTCTCTCACAAAGGCTTCATCTCTCAAATATATAAAGAAATGAGCAAAATTTATAAAAGTAAGTTATTCTCCAATTGACAAATGATCAAAAAATATGAAGTCGGTTTTCAGATAAAGTAACCAAAGCTATCTATAGCCATACGAAAAGGTGCTTTAAATCACTATTGATTGTTGTTGTTATTGTTTGTCTCGAAGAGGACCATGACATCAGGAAGGTGATGCCATGACTTGCAAGTGAATTGGATTTAAGTGAGGCAGGGCTGTGTAAGGTCAGCAGTCTCACTTTCTCCTCTGGAGTCAACTGGGTCCAGTAGCAAGATATAGATCAAGACAACTGGAGATGGCCCCCAATGTTGACTGGAGAGATAAAAATTAAACCAATTCTGAGTTACTAACTCACACCTATTAGACTGCTAACAGGACAGAAAACGAAGATGACAAATGTTGAGTGGGGGGGGAATGTGGGAAAATTGAAACACTAATGCACCTTTGGTGGACTTGTGAACTGATTCAACCATTATGTAGAGTAATTTGGAACTATGCCCAAATATTTATAGCAGCTCTTTTCTGGTGGCAAGGAACTGGAAAATGAGGAGATGCCCATCAGTTGGCAAATGGCTGAACAATTTGTGTTGTATGGTTGCGATGGAATACTTTTGTGCTATAAGAAATGATGAGCTATATGCTCTCAGAAAATCTGGAAAGACTTACATGAACTGATACAAAGTGAAATGAGTAGAACCAGGAGAACATTGTACATAATAACAGCAATACTGTAAGATGATCAACTGTGAATGACTTAGCTATTCTCTGCAATACAATGATCCAAGACTACACTAATGCTATCCATCCTCAGAGAAAGAAGTGATGGAGTCTGAATATAAATCTAAGCACAGTTTTTTTTTACTTTCTTTCTTTTTCTTGGGTTTTTATTTTGGTCTATGTTTTCTTTTACAGCATGACTAATATGGAAACATGTTTTGCATGACTGCACACGAATAACCGTATACCAAATTGCTTGTTTTCTCAATGAAGGGGGTAGGGAGGGAGGGAGACAATTTGGAACTCAATTTTTAAAATTAATCTTGAAAATTGTTTTTACATGTAATTGGGGGAAAATGAAATACTAAATTTCAAAAAGAGAGAAAAAAAGGAATAAAATACCCTTTAAGAACCTGGGCAGAGACAAAAGAGCCAATGTTGGACAACAGATCAGAAACCCTCCACCTAGCCAACTGCCATAATTCCATGCTACTAGACAATCATTAAGTGTGTCAGATCACTCTGAGGTTCCTACCCAATACTCTCAGTAAAGTATAAAATGAGCAGATTATCCTATAGCCTACTGAGACAACTCCCAATTGGCCTGGAGGGTGGTTTGCTAGCACATTAGCGCTACCTGGGAAATGCTGAGAAGAGCAGGCATACACATGTTATCACCAATGACCACCATGTTTCACTTAGTCTCATATTTCACAGGAACATTCTGATAAAATAAATACAGTTCCCTGGAATCCCCTCAAAATCCAACCCAACTCTCAGCCTTGGTAATACATTCCTCCCTACTTGCACAGTAATGATTTAAATTGACTGTGAAATAGTTGGTTGGGGACCTGGGAAGGGGCAGAGAGGACAAAGGGTTTGAATCCTAGCTCTGCCACCAACCACTTACATAGCCCTAGACAACTCACTTCAATTCCCTGGGCTTCATGTTCCCTAACTGTAAAATAAGGGGGGTTGGATTGACTCCTATAATCCCTCCTAGTTCTAAATCTATGATTCTGTGAACTTTTCCCTTACTAATACTTTAGATGTTAGCTCGTACAGAACATTTGGAAGTCATGGAAAGCTAAAGGCCCCAGGCCCACACTCACAGACATGGCATATATGAAGAAGTAGACACACCTCACTCTTCTTCTTCCATGTCTACTAACATAATGTTTCCTTAGGAGAGAGGTGAGCCAACTGTTTGGGCTGAACCACAAACCAGAGACAGACAAACCTAATGGGGAACTCAGACCACAACATCCTAGGTGACAGACAGCCATATGTAGGATACACACAACAAAAGTTGTGGTCACTGATGAATTGAACCCATGGCTGAAGAAAGAACAACATATCTTAGACTGAATTTGGCAGAATTTAGAGTTCTTTGAATATCTGTGTTAGAGACAGCTGTAGTCTGTGAGGTAGTGGGCTGGGAATCAAAACTCATGGGTTCCAATAAGCCAGTTCCTTCTCTTCTTTGCACCTCAGTTTTTCTATTGGCTAAATGGACACGACAATCCTTTCTCTCTTTACTCCCAATCAGCAAGTACAGTAAATGGAGCGCTGGACCTGGAGTCAAGACCTAAGTTCAAATCCAGCCTCCAACTCAGGTGAAGTCACTTAACCTCTTGTAACAGTAACCACACTGGCATACCCAGGATGGCTGCTAGTGCAAGTTCTTTTATCTGCTTTACTAAGGAAAGATAGGTGTTTCAGGGGTCAACAATCTTTTTTAATTAAACAAAATACAAACAGAGAATAATACTGAGCAGAGAAATGAAGACCAGCAGATAGGGCTCTACTGCTTGAATCAAAGCTTTACATCCATCACCGAATCAAGAGAGCCTTTACCTTTGAGGAGTAGGAGAGCTCTGAACATACAGCCACTTAGAGTCTCAGCCAGGGAATCACAACATCTTTCTCATAAGTGAGCCCCCAAAACAAAAGCTCACCTCTCACAATATATACTCTTTCAGCTAACAGGCTCAGAGACAGAAGGCATCACAACCTGACTCATTGCCTAATTATCTTATTAACAAAAGGTGTGCAAGCCTTCTTACAAGCAAGCTTCCCTTAATGGACTCCACAAGAAGCCTATTGATGGGTGAGGAAGACCTTATTCTCCATTAACCTTACACCTCTGTCTCAGTTTCCTCATCTTAAAATGGGAATACTAATAGCACCTACCTCCCAGGGCTGTTGTGAGTATCAATTAGATAATATTTTTAAAGCACTTTATAAATCTTAAAGTGCTATCTAAATGTTAGCTATTATTGTTATTGTTATTGCTGCTATTAAACTAGAAGGAAAAAGTCCAAAAGGCTTCCAGAGAAAGCAAACACATGCAATCCAAAGCCAATATGTGTTGAATAACAGCCCTGACTGCTAGTCCCAGCCACAAAAAAGAATATTCACATCTCTTTCATCACAATAGCCAATCAGCTCCCAAGTCTCACTGTTTCTAAGAATAAAGAGGTAACAATTCTGCTATCAGAGTGATTGCCTCTGTTTGCTCACATTTGGAGTACGGTGCTCTGTCTTGGGTGCCATTTGTAAGATGGTCATTCAATGATAAGCTAGAGAGATTAAGAGTATTGAGCTCAAGCCACATGAGGTTGAGAAAGTGTCATAGCTATCTTCAAGTTCTTCAAGGATTATTCATGTAGAAATGGAATTAAATTTGTTCTGCATGGTCCCAAGAAGGGAAAACAAAAACAGTAGACAGAAAGTACAAAGAGATAGTTTTAGTTTTGATAAAAAGAAAAATTTCCTAATAGTAGTTTTCAGAAGGAATAGATTGTCTTGAGAGGTAATAGGTTTCCTCTCAAGGGGACGTCTTCAAGCAAGGAGAGTTTTTCTTCTAGTGGGCTCCAAAACAGAGCAAACTGTTAAAGGTATAATTAATAAGATGTGAGCCCAGTGTTGGCAACCCCTAGCCTAATCCATCATGACCCTCCTTTTAGTTTATTCCAAGGCAGTCAATATAGCGGGTCTTTAATTTCTTTACGGATACACGGTACCCTCGTTCATCTCTGAGCTACGAGGCTATACAGCTTATAGGTTTCATTTGCAGTTAGCTTCTTCTCCTTTCACTCCTAGATTCAAAACTCTGATTAATGAAATCTATTTCCATGCTGGGAATTTGAGCCCTGAGCCTAGGACGGCATCGAATTTTCATGGAGAAAGATTAGCTCTGTCCATTGCCAGGTACAATCCAGGTCTCTGGTTTGGAAAAGAATAAAGGGATGTGGAAAGAAAAGCTTTTCTCTACCATCGAATGACCTGCAGGGTCCAAGCTGTTAGGTAAGGCAAGTTCTATAGGTCTCCTGAACCATCACACTAATTGACATGTATATACCTGCTAAGCAACACTCATTGTGAGTCAGGCCTTAGGGCAGTTAAGTCTTTCGGTATCTGTGTGAAGTTGGAAAGAGGGTAAATCCAGGATCTGAAAGCCTGAGAGTGAGGCATCACCTCAGGAAGGAGGCAAAGAGGTATTAAAAAGGGGGGAGAGGGGTCCCTAACAGCCTGAGTTCTAGTCTCTGAAAATATATAAATATAATAATATGTAATATAAATATAAATAATATAAAATATATAAAGTATCTAAAGGTTTATAAAGTACTTTAGTTAAGTTCTCACATTTGAGGCTCACAACAACTTTGCAGAAAAACAGGTGGAGCAGGCATTATTATCCTCATTTTACACATGAGAAAACTGAGGCTTAATAAAGTGACATATCTAAGTACAGATTAAAATGAGGGGTCTGGACTAGATAATAACAGCTCTCATTTATATAGGTTTTACTAAATGTTCCAATTTCAACCAAAGCAGTTTTATACTTAGGAAAGTGAGTAAACTGACCTCATCCCCTAGCCAGAGATCTCAATGTTAGACATATACCTGAAGAAAATCAAAGATAGAAGAGTCCCATATGCACGAGAATATTCACAGCAGCACTTTTTAAAGCAAAAAACGGGAAACAAAGTATATGCCCATAGATTTCAGAAAGAATACACAAACTGTGATAAAGTTTGGGTCAAGGACCTTCACTAGAAATGTACACATGCACATGACAGAAGGATGGCACCACATTTAGTTTAGAACACAACTCGGGTTGTTCTTTAATTGAGTACATACGTGGGCCCTTCTGGGAACTTCAGAATCACTATCATCCATCCCATTTATGGATCAGTTAAAGGATATGGGAGTCTTTTTTAATCATTTATTTATTTATTTTTAATCATTTATTAATCTCTTATTTTTATGATGTCACCCAGATTTCCCCCAGTATCCCTTCCCCTTTCCCTTCCCCTTCCTAGTGAGCTACTTTAGTCACTTTCTTAAGTATAATTCAAAATTGCTTTGGTTGAAATTGTGAACTGACCCAACCTTTCTATATAATTGGTAGCAACTAATTTTTTGAAAGAGAAAAGGAAGAAGAGGAGAAAAATGGTTAATGAACTGATTAATACACTGAAAAAACATAATACACCCATAGACTTCCCCACCTCTACAAAAGAATAAGGGAAGGTGTTTTCTCATATCTCAACTTTGGGGATATGCTTGTTCTTTGTAATCCTGCAATACTCATTTTTCATTGTTTTGTGGGTGGTTCTTTCCATTTATGACATTATAGTCACTGTGTATGTTGCTTCCTTGGCTTTACTTACTTTACTACGCATCAGTTCGTGTAAGTCTTTCTGTATTCATCATATTCGCTGTTTCTTACAACAAAGTAATATTCTATTACATTTATGTCTCACAATTTGTTTAGCAATTCAGCTGAGTTGCAAAACCTCTTTGGGCTTGAGGTCAAGAAAGAGCCTCCTAACACTAAGAGCTGCCCCAAAGTGGAATGAGCTGCCTCAGAGTATTGTAGGGTCCCTTCCCTGTACTGGAAGTTTTCAGGCAAAGCCTGGACCTTGTCAACTATGCTGCAATAAGGAATTTTTTTCCATATTGAGTTGGTCTAGATAGCTGCTGAGGTCCCTTCCAGCTCTGAAATTCTGTGGTTTTAGGTCATATGCTCCTAGAGAGCTAGAACTCCTCTGTTTAACTGGGCAAAGCAGAATCCCAAGAGTTCACTAGCAAGTGGATCTGACCTAGTGACAGCCTTGTAAATGTTTGCAGGTAATACTAAAACCACACCCAAGACATAAGAGCAGCTGGGTCATCCTCAGAACAGGCAGGTACGTAAAGTCCACATTATGCATAAGCATTAGTTGTGTATCTGGCTTTTCCTTTGTCATAACACAGAAAAGAAAAGTGAGACTAATGACTCAATTTTCAAGAAGAAAGGTGGAGGCGGAGGTATCTTCAAATCACTCTCCAGAAAAGCAGGATTTGAAGCTATATTTTTGATAATAACCTTTCTGATCTCCCATTATACTTAGTATAGAAACATAAGATAGGGGTTCGATTGTTGCCTATCACACATACCATAGGCAACACATTTACCCTTTAAGACAAATTGAAGATGCCAATTTTCATCTAAGAAGGGAGTTTCCACAACGAGAGTTCACTATGCCTAATAAAATCAAAGGTTCATTCTCCTCATGAGCACCTTGTTTTAAGTGCCTAATTGTTCCTTTAATCAAGTAGTTTACAAGCTTTAAGTTTTATGATCATGTGTGATCTTGTGAAAATTATTTGGGACAGTCCTCTGGATTTCGGCTTATTCAATTTATTATGAGTTAGACAAAATGATCAGTATGGTGCAACAGAAAGAAAGATATATTAGGAATGTAAGGATGTGGGTTCAAATTCCAGCTCTGTTATTTACTCCCTGTGTGATTCTGGGCAAGTTCCTTAACCTCTCTGGACTTACTCCCTCATCTATAAAATGTGTTGACTGAGATGACCTGAAGTCTCTTTTCACTTGACCATTATCCAAATCTGTAATTCTTTGGTTGCTATTCCCTCCCTCAACTGCCTAGGACAATGGTATTCGAATCTATTTAACAAATATTTTCAAGTACCATACTATGCACAAGGCACTGTAGGAGATGCAAAAGGGGATAGGGAAAGAAGTAAAACTGGGTTCTATGCCTATCTCCCCTTAGAAGCTAGTAGGGGAAGATGGGACAGTACAAAAAAAATAGGAGTTAGAATATGTTATGTGTCATAAAAGAAGTACGTTATAAGAATCCAGAGGAAGTAGAGATCACAACAGTTTGGGGACGGTCAATGAGTCAAGTCAGTAAATATTTATTAAGTGCCTACTATGCGCCAGGCACTGTGCTAAGCACTGGAGATAAAAAGGCAAAAGAAAGCTCCTGCTCTTAAGATGCTCACGGTCTAATGCAAATAACTATGTGCAAACAAGGTATACAGGAAAATTGGAGAAAATCTACCGAGAGAAGGCACTAGCTTTAAGGGAGATCAGGAAAGCTTTCCAATAGGTGAGATTTTTAGCTGGGACTTGAAGAAATTCAGGGAAACTAGGAAGTGAAGATGGAAAGGCTATTAGGAAATCAGGAACAGCTTCACAAAGATGACACCTTATGAGCTAGACTTTAAATGGATAAGATAATGGATGGACAGGGAAGAGAATTCCAAAGGACTTTTAATCAGATCAAGCCTAATTGAACAAAAAATGTTCAATAGTTTCCTTTTGTGTACAGGAAAAAGTCCAAACTCCTTTACCTGGCACTCAAGACCCTTGATGATCTGGTTTCAAAATATGATTCTACCCTTAACTCCCAATAGTTTCCCTCACGTACTCTATATCTTATCCAAACTGGACCATCCAGATATACGCCCAAAGCTTTTCTGCATCTGTACTTTTGTTCTTGTTATTCCTTCAACCTGAAATATCTGTCTCCAGTTCCACCTGTCCATCCTTCAAGGCCTATCCAGCTCAAGTGCTGTCTCCCCTCAGTGAAACATAACCTGATTGACAAAGCACTGATGGAAGTGATCCCTTTAGTACTCTATACTGACCTAATTGCACTTTTAGATTCTTCTGTCCATTAGAATTAACTCCCCTGCCACCAATAACAAGAGCTCACATTTATAAAATGCTTTATGAGTTCAGAACACTTTATTCACAAACAACTCTACAAATTAGCAAGTGTATTATTACTCTCACTTTACAAATGAGAAAACAGGCATAAAATGACTTTCCACAGCTAGTAAGTACCCCTTCAACTATATTACAGTCCTAGACAGTATGGTCTGGGAAAAGCGAGACTCCTTTTTTTTTAATTTTATTTATTTTATTCTGAACTTATAAAATAAAACAAGTACTTCCATAATATGATAGAATAGGGGGGAAAATGATTGCATATGGAACTACAAATCTATTATGTACAACAGAGACTCTTTTATATTTCTCATAATATTTTTGCACATAGTAGGTGCTCAACCAACAGTGTTGGTTGAATAAGGAATGGATGGACTTGCTTAAGTGGAAGGGAGACGATTTACCAGTGGGCAAAAAAGGCTAGGAATAATTAAAGAGGTCTGGCAGCTTAATGATGACCTTGGATAGCAAATATGAGCTTGTATTCTAATATATTGTGTAGAGAAAGGGAACTGGGGGAAAGTTTTAAAGACAAAAACATGATTTTACCCTTCATACAAATGGCAGATGAGTGCTTGTTATGCACAAATCTGATGATGAAGAAGAAGATGATGATGTTGATGATGATGATGATCAATGACACAGATTTGGAACTGACATCCAACTTTCTCATTTTCCAGAATTCCTGATCTGACATTTCCTAACTGTGTAACCATGGGTAAATCACTTCACCTTGCAGCCTTGGTTTCCTTAGCCTTCTCAGGGTTATAAGAAACAAATAAGATAATAGGCAAAAAGCACTTTTGTATGACTTGAAGGGCTATGGAAATGTCAACTATTATTATAATTATTAGTTGACAAGTTATATTCATTCTGCACCCTCAATATCTCTTGGATCTGTCCCTTTACATACACACACACACACACACATCTACATGTATATACACAAATGTATATGCATATATACATAAGTATACGTATGCGCGTGTGTACGCATATATCTTGAATTTTAGTCCAATGGCCTCATTTTCAAAGAGACTCAGACACACACAGGGCATCCATAATTAGCAGAGCTTGGATTTCAAGTCAAGTCTTCTAGCCCCAAATACAATATTCGCATGATGCTTGCTTGCTTCCTTTCTGTTCTCACTGCCACCACCCTAGTTCAGCTCTTCATTACCTCCCACTAGGACTACTACAATATCCTCCAAACCAGTTTCCGTTCCGTTCCAATCCACCCTTCATACAAATGGCAGATTAGTCTTTGTTAGGCCCAAGCCTGATGATAAAGATAACAATAATCACTGACATTTATATATCACTTCAAGGTTTACAAAATGCCTTACACACATTATTTCATTTGATCCTCACAACAACCAGACACTAGATGTATCATCCCCATTTTACACATGAAGAAACTAAGGCTCAGAAAGGGCAAATGACTTAATAATAATAGCTAGCATTTATACAACACTTTAAGACTTTTAAAGTGCTTTAAAAATATCACCTCACTTATCCTTACAACAACCTTGGCGGGGAGGGGTCCTTGCTATCATTATTCCCATTTTATAAATGAGGAAATAGAGGTTAGATGACTTGCCCACAGTACTGCTTCTCATGCCATTCCTTTTCTCAAAAATTTTCAGTAACTTCCTGTTGCCTAACAAAAGATAAAGTCTTTAGCCTGACATTCAAGGCCCTATACAATGTGGTGTCACCATACTTTGCCAGCTTTGTTTCACGCTTTCCTATATGCATCCTATATTCCAGCTAAATGAGCCTTTGCCCATATTTATCATTACACTCGAAATATCATTTTCTTCCCCAACACACCTGTCTCCACCTACTGAAATCCTACCCTTAAAGAAGTTGTGGTATATGCATATAATGAATATTATCAGTATGCTATAAAACAAACAAACAAAAAAAACCCATGATGACTATGATGAATGCAGAGAAGTGGAAGATTTATATGAAGTGCTGCAAACTAGGAAAACAATATACACAATGACTACAACAATGTAAATAGAAAGAACAACAAAACAATTGAAACTGAATGTTGTGAAATTATGACCAAATTTGGTCCCAAAGAAGACATTTGAAAAGGTCTTTCCCATCTTTTTTGGCATAAATGAGTGTTTAGGGTGGGCATAGAGGACTACGGGTATGAAACAGTCCATATGCCAGATTATTACTGGATATATTACTTAGTTTTGTTGAACAATTTTTTCTTTGTTTTTTTTTTAATCACATCTCTCTGGGATTGCTTTACATCCGTTATCTTATTTGTTCCCCACAATAACATGGTGTAAGGTATGTACTATAAGGATATACTGACAAAGGAAGAGGATATAAATACAAAAGATGTCCTTTAAGTGTATTTTTTTAGAATTAATTTATTTATAATATTCACTACCATAAGATTTGGAGTTTTAAATATTCTCCCCCTTCTTCTCCTCCTCCCTCCCCAAGACTGTATGCAATCTGATGTTGGTTTTACTTATACTAAATGTATTTTTAAAACCTTCAATTATAAACTTCCCCCAAAGAATTCCTACTCCTCCATAAATTCTTCTGAGATCTTCTTTGCCTCCGTACCACAAGTAGATGATATTTTCTTTCTCCTATGCTGTACTTCTCATATATTTAGGTTTTTTTTGTTATTAAATTTTATTTGTTGTCTGCTTCACTTGATTACATAGGACTTTGCATCTTCCCCAGCACCTAGCACAGTTCTTTGAAAAAAGGAAATGCATAAGTGTGTATTAAACTGAACTGAGAAATTATAAGAATAAGTGAGACCAAGGTTTTCATTGTCAGCAGGAGGCTGTCCCCAAAAGAAAGAAGGATGGGAAGAACAGATGACTTGTAGGCACAGGAGAAAAACAACCTTAAAATAACAAATAACCAGCCCTCTGCTGAGAAGGCAAGAGGCAAAGGCCCAAGTAGGCAATTATCAGGAAATCATAAACACCCCAATTACTATAAGGAAAACAAGAAGATAAGTGAGTAAATATGCAGCACTGCAAGGGTGGTATCAGCCAGAGGCTAAAGTCTATCTGGGGACCTGCTCTGATCACACTTCCTTTCTCAATGAATGAGAAAGAAAACCATAGGACTCAGATTTCAATTGTTCCTCAAGGTTTGTGTAGCTAAGGTTGCCTCAAAGAATATTTTATGGAGAACTCACTCAGGGCAAGGGCTCACATGGTGGTCAGAAGAAGCAATACGAGGACATTCGAAAGACCTCTCTTAAGAACTTTGGAATTGATTGTGTGACATGGGAGACACTGGCACAGAACCACCCAGCACGGAATGCCCTCATCAGAAAAGATGCTGCACTCTGTGAGCAAAGCAGAATTGAAATAGCTCAAAAGAAACACAAGATGTACAAATTTAGAGAACGCACCCCAATGTTCACATGGATTATTTGTGTCCGACCTTTGCGAAAGCATTTTGAGCTCATATTGGCTCAGTCACAGTCAGACACATTGTAACTTGACTCTAACATAGTGATGTCATTTTAGTCCTCGAGAATGAAGGACAACAACCAGCTAAGGTAGCCCTAGAACCTATATCTCCATAAGCTCAATACCTCAAGATGTGAAGAGCGAGGCGGGGCACATAAAAAAAGGTAACAAGATCAGAAATGCTTCAGAAATCTGCCACTGGAACATGGGGCCCAGAACAGCAGCTGTGTTCTCTACTCTCTACCACAGAAGGGGAAGCGCGTCCAGGAGACCAAAAGAAGAATATGATAATGTTACCCTCCCATCCCTTTACGTTGTAGCAAAGGCTCCTAACCTAACGCCAAATACCTGAAAATACGTCTCTCTCAGAGTTCTCACCCAGAGTCCCACAGAGACAGAGAAATGTTAGCTTTGGTTACCTGGATATCACTTGAGGCTGGGAGTGAGAGTGCTGTGTCTACACTGAATCCTACATTGGGTTTTTTTTCTTTCTATAGCATAAGAAAGGTACCATGGAATAGAATAGTGGATAAAGAGCTGACATGATCAGGAAGACCTACTGGCTGTGAGACCACAGACAAGTTGCTTTCTCTTTTGGTGTCCCAAGCAACAAAGACTATAAATTGCAGAATAAGAATCTCTATTTCTAGAGAACTTTTCCCGACCAGGCAATCTCTATACTAGGGACTCAGAAGTCAGTGCAAAGTGTTGGAGGGGGAAGCAGAAATGCTACATGAGGATTGGCTGAAGGAACTGGGCATGTTTAGCTCCGAGGGGGAGGGGCGGGGGGAAGGGGAAGGGGAAGGGGGAGGGGA
>CM053622.1:676514354-676528107 GCA_028646595.1 Phalanger gymnotis
GTCCAAATGTGAAATGGGTTGCCTTGTAAGAGCTGGATTCTCCCTCACTGGTGGCCTTACAGCAGAGCAAGATATGCTAGACAAGCTTTCATGTTTAAGTTGGATGATATGGTTGCTGAGATCCCTTCCAACTCTGAAATTTTTTGATTCTGTTTGGAGATCTTTGGGGAAGGACTTATTCATCCTTTCACAATCAACCTGCTTGAGTTTTCTGCCTTATATCTTTATTTTGCCTTCATGATGTAATAGGGAGAGACTCAGTCTTAGGAGTAGTTTTTCCTTTGACACATATTACCTATGTGAAAAGGGCAGGTCTCCTAACCCCTCAGTGCCCCTGAACAATTCCCTAAGGCTCTAAGTTACAGGGAAGTTGCAGATCTGTATCAATTTTCACACAGGAAGTTCCCTACAACCACAGGCTTGTGGATTCCCAGACGGGTGTCTGGGGGTGGAAATCTATATTTAAGAATTTGCCTTAAAACGACCAGACCAGACAACCCAATAATACTTACTATCTCCTACTATGGGATGATCTGCACCCAGGGAAATCCTACAAAGGCCATGTCTAGGCCTCCATGCTGCACTAACCAATTGCAGTCCCTCTAAACTGCATCAAAGCATAGCCCCCAAGCTTCCTCCTCAGAGAGAAGAAAAGTTCTCAACTGGAGGAAAATTCTCAGTCAAAGGGGAGACGATACTCCAAATTCAAGGTTGGAATTTTAAAATGCCCCCCCAAAAAGTGTTCTCTCCTCCTTCCTTCTTTTTTCCCTCCCATCCAAACCCAATATGGGTTTAGTTTAAACACCAGGGCTTCCTTTATCCACATGCTAAAGCCTGGTTCAGTGATGCTAATGGAGCTTTAGGCTGCTGAGCTGAGTAAAGCTGGGGAGGCAAGGATAGGAGGGAAGATGCAAAGTTGGAAAGTTGGTACAGACCTAAAGGTCTTTTCCATATGCAGGACCCAGAGATTTTTAATTATTTCTCATTTATTCTCAGCCTTCTAGTCCTAAACGCCCCCGCTTTCTTTCAGTTGGCCTTCGAAGGCCGGGGTTTGCTCCTCAAACATTTGGCGTGCATCCACGATCCCGCAGCCTCAGTCCTTCCTCCCTGCCTTCCCTCACCAGATAGAGGCCAAGCACCTGCCAAACAGGAAATTCCACCTGTCCGGCAAGGGCCCGCAGCAAACAAAGGGGGAAAAGCCAGTAGGTTCCCTTTCCAAAGACACACGCACAGGGCTGGAGAGGCCCGGGTCTGGGGGAAGACGAGGTGGCCTCGGCCCACGCCAGGAAAGAAAAAGAGGAAGAGTAGCAAGAAACTACTACAATTCCTCCCGCCTCCTTTTCGGTGGCCTCCAGTCCCAGCAGGAGGGAGATGGAGGGGACGGGAAGCAATTTCTGACCCTCAAAGTCGAGACTTTGAAATCAGTGCCGGGCTCCCTCCCCCTCCCGCTCGGAGAGCCAGGAAGGATCAGAGCGCAGGGTGAGAGCACTAAAGGAAGCCGAGAAAGCTGGGCGGTGTCGGCCTGGGGGAGGGGAGCTATTGTTACCCTGACCTGCTAGAAGGGGCTTCTCAACCTAAGCAGGAAGCAGCCCCCAGAAATCGTAAAGCAATCGCCTCGATACCAGCTTGTTTAAGTTCCCCGAGCTTGCCGCGCCGAGGGGCGGGGCAGGTCCTCCGGGGATCTTGGGGAGCGCCCCCGACGGCCTGGAGCTCCCCGGGGACTGGACACTGGGCCCCACTGTCACCTGGGATTGGTGGCTGTACTTAAGTCCGGCGCTGAGGTCCTTCTTGCCTCCTCGATTGCTCTTCATAGTCCCTGATGTAAAGATGTGTGGAAGGGCTGCCCCACGGACGGAACCAAGACGGGGTTCTCAGCAACGCGCTCCCGGCTGGCAGCCGGCTCCCATAGCAGCCGGGGCTGCGGCTCTGCAGAAACCACGAGAGCCGAGAGGGAGGCGGAGAAGAGGGGACGAAGGGGCGCTCCAAGGACCCCTGCTCGGCTTGGTGGGTTCCTGGCCTCACTCCACTCAGTTCTGCGGCCCGGACGCCTACACCGGGCTGCGCGGGGTCCGCTCCCAAGCCGAAGTCCAGCAAGGTGTCCTCTCTCACTCTCGCTCTCACTCTTACTCTTCCTCCTGGTCTCAGGTAGTTTCAGGGTGTGGCCTCCTCTTTGGCCCCGGGTTGGCCCGGCCCCGCCTCCTGCCCCGCCCCCTCGGAACAAGGCTCGGGCAAACTTTGCACAGCTGGGCCGCGCCCCCAGCCCAGCCTCCAGTCGCCAGCCCTCGAGGACTAGAGCGGGACCTGAAGCCAGGACTGGATCCCGAGTCTAGGACTAGATTAGGTGACCCGGTGTAAAGAGCCTGGACTTGGGATGCAAAAGACCTGAACCAGCAGCTCCGCTGCTACCTAACCAGGAGCACAAGCTTGAGCGGCAAGTGCTTTCACTTGTCTGAGTCTCGGAGATTTCTTCAGCTGAATCACCCAATTCACAAGATGGTTATGAGTATCAGTGTTATAAGCGATGCATTTTGTAAGCGGGCACTAATGGTGATTTGTGACCCAACTGGCAGTAGTACTAATAACCAGCATTTGGATAGAGATTTAAACTTCTTAAAGTACTTTACATTCCGTAGTCTTAATTTTCACAACAACCTTCTAAGTGCTACAAGTCAGCTAACAAGTCAAGCATTTTTAAGCGTTCACTACGGTGCCAGGGACTGTGCCACTGTGCTAAGTGCCAAGGATACAAAGAAAGGCAAAAACATAGTCCCTGGCGTCAAGAAAGGGGAGCATATATGCAAAATTCCTGCGGTGGAGACAACACAAGATATAATGTGAACTCAGAAAGAAGGCGCTAGCACTGAGAAGGTCCTGGAAATGCCTCCTGCAGAAGACAGAATTTGAGCTGAATCTTGAAGGAAGCCCGGGTAGCCAGGAGGCAGAGGTGAAGAGCAAGATAATTCCCGGCGTGAGCGCTGACCTGGTCAGGCTTTAGGAAAATCGATTTAGTAGCTGAATCGAAAATGGATTGGAACTTGAAAGAATTGAAGCAAGGAAGCCAAAGACTAAAACGACAAGATTTGACAACAGATTGGATTAGTGGATAACAATATACAGGTAGTATTATTCTTCCCATTTTGTAGATGAGGAAACTGGGCCCCCAGAGTGACCAAGCAACTTATCCTGGGCAATAGAGCTAAAAAAAAGTACAGGAGATAGGATTCAAACCCAGAATTTCCTGATTAAGACACTCAGTGGCTATACACTAAGCTAGGACACCCGCCAGTTACCTGTCCTATGGAGTCACATGGCATTATTTTATATAATTAACTCCAACACACTCCAAGGCTGAGCAGACCCTCTTTCAGTAATAACCAAAAAAATTAAATAGTCTTGCTGTAGCAACTGGAGCAGACTACAAACCTACTTTTTTTTTCAAAATTAGCAAACTTTTATTTTCTTTCCCTCCCACTTTCCCTCCTCCTCTGGGGAAAAAGAACGAAGAAAAAAAGAAAACCCTTGTAACAAATAGGTGTAGTCAAGTAAATTCAGCACTGGCCATGTAAGGAATTGTATGCCATTCTGCATCACCTCTCTATCAGGAGGTAGGCAGCATTCTTCTGCACCACTCCTCTGAAATAATGACTGATCACTGCATTGACTGGATTTCTTAAGTCTTTCAAAATTGTTCATTTTTACTGTATTGCTGCTTCTTCTTGTTCAGTCATGTCCAACTCTTTGTGACTCCTTTTGGGGCTTTCTTGACAAAGATACTGGAGTCATTTGCCATTTCCTTCTCCAGTGGATTAGGCAAACAGAGTACATATGACTTGCCCAGGGTCACACAGCTAGTGAGTGTCTGAAGCTGGATTTGAACTCAGATCTTCCCGACTCTATGTCCAGTGCTCTATCCATCTTCCTACCATAATGTGTTTGGCCATTCCTCAATTGGCAAGCAACACCTTAGTTTCCAGATCTTTGTCTCCACAAATATAAAGTGACCCAAGTAATAGGTCACAGACCTAGAACTGAACTCCAGACCTCTACTTCCATATCCCAGGCTTTTCCCCAATATATATCATGTAATCTCTTATGTAAGCTATTCAATTTAATACTAGTCAGTAATAATATCTGACATTTGACCTTAAGGTTTGCAAAATAGTTTCCACATCCATTATCTTATTTGAGTACTACACAAGAACTCCAAGATACAACAATCTCCATTTTACAGTTGAAGGCTCAACATGGTCAAACACACAGCTAGCGAGATTCAGAAGCAGGCTTTGACTCCAAAGTTTCCAGATTCCATGTCCAGTGTTTCTTTGCCCTATGCCTCCCCAGAAGAAAGAGGCACATGTTGAGATGACAGTGTCCAGTGAAGGTTCAGTCTTTTCCTGGCATCAGAAGCCGCAGAATCAAAGATCTAGAGCTGGAGAGCCTCTCAGGGACCACCAAGTCCAGCATGAGGAAAATAAGGCCGAGGACAGTTAAAGTGACTCAACCAAGGTCACAAAGGTAAGCACCAGGGTCAAGACTGGAATCCAGATCTCTGACTCATCGGTGTTTTTTCCCCATGTATCACATTGCCTCCCCTTTTTTGGGTACCTATTCTTTCTGAACATGCCAGACTTTTAAAGAATGCTGATCCACAGGGAACAAATTCAATCCCCTTTTAGGGACAGGTGGGTAAAGACTGTTTTACTCAAAGTCATACAGGGTCAGGAGAATTTGAACCCAAGATTTGTGACAGACTTTCAGCAGCGATAAACTAGTCTGTTCCCCACCCACCTGTTCCCTTAGGACTTCAAAACCTTTGACCTCTGGCCTCTTGAATAGAAGTGCCAGGTTGTGCCTGAATAGGCCAGGTGCCAGGCTATTTTCTCTAAAATCAAGGAGAACTCTGAAGGTCTTTTGTAATTCCATTCTGCTGTGAGCTCAGAAGCTAGGACTGTCTTCCTAGGATCACAGCTTGCCTCCATAACTCACCAATCACTCCAGGCTCCCAAAAATGTCCAGAGACGTGATCATAACATCTAAATTTGCCACAGTGTAGTATTACTGGCTTGAAAGTGGTATTATCAATCAGTCAACTATCATTGTCACTGTATTAAATGTTGAAGATGAAAAGCCAAAAAAAAAAAAAGTCTGCCATCAAGGTGCTTACATTTTGGTGGGAATAAAATTAGAGGACTAGACTAGAAGATCTTTTAAGGTCCCTTCATATTCAAAATCTATAATCTGAATTTCCTCAGTGAAGATGTATGCTCATAATACTCAGTTCTTGTTTGTTCTTCCTCTTGAAGAGGACCAATGACATCATTCTTACTCATGAATTGGATTTAAGTGAGGCAGAGTTGCACAAAACTGTCAGCTTCACTCTCTCCTCCGGACTCATTGAAGTCTAGTGGCAAGACAAAAGTCAGGATGACTGTCGAAAGCTCTGGATATAGTGAATGAGCTTGGTGTCTGATGTCTCACCAAGCTCTAAGCACTCCACGATTCCTGCTTCAACCATTGTCATGGCTTTCATCGGAACAAATTGTTTTCATCTGCCCATTCTAACTGGGAAAGTCTTCACATGCTTGGGGTAGACATCCCCCTGACCCACCTTTGGGTTTGAGGCCTATCAGTTACCCTCAAATCTGGTTTAGCCCACCTGTTGAGATGGTTTTACCAGTCGTGATCACTGCATATGCTATAGCTTGTTGGAGCCAAGGGTGAGAGCCGAGTGAAAGGTAGACACCAAAGGTAGATGAACAGCCCTGAAAAGGGCTTGGCAGGGTCTCGTACCAGAGGTGCTTGTCCTCCTGGACACCCCATACACTTCTATGAGATCATAGCATCAATCTGAATGTTCTCTCCAGCAATACAAACTGCAATCCCATAAGTATGCCACAGAGGGTCCAATCCTTCCAACAAGCAGAGAAAACTAGTTGCACACTCAGGCTGTCCTGTCTACTTGTCTTCCCTCACACTGTGACCACAGAAAAAGATGTGACTTGCTCATGAACACAGAGACCAAGTAGGAAATAGGACTAGTACTGCCACCAACACACACACACACACACACCCAGCAGTCCTCACTAAAAAGCAGCCAGGGAAGAGAGAGACTTGAAGAGCAGGGATTCCCCCTCTATGGATATGCAGGGAGTTTCAGCCCAGCAGCCAATTAACACTTTTCATCATTGTGATCATTGGATCATTGTGTTGCTGAGAAGAGCTAAGTCTATCATAGTTGATCATCATCATACAGTGTTACTGATACTGTGTACAGTGTTTTCCTGGTTCTGCTCATTTCACTTTGCATCAGTTCATACAGTATAAATCCTTGAAGACATCATAGCTAATGAAAGCAATCAGAGGATATCCTTCCCTGCTCTGAAGTGGAGCATGGGATGGGCTTCTTTTGGGAGCAGCTTCTGGTCATTATAGTGGCAGCACAAACTATGAAGTCTGGATGCCAATCAAAACATACTATTTTCTTTTTTTGTTTTTTCCTTTCTTATGGTTTTTCCATTTTGTTCTGATCCTTCTTTCACAGCATGATTAATGTGGAAATATGTCTAATATAATTGTAGATTTATAACCTATATCAGATTGTATGCCATCTTGGGGAGGGGGTAAATTTTAGAGCTCAAAATCTTATAAAAGTGAATGTTGAAAACTAAAAATAAATTTAAAAAAAGAAAAAATAAATAAAATAAAGTTACAGCAGCTGTAGAGGTGGAGGGCTAGATGGGAAACCCAACTTTATGGAGAAGGTGAGAGGCAGAAACTAAGAAATGCATTTCTGTAACAGGCTGGAATACCCAGCCTAGAAAAAAAAAAAGTATAACGAGGATAAAGGTGCATTGTTTTGGGTGCATTGTAAGATGCATTGTAACTGTGATATGCCTAAATTAAATGTACCAGTTTATTTAAAAGAAAAAGAATATCTAGACTGCTGGAGATGAGACAGAAAACATGCCTAATTACAGAGACCTGTGGAGTGAAATTCCTAGGTTACAGGCAATTGCCACTGTTGAAGAGGAGAGAGAAAGGTGGGGAGGGGGGAAGGGGAGCAGAGAAAGGAAGGGAATAGAATTATACACTCAAGGTAGGGTGAGATTAGGAATAAACCAAAGACAGGTCATGTATGGATTTGTCTTTCAGAAATGTAACTGTATGACCCTAGGCTTCACTTTTCTAAGCCTGTTTCCTCATATACAAAACTAGAAGTTTAGACCAGATGATTTCTAAAGTTCTCTGTGGTCCTAAAGCCTATAATTTAACCTCAATAGAATTGTCTTGTTTTCTGTGCCCAGCCTCAAGAACGAACAATGTGACCTTGGCTCAGAACTGGAGCGGAGGAGTAGGAAAGCAAGCTGGATTACCTTTGGGATGTTGTGCATGCTTTTCAACCCCAAATGCGCTCCAAATTTCTCCCTGAAACCAAGTTCTAACTTTTCAGCATCAATATTCTTCTAATTATGATGTATGACTGTAAATCATAGAATGCTACATTCTTTTTTCTAATTTTTAATAGTATTTTCCCCAATTACATGTCAAGACAATTTTTAGCATTCATTTTTACAAGATTTTGAGTTCGATATTTTTCTCCCTCACTCCCAGTGGTAGGCAATTTTATATAAGTTATATATGTGCTAACACGTAAAACACATTTCCATATTAGTCACAGTTGTGAAAGAAGAAACAGGTCGAAAATAAAAAATGCCACAAAAAAGAATAAAGTAAATGAAAAAAAGTATGCTTCGATCTGCATTCAGAGTCCATCAGTTCTTTATCTGGATGTGGATAGCATTTTCCATTATGGTCCTTTGGAATTGTCTTGGATCATTGTGTTGCTGAGAAGAGCTGAGTCATTCATAGTTGATCATTATGCAGTGTTGCTGATACTGTGTACCGTGTTTTCCTGGTTCTGCTCATTTCACTTTGCATGAGTTCATACAAGTCTTTCCAGGTTTTTCTGAAATCTTTCTGTTCATCATTCCTTACTGCACAATAGTATTCCATTACATTCATATACCACAGCTTGTTTAGTCATTCCCCAATTGATGAGCATCCCCTCAGTTTCCAATATTTTGCTACCACAAAAAGGGCTGTATAAATATTTTTGCACATGTAAGTCTTTTTCCCTTTTTGTAATCTCTTTGGGATACAGGCCTAGTAGTGGTACTGCTAGATCAATGGGTATGCACAGTTTGGTTGCCCTTTGGGCATAGTACCAAATTGTTCTCCAGAATAGTTAAATCAGTCCACAACTCCACCAACGATGCATTAGTTTTTCAATTTTCTTACACCTTCCCTGACATTTATCATTTTTCTTATTTGTCATATTAGCCAATCTGGTAGGTGTGCAGTGGTACCTCAGAGGTGTTTTAATTTGCATTTCTCTAATCAGAAGTGATTTGGAACACTTCTTCATATGCCTATAGATAGCTTTGATTTCTTCATCTGAAAACTACCAGTTCATAACCTTTGACTATTTATCAGTTGCAGAATGGCTTATATTCTTATAAATTTAACTCAGCTGTCTATATATTTGAGAAATGAGGCCTTTATCAGAGACATTTGCTGTAAAGATTATTTCTCAGTTTTCTGTTTTCCTTCTAATCTTGGTTGCATTGGTTTGTGCAAAAGCTTTTCGATTTAACATAATCAAAAGTATCTCTTTTACATTTCATAATGCTCTCTATCTCTTGTTTGGTCATGAACCTGTAACTCATTTAACTTCTCCTTTAAGAATTTGGATGCTATGCCACTTGATGCATATATGTTTAGTATTGATATTACTTTCATAAGTCCAAGATTTTCATGTTTTTCTAAATCAACCAGCTCATCATTTCCTACATCACAGCAATATTTTCAACCCAATCACATTCTATCTGAGAGATTGTCTATGAAAGAATTTTTTCCCAATTTTCTGTATTCCTTCTATTCTTGCCTGCATAGGTTTTGTTTATACAAGAAAATTTTAGTTTAGAATAATCAAAATTATCCATTTTACATTTCACCAATGCCTTCACCTTATAATATGGTTTAAGGTCTAGTACTATTGAATCTGCTTCCTTTACATCTTTTTCCCCCTGGTTTCTTTGAAATTCCTGACTTTTTGTTCTTCCAAATGGTTATTTTTTTTAACTCAATAACTTTTTAGTAATTTAATTGGGATGGCATTACATAAATATATTATTTAGGTAAAATTGTCATTTATTATTATACTGGCTTTACCTACCCATGAACAATAAATATTATTTCAATTATTTAGATCTAATTTTATTTGTATAAAAAGTGTTTTGTGTTTATATTCATATAGTTCTTGTGTCTGTTTTGGCAGGTATACGCTCAGATATTTTATACTGTCTAGTTATTTTGAATGATCTAAAATAATATTGAATAATATGGCTGACACATAGTGTCATTTCCCTATTTTTCTCTTGATTAAATCTATTTTAGTTTTACTTTTAAAAAGTGAACAAGAGTAGGGATTCACAGTTCTTATGTAATCCTCTTTTTTTCTGTTTTGCTTCATGTATGGAAATGTTCATGTTTGTTGGTATTTATTATATTCAGAAAAACAAAAAATAAATTTGAAAAATGACATTAAAAATCTATTTTAGTTTTAACTTTGTCTGAAATCATGATTCCTATACCTGCTTTTTTATATAATTCTACTCCTGACCTTTATTTTATGTTTGTATCTCTCATTTTAATAGCATTTCCTGAAAGCAATATATTGTTGAATTCAAATTTTTAACATCCCATCACTTTCCATTTTATGGATAAATTCATCCCATTCACATTCTAAGCCATAATTTTACTTATATATTTTACTCTTTCCTATTTTTTCCTCATTATCCTTCTCACCTTATTCCTATCTCTGCTTCACTTCTACTGCTACCTTGCCCTTCTATTCCTTAACCTACTCACTGTTCCAAAAACTTCTCCCTTATCCTCTCCCCCAATCCTATCCCTTTGCCCTCTTATTTCTTTCTGAATACAGAAGACTTTTATACCCTTCTGGATATATATGCTGTTCACTCTTTAACCCATTCCTGATGAGAGTAAGGTTTCAGCACTACTCGTCCTCCCTCCTACTAGCTTCATCTGTATCAATTTTTCCTTTTTTGCCTCATTTGTATGAGATAATTGTTCTTTCTTATCTCTACCTACACAGTTTTATTTTTTTTAGAATTACCCCATCATACTCAGCTCAGCTCAATCCTTTCTTTCAAACTACCCACATAAAAATTACAGTCATAATAGAACAATAATATTTTCATATATAAAAAGTAAACTGTTTGACCTTATTGAGTCCTTTATAATTGATCCTTAATGTTTATTTTATATTTCCCCTGGATGTAATATTCAAATTTCCCCTTAAGTTCTGCTGTCTTGTCACAAATACTAGAAAGTCTTTCAGTTCATTGTCTTTTTTTTTTCATTCAGGATTATACTTAACTTTGCTGAGTAAGTTACCCTTGGTTGTAACCCCAGCTCTTTTGCCCTATGGAATAGTATTCTAAGACCTACAGACCTACTAGAAGCTGCTAGGTCTTGTGTAATCCTTATTGTAGCTCCATGATATTTAAATTTTTTCCTTGTTGTTTCCAATATTTTCTCCTTAACCTAGGAGCTCTGAAATTTGGCTATGATATTCCTGTAAACTTTTCTCCTGGGATCTCTTTCAGGTGGTGATCAGTGGATTTTTTCTATTTCTGCTTCGCCTTCTTGTTCTACAACTTCAGAGCAATTTTCCTTTATACTTTCTTCTAATATTATATCGAGATTCTTTTTTTATCATAATTTTCAGGCAGTCTGGCTATTCTTGTGTTATTTCCCCTTGATCCTCCAGATCAGTTGTCTTTTTGATGAGATGTTTCATATTCTCTTCTATTTTTTCATTCTTTTGATTTTGTTTTCTAGATAGTGTTTTGCTTCTGTCTACCACCTCCCCGGTCTTCTCTCTCTTCTTTCAGTCCCCACCTTTAACCTCCTCCCTTCCTAATTTCCTGTTGGTTAAGATAGATTTCTATATTCAACTGATTGTGTATATTATTCCCTCTTTGAGCCAATAATGATGAGAGTGAGATTCAAGCAATGGCCATGACCCACCCACCCATCTTTCCCTTCACTGTAATAGGTTTTCCTCATCTCTTCATGTGAAATAATTTACCTCTATTCTACCTCTCCCTTCCTTCTGCACCCAGTGTACTCCTCTTTCACAACCCTTATTTTATGTCCTTCCTTCAAATTCCCTTTATGTCTGTACTCTCTGTCTATGTATATTCTTCTACCTGTAATATTAGTGGTACAATTTTTAAGAATTACAAGTACCATCTTCCTATGTAGGGATGTAAACAATTCAGCTCCATTGAGTCCTACATGTTTTCTTTTCCTTTTTTACCTTTTTAGGTTTCTCTTGGGTCTTGATATTGGAAATCATTTTTTTTTGTTCAGTTCTGATCTCTTCCTTATGAAAATTTGAAATCCTTCTATTTCACTGAATGACCATTTTTCCCCTTGAAATATTATGCTTAATTTTGCCAGGTATAGGTGATTCTTGGTTGCTTGCCTTTGACTTCCAGAATATCATATTCCATGACCTTAGATCCTTTAATGTAGCAGTTGCTAAGTCCTATGAAATCCTGATTGTAGCTCTCCAATATTTGAATTGTTTCTTTTTGGCCACTTGCGGTATTTTTTCCTTGACCTGATAGTTCTATAATTTGGCTATAATGTTCCTTGGAGTTTTTATTTTGGGATCTCTTTTCTGAGGTGATCAGTGGATTCTTTCAATGCCTATTTTGTCCTCTGGTTCCAAAATATCGGAGCAATTTTCCTTGATAATTTCTTGAAACAAGCTGTCCAGGTCCTTTTTTGATTATGGCTTTCAGGTAGTCCAATGATTCTGACATTGTTTTTCCTGGATCTATTTTTCAGGTCAGTTTTTTTTCTCAGTGAGTTATTTTACATTTTCTTCTATTTTTTCATCTTTTTGAATGTGTTTGATTGATTCTTGATGTCTCATAGAGTCATTAACTTACACTTGCCCAATTCTTACTTTAAAGGAGTTGTTTTCCTCAGTTAGCTTTTGTACTTCCTTTTCCATTTAGCCAATTGCACTTTTTAAGATGTTTTCTTCAGTGGATTTTTGTATCTCCTTTTCATTGGCCAGTTGTACTTTTTAAGCAGTTATTTTTTCCTTCCAAGCTGTTGACTCTTTTTTCATAGTTATCTTGTATCACTCTAATTTCTTTTCCCAATTTTTCTTCTATCTCTCTTATATGATTTTTAAGCTCCTTTTTGAGCTCTTCCATAAATTTTTTTTCTGGGCTTGAGACCACTTCCCATTTTTCTTTGATGTTTTGCCCATAGGTGCTTTAACATTGTTGTCCTCTTCTGAGTTTGTGTCTTGATCTTCCTTGTCAACATAATAATTTTCTACGGTCAGATTCTTTTTGTTTTTGTTGTAGCTGCTGGTTTTTTGCTCATCTTTTTTGGCCTTTTTCCTTTCTTTTAAATTTGAGCTCTGAGCCTGGGGTGGAAAGGGCACTGTCTCAGATTTCTTGTACCAGGGGCTGCAGACCCTAGCGGTTTACCTGGTACTGCACTGTGTTGCCTTGAGGCCTATGGGCACCCTCAGTAGGGGATGGCTGGTGCTCCTGGAGACTGTAGGGGTCTCGCACCACCCCCAGTGCTAAGCCAGGGACCTAGTGTTCATATCTGACTTGGGGTGGGGGTGGGAGAGTTGTGTTTCCTTGAGGCCTTACTGAAGCATGTGGTGGTCTGGCCACTGGAGGTTGCCTGTTCACCTGGGACTATGCTAAAGCATGTGGCAATTCTCAGAGCTGAGTCTGCCCATTCCCCTGGCTATGCTGAAACATGTGGGGGATCCTGGTGTTAGTGTCTGCCTGCTCCACTGCACTGGAGCTCAGGATATCCCACTGGTTTGCTGAGGTTGGGATTACTACTGGCTTGCTGGAATTCTTCCTGTCCTAGATTGCATTTCCCTTTTACCCCAGTGAGACAAATCTTTGTTGCCAATCTTCCTAAGTTTCTTAGGCTAAAAGATTGTTCTACCCTGTCTTTTTGCTGGTTCTGCTGTTCCAGGATTGGTTCTGGGGCACTATTTCAGGGTTGTTTAGAGGTGAATATGGGAGAGTTACAGCAATTTACTGCTTACTCCAACATCTTGGCCCCCAGAAGTCCAATTCAAAATGCTACATTCTTGAAAGAATGAAAAATTGTACGCCAGGTACAACAGAAAGGTGCATGGTGGACAGAACTGTAGGCTGAGACAGAATGCCAATTAGGAATTGCACAACAGAAGTAGAGTAAAGAGTATCATCATAAATGACTCAAAAAAAAAAAACCAGTAGGTTGGTCATAAAGTGAGAGAAGAAGGAAGGAAGGAAATAAGCATTTATTGAGCACTTAGAACATGCCAGGCAGCATGATAAATGTTTTACAAATATCTCATTTGATCCTCACAACAACTCTGGGAGGCAAGTGTTATTATTAAACACATTTTGCAGTTGAGGAAACTGAGGTAGACAGCAGCTAAATGGCTTGCTCAAGGTCACATGACTAGTGAGAGTCTGAGGAAATATTTTGACTTAGATCTCCCTGAGTCATAATGCAGTGCTTTTCCACCGTGCCGCCTAGCTGCCTTGAAGGATTACTGATGGCCATCTTAAAAGATACCCTTTGGGGGCAGAGCCAAGATGGCAGCTGGAAAGCAGGGACTGGC
>CM053622.1:676528607-676547029 GCA_028646595.1 Phalanger gymnotis
CAGTGCATTAGTGTACCTATTTTCCACCATCCCCTCCAGCATTTGTTATTTTCTTTTTCTGTCCTCTTAGCTAAATCTGATGAATGTGAAGTGGTACCTCAGAGTTGTTTTAATTTTTACTTTCTAACTATTAGTGATTTAAAATATTTTTACATGGCTATTAATAGTTTGGATTTCTCCCTCTAAAAGCTGCCTATTCATACTCTTTGACTATTTATCAATTAGAGGATGGCTCTTATTCTTCTAAATTTGACTCAATCAAAAAAAAAAGAAATTAAAAAAGGGGCAGCTAGGTGGTTCAGTAAGTAGAGCACTGGCCCTGGAGTCGGGGGTACCTGAGTTAAAATTCACTCTCAGACACTTGACACATATACTAGCCGTGTGACCTTGGGCAAGTCACTTAACCCCAATTGCCCTGCCTTCGCCCCTGGAAAAAAAAAAGAAATTAAATTTGACTCAATCCCCCATATATTTGAAAAATGAGACCTTTATCTGAGAATTTTACAGCAAAGATATTTCCTAGTTTTCTTCTCATTTTAGCTGCATTTGATTTTATTTATACAAAACCTTTTTAATTTTATGTAATCAAAATTATCCATTTTTGCCTCCTGTGAACTTCTCTAACTTGTTTGATCATGAAATCTTCCCCCACAGATCTGACAGGTAATTTCTTCCATGCACTACTGAATTTGGTTATAATGTCACTCTTTATGTTTAAATAGTGTACTCATTTTGAGCTTATATCAGTATATGGCGTCAGATGTTGCTAGTTTTGGCCAGACTACTTTCCAGTTTTCCTGACAGTTTTTGTTGAATAGTGAATTCTTGTTCCAATAGCTGGGATCTTTGGATTTATCAAACACCAGGTTAGTGTCCTCATTTGCTTTTATATATTATGTATATTTATTATATATTATATATTATGTACATCATTTATTCCATTGGTCAACTACTCTATTTCTTATCCAGTTTTTTTATCCAGGGTTTTATCCAGTTATCTAGGGTTTTTTTCCTTTGGTAGTTTATTTATGGTTTGTTCAGTTCCTTTTTCTACAACAGGATTGTTTAAGGATTCTATTTCCTGTTCTATTAATCCAGGCAATCAATATTTTTGTAAATATTCATACATTTTATTTAGTTTTGTTGGTATATAATTAGGTGAAATGGATCCTAGAGACTCTGCAAATTGGGAAAGTAGCCCCAAATAGGTTGTTATACACATAAATAAGTATACATAAGATACATACAGAATAGATAATGTAACCATAGGGAACACCCTGGTAACCGGAGGAATCTGGAAACACCTCCTGCAGAATGCTGCATTTAAACCAGGGATTCTAAAAGGTACAAGGAGAGATAACAATTCAAACACAGGACAAAGGTATGAAGACAGGAGATGGAGGGTCATGTGAGAGGAATGGATTAGGCCAGAATGACTGAACTATGGAGTAGATAAAGGGGAATAGTGTTTAAGAAGACTGGAAAGGTAGGAAGCAGCCAGGGTATTTAAAAAAAAAACCACTTTGAATGACAAAGGGGTTTATTTTTGATGCTGGAGGTAATATTGAGCTTCTGGAGTTTATTGAGTTGAAGTGGGGAAAGTCTGTGACATGATCAAATTTATGCTTTAGAATAAGGCTGTCCGAAATACGGCCCGCAGGCCGCATGTGACCCACAGTGTGATTTTATGCGGTTGGTGGGGGGGCAGTGCGTGGGTTTTAATTTTCGTGAGAGAAAAAATAAATAATAATTTGCATGGAACGCATATTAGATTTTTAAATTCCACCCCTAATAAACAATCTCGTTGGTGTTAATTTTCTTTGGTGTTTTTAAGCAGCATTGGGACGGAAGATATCGCATGGAATTTTCAATCCATCTGTGGGATGCGTTTCCTCTGTAGCAGGCAGACTAGTCAGTATGCACCGCCTTTATACTGTTGTGTTGTAGTTTTGTTGTTTTGTGTTTACTTTCGCACTTCGCCTTCCCTCACTTTCTGTTATGTACTGGTGCGGCCTTCGAATAACGGACAGCCCTGCTTTAGAAAAATCCCTTTGGCAGCTCCATGGAGAACCAATTGTAGTGAGGAGAAACTTGAGGCAGGAACAATAGAAGCCTATTGTTATAGTCCAGGTGAGAGATGATAAGAACCTCAACTAGGGTGATAGCTTTGTGACTGGAGTTTGGGGGTTGGGTAGAGTGGAATAGATTACAGAAATGGTTTAGAGGTAGAATTGATGTGACTTGACCATTGACTGGCTATAGGTTGTCTTTTGTCTTGGGAACCTGGAGGACTAGATAGATGGCGATGCCCACAATGGTAGCATAGAAGTTTAGAAGAGGAGCAGATTTAGGGGAAAGAATAATGAGTTCTGTTTTGGTCTTGTTCTGTTTGAGATACCTACAGGACATCCAGGTGACCGTGTCCAATAAACAGTTGGTAATGCACAAATGGAGCTCGGCTGGATATTTAGGTTTGGGAAATATCTGGATAGAATTAGTAATTGGGTAATGGAGCCCGTGGGAACTGATGAGGTCACCAAGTAAGAGAAGGTGCACATTAGTGGGAGGGGAGGGAAGGAACAAGCATTTATTAAACACCTACTATGTACCAGGCACTGTGCTAAGCACTTTACAAATATCTCGTTTGATCTTCATAACAACACTACCAGGTAAATCCTCTTACAAGTCTCATTGTACAGCTAAAAAAAACGAGGCAGAGGTGAAATGATTAGCCTAGGGTCATATAGCTAGCAAATGTCTGAGGCTAGATTTGACAGGTCTTCCTGACTCTAGGTCTAGCACTGTATCCACTGTGTCGCCTTTAGTGGGCATGAGAAAGATGAAGAGTTGGCGAATGAGACACAGAAGGAATGATGGAATACGTAGGAGGAGAACCTCTCATAAAATTCCAAAGAGAAGAGAGCGTCCAGGAAGGGAAGGCAATTAAGAACATCAAAAGCTGCAGAGAAATCAACAAGGGCAGGCACTGAGAATGAGCCATTAGATCTGGCAGTTGGATCATTGGTAACCTGGAGAAGGTCTGTCACTCGAATGAGGGGGTAAGAAGCCAGAGAAAAGAGGAAGAAGTGGAGGCATTGAGTGTAAATGACTTTCTTCAAGGAATCTAGCAGAAGAGAGGAAAGATATAAAAGTTGGCAGGGATGGTATGATATAGTGAGGGTCTTTTTTTAAGGATTGGGGAGACATATCTATAGACAACAGAGAAGAAACTAGTAGGTGTGAGGTGAGGGAGATTGTGTGTATGTGTGTGTGTGTGTGTGTGTGAGTGTATGCGCACACCCACGTGAGAGTGACAGCAAGACCCAGAGACAGAGAGAGAGACAGAGAGACAGAGAGGGAAAAAGGGAGAAGAGAGACAGTAAGGGAGGAAGAGAAAGAGGAGATAGAGGAGAAAGAAAGGGGGAAAAGAGAGAAAAGGAGAAGGAGAGAGAGGGAGAGAAAGAGAGAGAGAGAGAGTGTCAGGGAAACTACATTTTGCTAAAACTTGTGTGGATGGTGCTGAGTGAGGGGAGCAGAACCAGGAGAACATTGTACACAATTACAGCCACATTATGCAAGGACTAACTTTGATAGACTTGGCTCTTCTCAGCAATGCAAGGTTCTAAGACAACTTCAAAAGACTCATGTTGGAAAATGCAATCCACATCCAGAGAAAGAGTTACCGAGTCTGAATGCAGACTGAAGCAAACAGTTTGTTCTCTCTTTTGTTGTTGTTTTGTTTCTTCTTTTTTGCGGTTCATTCCATTTGTTATAATTCTTCTTTGCAACATGACTAATGTGAAAATATGTTTAATGTGAATATATATGTAGAACCTGTATCAGATCATTTGCCATCTTTGGGGGAGAGGGAAGAGGAGAGGAAGGGGGAGAAAATTTGGAACTCAAAAGCTTGCGGAACTGAATGTTGTAAACTGAAAATAAATAATTTAAAAGGGAAAAAAATATTATTGTGCTATAAGAGATAATAAGCAGAAGGATTTCAGAAAAACTTGGAAAGACTTACAAGAAACTGATGCTGAGTGAAGTGAGCAGAACCAGGAGAACATTGTACACAGTAACAGCCACAGTGTGTAATGATCAACTTTGATAGACTTAGCTCTTCTCAGTAATACAATGATCTAAGACAATTCCAAAAGACTCATGATGGAAAATGCTATCCACACCCAAAGAAAGAACTGTGGAGTCTGAATGCAAATCAAAGCATTCTATTTTCTCTTTTTTGTTGTTGTTTTTTTCTTTCTTGTGGTTTTTTTCCTTTTGTTCTGATTCTTTCACAGCATGACTAATGTGGAAATATGCTTAATATGGTTGTACATGTATAGCCTATATTAGATTGCATGCCATCTTAGGGAGGGAGGAAAATATAGAACTCAAAATCTTTAAAAGTTGAAAAGTAAAAATTATTTTTTAAAAAGAAATTGGCAAACACTACAAATCGGAGCCTGTTGTTTTTGTTGTTGATCTCCAAGACTTAAAGTGATAGAGAGAATGCTATAATGCAGATCAAACTCTTAAATGTGCCAACATACTTTTTTTTTTCCAGAGATCCTGAAACATGAAAATGTTTACCAACATAGATAGCACTAAGCAATATCCTAACTCCTGTCCCATGCAAGTTAGGCTAGTTTTTCTTTGAAAAGTTATCGAGACCATCCTGGAAACCTGGGTGGCTCAGGCTGTGGACATAACCTTCTGGTCACCTGAATATCAAAGCAGTCACAAAAAAGCTCCCGTTGCTCTCTGATGCTTGGCTGGTGTAAAATGATGGGCAGGTCATAGGCAAGGGAGATATGCTCGGCCAAATCAACTGGAAATGTCCTCAATGCCTGTCCTTGTTAAGTATCCATCTCCTGCTATGGCTCAGTCAATCTCCTTTTCTTAACTGGAGGCCAATCTATGAGTGTCTCATTTTGTTCCAACACCTAAACTACCCAGAAACTGGTCTGAGTCAGGGCAAACTGAACAACTGTAACCGAAATCAACTTCCTTATAACTTGGACTCATTGCTCCTATTTTTGCCTTTGGGGCCAAGCAGAAGAAATCTAATCAATCTAACACACACACACACACACACACACACACACACACACACACACACACACACACACACCTACTTGAAGACAGTGATCCTATCCTGGCAGGCTGCCTAGTTTCAAAGGTTTCCGTGGCATTGATGCCTTCCTTATACCTGCACTGCCTTACCCGTTTCCTTGTCTTGTCCTGCCCACTGGTCCCTGTGGATTTCCTGGTTTCTGACGACTCATGTGACTTCTGGTTTTTGTTGTTTGGGTTTTTTTTTTTTGGCCTTGCCCTCTAGAGGAAGGATTGTATCTTAATCATTTCTATACCTTTCTCCAGGACCTAGTGCAATGACTTGAAGATAAGGGTGCTTAATCAAGGTATCAATCAAAAACAAATTTATTAAGCACTTACTATATGGCAGGCACTATGCTAAGCACTAGGGATACAAAAAACGGTCCTTGTACTCAAGAAGCTTACGATCTAATGCAGGAAACAAACATGAAAACAAATATACACAAAGCAAGCTATACATATGATAAATAGGAAGTAATTCAAAAAGGGAAATCGCTGTAATTAAGAGAAGTTAGGGAAGACTTCCTGTAGAATGTGGGGCTTTCATTGGGACTGTAAAGGAAGCCAGAGAGGTCAGTAGAGGAGGGAGAGTGTTCCAGGCGTGGGGGGCAGCCTGAGATAGTCCAAGGAGCTGAGAAATGAAGCGTCTTGTTTTTAGAACAGCCGGAAGGCCTGTACTACTGGATCAAAGGGTATGTGTTAAGGAGCAAGGTATAAGAAGACTGGAAAGGCAGAAGGGAGGTAGGGTATGAAAGGCTTTGAATGACAAACAATATTTTGTATTTGTTGTTGGAGGCAATAGGGAGCCGCTGGACTTTGTTGAGTGGGGGGGTAGGGTGGGTGACGTAGTTGGACCTGTACTTTAGGAAGATCGCTTTGGTGGCTTAAGGGAGGGTGAGATTTGAGGCAGGCTGACCCACCAATAGCACTAGACTGGCAGCAGTATCAGAGGAGGGAGGAAGCACATTTGGGAGGTGAAATGGGCAGGTCTCGGCAACAGAGTGCATGGGGGGGAAGGGGGGCAATGAGAGATAGTGAGGTGCCCAGGATGGCCCCGGACTGAGCCGGAGGGATTGAGAGGAGGGTACATGCCTCTGTAGTAATAGGGAAGGTAGGACTGGGGAGGGTTTAGGAAAACAGAAAAGCAGTTCTATTTTGGACATGTTTAAGTAGAGAGTTTATCAGATTTTTTAAGTTTAAGTTTTTGGTTTTTTTTTTTTTTTGGCCACACTCATTTCCCAATATACCCCACTGCATAGACCCTTCTCTTACGCAATTTTCTATAGCCGTAGATCCCTACCTACCTCTCTACTGAATGGAAGGAAGAGTATTACATCATCGGTCCTCCAAGACCCAAATTTGAGCAATTCAGTTAGTCTACAACCACCTGCCTTTTATTCTTTTTATTTGCATTATTGCATTATATTGTTATTCTGCTCTATTATTGCAGCTAGGTGGCGCCATAGTGCACTGAGCACTGGGTCTGGAGTCTGGAAGACCCGAGATTAAAGCTAGCTTCAAACACTTATTAGCTGCATGACCCTGGGCAAGTCACTTAACCCTTATTTGCCTTGGTTTCATCATCGGTAAAATGGGCATAATAACAGCACCCACATTCCAGGGCTGTTGGGAGGATCAAGTGAGAATTAACCATTGTAAAGGCTTAGCAGAGTGTCTCACACACAGCTACATAAATGTTACCTGTTGCTCTGATTCTATTTTTTTTTTTGCTTCACATCAGTTCATATGAATCTTTCCATGTCTCCTGAATTCCTCATTATTTGTTATTTCTTATGATGCAGTTATATTCCACCTTAATTTTGCTTAGTCTTTCTCCAGCCAATGGGCACCCATTTTATTTCCAAGTACTTGCTATGACAAAAAGATGCTATATTAAATTGAATGTGCCCCCAAGTTTTCTAAGATCCTCGTTGTATTGAATGTTATTCCTTCTGTGAACTTCTTCTGAATGCATTTTAACCATTTGTTGGAAGAGACTTACAAACTCTCCATGAGGAAACTCTCTACGAATACCAGGGAGCTGAGGTTCTGGTGGATAACAAGCACACGGCACCTGGAGAAGACCTGAGTTCAAGTCCTGCCTCTGACATTTACTGTGTGACTTAATCTGTCTGCCTTAGTTTCCTCATGTGTCAAATGAGGATCGTAGTAGTACCTACTTCTCAGGGTTGTTGTGAGGATAAAATGAGATAATGTTTGTAGAGCATTTTGTGAACTTTAAGGTGTTATATGAGCACTACCTATTATTAATTCAGTCTGGCAAACACACTTAAGAATTGCCCAAGACGTTGAGAAGTTGTGACTTGCTCAGGATCACCCTGGGAACAAAGGTTTTCCTGACTCTGCAGCCAGCTCTTTATCCATTCTGTAACATTGCCAATTCCAATTTGTCTCTCCTAAAATGTGGGACACAGAACTGAACACAATACTGCAAGTGTGTTCTGACCAGGGCTAGGGTAGAAACCAGTTGTATTATCACCCTTCCAATTTACGTACATCTACAAATAGAACTAAAGATTGCATGAGCCTCTCTAATGTCTCTGCTACACTATTGACTTATGTTGAGCTTGTGAGGGCACTCTGACCCCCAGGTCATTTTCCACTTAACTCACTTGCATCTATCTCCTATTCTCTTCTAACATGGCTACCCCATCACCTCTCACTTGGATTATTTTAACAGCCTTTTAATTGTTCTTTTCTTCCAAGTCTCTCCTTTTTCCAACTCATCTTCTAACACCTTCCAAGATGATCTTCTTAAAGCACAGATCTGACCCTTTATGACCTCACTCCATATTATATCTGACCCTGTTATCATTCTCCTGCTCAAGATTCTTCAGCAGCTTACTATCACCACTTGGATAAAATACCAACTCCTTAAATTTTGCACATAAAGCCCTTTGCAATTTGGTTTTAGCTGACCTTTCAGGACATCTCGTTTGACTCTCCTTCATGTACTACTCCACATTTACAACTAAACTGTGCTACTGTCTACTTGAAATTCCCTCTTCTGCGGCAGCTAGGTGGCACCATAGAGTACAGAGCACTGGCCCTCGTTCAAATCTGACCTCAGATACTAGTTGTGTGACCCTGGGCAAGTCACTTAACCCTAATTGCCTAAAAAAAAGAGAGATTCCATCTTCTTCCTTTGCCTTTGAACAAGCTATCTCATATGCCTAGAATGCACTCTCTTCCCACAATCCTTAGATTCCTCCTAGACTCAGCGCAGATGCTGCCGCCCATGCAAAGCCTTTGTCATCTACCTAGTTGCTAGTATCTTTTCCTCGAAATATCTGATATTTACATATCTGTGTACCTGTCCCATTCCCCAGTAGAGGAAAAAGGAGGGAGGAACTGCTTCTGGGGCTCCCTACATGGGACTTCAGCAAAGTCACTTGAATTCTTTGGATCTCCAATTCTTCATCTGTAAAATGAGAGGGATCTGCCTGGCTAGCTGATCTCCACATTCCCTTCTAGCTCTAAGGCTATGCTCAGGTCTTCACTGTACCATCTTACCCACGAGGACATCATGAGAATTTGTCAAATATTTGCAGGCCCTCTTCACTATCTCCTCGATTATGTCGATGCTATCCTTTTTAGTCTTGGGGTTGGGGGGTGGAGGAGAGAATCTGGTAATTTTTGAAGCACGTTCATAAACTAGAATCTAAGAGCATTTACAAAAAAATAGTCTAGTGAGAGATACAGTTCAAAACAGAGGGAATGGAAACAGGAACAAAAGGCAGGCAACTATTGCTGTGCTCCAATTATAGCTAAAACGGGTGGGGCAGTTTGGAAAGGACGTGAAAGATTTCAAAGCAAAAGTGGACCCAGTGATGAACAAGAGGACTGAAAGTGGGGGGCGGGGAGGAGGGGGAAGATCTTCTATTCCTACCTTTGTTTCTTGACCATAACCAATTTTTTTTTTTCTCTGAATCAATGGCCATCCAATTTCTCAAAGTAAAAATAAATCAGATCTTGTAATTTTTCTTTATCCCTATGCCAATTCCGTGCCCCCCCCCAAAAAAAACCAGCAAACTAATGAATCAAGCATGATTTCCTTATTTGTGTTAGGTGATTCTTCCATGATGGGTCCAACCATTCGTCTATGAAACCAAGAGCTCCAGTTCCCTAAACCTCCTCCGGACCCAATTAATGTTGGGCCAGCAGTTGTTTGCTGCTAACAGATATTCTCTGGGATGCAAATATATTTAAGAGGATATATGTTATCCAAATATACTTACTCATTAATGACAACCTAACTGGTTTCCCTAAAGACTTTTCCTGACTTGCTACCATTTTTGCTTCTCACACGCCTACCATCTTCTACCTCTTCCTCCTAAGAAACCAACCAACCACTTATCTTAGGTACTCAAAGACAAAAGTGAAGATATCCCTGCTTTCAACCTAGTGCACTGAGCAATGGCGGGTACCCTTTTGGGCAGCATTAAACTAAATCGGCGCATTGGCTCACTCCGAGCCCTGAAAGTTAAGGAAAGGGGAAAGATGATCAGTCCCAGCTCTAGAACTTGGAATTAAGGAGAGGAAATGGTTGTTACTCAGGGTGCTGTGCAGCGTGATTCTAATTGTATCTTAGGCAAGTTTAAAGAAAATGAGGACCAAAAAGTTGTATCTTCCAAATTAGGCAATTGAATGATAGCTTAAAATCCTTCTAGGTCTAAAATTGTATGCATTTCTTATCCCCTGGCCCTCTCAATTAACCATTAATTTAATGTAACTTCAAGCAGGGACTGTTCCCATGGAAGAGAATCCTTCAGCCTGGTCCACTCATTTATGTTCTCTTAATGTCTCAATCCAAACTAAAGTGAAAATTTCCTGTCCTGGTAACTGAAATCTAAGCAATTGACCTGTAGAGTCCTGACGATCCACGTGACCTGAGTTGAACACCTGCTAGAACTCTGGCTTCTTAACAGTTACGGACGGGAAAACTCGGCTGAGAAATCTGTAGGCACCTGAGACTGGCAAAGGGTGGCGGGGCCACATTCCTGGGAGGTCAGGGCATGAGTCATAGAAACAGAAACTACCACTAGATGAATAAACTTCTCTCAATACCAGATTTGGGAGGTAGGAAGCAAGGCAGCTGTGCTATTGGGTATCAGTATAGCAATTGGCTTAAGGTAAAGCAATTGGATTTTCCTGGAGGATGCATATTCATTAAATGTGTTACATACATTTGTATAGTGATTGGCTAGTTAAATATAAAAAGCCGTAATGTAGAGTTGTTCAGCAGATTGGCCCATATGTAGGGGAAGGAAGGCTCATTCAGGAAATTATGCTAGTTGGGACAAGACTCTATGGTTTTAATACTGATTGGGTAACACTTGGGCGAGAATGAGAAAACTTCATAGTCCATTTAGACCCTCCCCTCCCCCAATTTCGACACTAAGGAAGCTGAGATCTATAAAATTCCCACTGTTTACTAACATGTTTACTAACACCTATTACGCTGACTAATGTGAGAATTTAGAACTCAGGTCTGTGGGGTCAGAGTCAATGGTCTTTTACCACACTGGCCTATGAGCTGTCCCTTACCCTACCCCAACCCATATTAGGAAAAAAAAATCCAAGTACACATAGACATGAATAACAATGCAATTTTATCAACACCTGTTCTCTACATGGCACAATCACTCACTGAGCTGAAAATGGAACTCTGAAACCCCAGGACACCATTGCATAAGAATTATAAACTAAGCAGACCCCAAAAATCTATCCCAGTTTATGACAGAATTGGAAAGATAGAGCTATTGACTTCCTAGATTTCTTTGATGTCAAATAACAAATCCTGAGTATTCTCCTAGGGTCAGCTGACACCATCCATCAAAGTTCTCTGGATGTGAGGTCAGCCCTTCCTAGGAATGTCCCTATGGTTAGCTGGAAAAGCTTTTTTTTTTTTTTCCCCTTTCCTTTATGACCTTCATGGCCGGTCTTAGAAGTGGCCCCTGCAGGAGGGAGGGACTGATGTGGAAACACTAACACAGCCTGTTAGACTGGTTCATAGTTAAAAGTTCTTTCTGGCTGAAGTCTCAAACTGCATACTCCCTATTTTAAGGGAAGCTTCTAAGTCCTCATCTAAATGCATGAGGCATCTACCATAAGGGTTGTGCTAAACAAGAGTGTACTCTCTGAACTCTCAAATTGATAACTGGTCCAAGGATATGAATGTGTAATTCAGTGGAAGAAATTTAAGCCGATGAAAAAAGTGATGACACCCCATCTAAGACGTTTAAGTACAGGCAGCTGAATTCTCTCAACACTTACTCCCAAACAATACTTATACAATATTTAAAAATAATGCCTCAAATCAAACTTTGGAGCAGCAGAGCCAACATGAGACATTTTTCCAGCCTAAGACAACTTAGGAGGTTAGTAGGAGAGCCCTGTGACACCGGCGTGGGCACCAGAATGAACACAGTGAGATGGCTACAACAGCATAAGTAGCTTTAGGAGCCCCAAGCTAAGAGATATTAAGAGGGTTGGACAACTGGTCTGGGATTACAGGGGACCCTTTGCTGGCACTGGGTGCAACTGGTGTTCATTGGCAACTATTGTCCATTAACAGTTCTGGGTCACAGTTACAGGGTGCAGAGGAGTGTTTGTGGTTAGTCACAAGGGAGCAGGAGACCTGGTCAAAGTTTCAGGGCCAGCAGAAGCACTAGCATTACTGGTTGCAGGAGAACAGGGGACCTGATCACAATTCCAGGGCTAGCCTTTGTGATTGCAGGAGATCATGAGCCTTCCCTGGGGAAAGACCATACCTCTCCCTGGATCATACCACCTTGGAGGAAGCACTGAAAACTTGCAGACCCCCAGAACTAGTTCCGAAAACAGCAGGGTGAAAAAAGGGCAGTGGCTCCCCAATCCCAGGTGAGTAGATCTCAACTTTAACATAAAGTACAGTCAAGAAATAGGTTGGAAAAATGGGGAAACAGCAAGAAAAAAAAAAAGAAATTCACCATAAAAAGCTATTGTGGTGGCAGGGAAGTCCAAGATATAAACTGAGCAAAGAAATGTGATAACATCTAGAAGCAATGTCTCAAAGAAACTTGCTAATTAGACCCAAGGGCAGCAAAATTCCTGGAAGAGTTAAAGAGGTAAGATTGGTAGAGGAAAAATTAAGAAAAGAAATGAGAATGATGCAAGAAATTATAAAAAGAGAACCAAAAGTTTGGGGAAAAGCACAAAAATATACTTATAACTTCTTCAAAAAACACAATTGGCCTAATGGAAAATGTCTGGGCACCACAACTGAAGTGATATTATCTAAAGGACACTGAGAAAATAGAAATCATAAGAGAACTATTTAAATTCCTATAGTGGAAGATGATACTTGTAACTCTTTATCATTATTAGAGGAGTTAGGAACCAACATAGACAGAGGGCACAGGTAATGAATGAGTCAATTGGGATTATCTCCCCTCCCCCCACCCCACCCCCCCAAAAAGAGAAAGAGGGATGCACTGGGAGAAGGGAGTAGAACAGGGAAATTTTTCTCACATTAAAAAAAGGCACAAAAGGATGAACTTTTATAGTGGAGAGGACAATGGGGGAGGGAGAACAATACTTGAACCTCACTTATCATTGGAATTGGTTCAAAGAGGAAAGCTTACACACACACACACACACTCGGCTGGGTATAGAAATCTAATAGACTCAATAGGGAAATAGCTGAGAAAGGAGAAAAGAGAAAGAGGGATGATAAAGACAGATTAAAGGAGGCAGTGGTTATAGGCAAAATACTTTTGAGGAGGACCAAAGTAAAGAGAAAAGAAACAAGAAAATGGGATGGAGGGAAATACACTTAGAAATCATAACTGTGAATGGGAATGGGAGGAGCTTACCCATAAAACGGAAGCAGACAGCAGAATGGATCACAAAGCAGAATCCAACAATGTTGTTTACAAGAGACACACTTGAAACACAAAGACACCCAGAAAGTTAAAATAAAGGGCTAAAGTAAAATCAAATATGCTTCAGCAGAACTTTTAAGGACTTTTGAAGGCATGATCTCAAAGTAAAAGTAAAAATGGATCTAATTAAAAGAGATAATAACAGAAACTGAATTTTACTAAGACAGAAAGCGTCCCTGATAAAGGCTTCATTTCTCAAGTATCTTAAGAACTGAGTCAATTTATAAAAATAAAAGCCACTCTCTGTATGCCAAAGAGATCATTAAGAAAGGGGGAGGGGGAGGGGGAGGGGAAAGAGAGAGACAGAGACACACAGAGAGAGAATGAATCTCTACATACAAAAATATTTATAGCAGCTCTTTCTGTGGTGGCAAAGAATTGGAAACTGAGGAGATGCCCATGAATTGGGGAATGGCTGAACAAGTTGTGGTATATGAATGTAATGGAACACTACTGTTCTATAAGAGCAGGCAGATTTCAGAAAAACCTGGACTTACATGAACCGATGCTGAGTGAAGTGAGAACTAGGAAAACATTGTACACAGTAACACTGTGGAATGAACGACAATGCTTGACTTAGCTCTTCTCAGCAATACAATGATCCAAGACTGTTCAAAGACCTATGATGGAAAACGCTATCCATATCTAGAGAAAGAACTGGAATCTGAACATAGATTGAAGCATACCATTTTCACTTTCATTTTTATATGTTTCTTTTTCTTTTTCTCTGTTTCTTCTTTTACAACATGACTAATGTGAAAATGTTTTACTTTACTGCACATATATAACCTGTATCAGATTGCTTGCTGTCTTGGGAAGGGGGGAAGGAGAAAAATTTGCAACTCATAATCTTTCAAAAACTGAATTTTGAAAATTGGCTTTACATCTAATTGAAAAACAATAAAATACTATCAAATAAGAACAAAAAAAAATTAAAAATAAGAGCTATTCTCCAATCAGTAAATGGTCAAAGGATATGAACAGGCAGGTTTCAGGAAAAAAAATAAGCTATTGATAGTTATATTGAAAAGTGCTCTAATCAAAAAAATATGAACAGTTTTCAGATGAAGTAATCAAAGTTATCTACAGCCATATGAAAAGAACTTACTATTGATGGGAAAATGAAAATTAAAATACTTCTGAGGTACTATACTTCATACCTGTTAGACTGTCTAATAGGACAGGAAAGGAAAATGATGGGGATGTGGGAAAATGAGACATTAGTGAACTGATTCAACCATTCTGTAGAGCAATTTGAAACTATGCCCAAAGGGCTATGAAACAAGCAATGCTACTACTAGGTCTGTATTCCCAAAAGAGATGAAAAACAAAAAGGACCTATACACAGAAAAATATTTATAGCAGCTCTTTTCTGGTGGTACAGAATTGGAAACTGAGGGCATGCTCATCAATTGGGGAACAGTTAAATTATGGTGTGTGATTATGATGGAACACTACTGTGCAGGATACTCTAATAGAATACTATAAGCAGGATGATCTCAGAAAAGCTTCCAAAGACATATATAGAGCCGATGCAAAATGAAATATACCTTGTCCAAAGTAACAAACAGCAATATTGTAAGATGATTACCAGTGAATGACTTATTCTCAGCAATACAATGATCCAAGACAATTCTGAAGGACTTATGATGAAAAATGCTATCCATCCCCAGAGAAAGAATTGATGGTGTCTGAATACAGATTGAAGTGTACTTTTTTACTTTGAGGGTTTTTTTTGTTCATGTTTTCTTTCACAACATGACTAATGTGGAAATGTTTTGCATGATTGTCCATGTATATATAACCTACGTTGAACTGCTTGCCTTCTTAATGAGGGGGGAGTGGGGATGGGAAGGGAGGAAGGAAAAGAATTTTCAACTCCAAAGTTTGAAAAATGAATGTTAGAAATTTTTACAGTGAAATGTTGAAAAATAATTTTTTAAAATTGTTTTTACATACAACTGGGGGAAAATAAAATGTAATGTGTAATGTAAAATATGTAAATACATATGTAAATATGTAAAAAATGTAAAATAAAAAGTACTCTAAAACAACTCTAGGGTACCACCTCACACCTATCACAAATGACAAATGCTGGAGGGATTGATGGAAAATATATACACTAGTATCCTGTTGCTGGAGTTGTGCATTACTCCAATCATTCTGGAGAACAATTATGAACTATGCCAAAAAGGCTACAAAACTGTGTATATCCTTTGACCCAGCAATACCACAAAGAGATCAAAGGAAAAGAAACTATATACAAAAATATTCATAGCAGCTATTTTCATGGTGATAAAGGATCGGAAATTAGGGGGATGCTCATCAATTGGGGAATGGCTGAACAAGGCGTGGCATATGATTGTGATGGAGTACTACTGTGACATAAGAAATGACGAATGGGAGATTTCTGAGAAATCTGGGAAGACTTGTATGAACTGATAAAGGAAAATGAGCAAGAGAGAAATGGAGAAAATTTGGAACTCAAAAACTTGTGGAACTGAGTGTTGTAAACTAAAAATAAAAAATAAATTTAAAAAAAAGGAAATTGAACAACAAATGATAAAAACAATAACAAAATACTGTAAAAAAACCCAACAACAAAACAAACCACAACACAACTCTGACTGAGCAATGTTCAACCACCATTCCACAAGACACATGATAGACGTGTTACTCACCTCTTGACAGGTAGACAATAGACCCAGAATGCTGACTGAAATATTTATTTTTTGGATTTGGCCAATGTAGGAATTTGTGTTGTAACAAGGGCTTTGTTTTTCTTTCTTTTTCAATTGGAAGTGGGAGGGAGAAAGGGCAGATTTTTGTTCCATGAAAAAAATAAACATGCCTCCCTGCCAAAAAGAGCCGACTCTGCTAGATCAGTGCCTGAAATCTCCTCTGTGCCTCGAGCCTTTAAGTAGCACCAGAAAGAGATGTTAATTAAAAACAATCACTTAGCACTCAAAAAAGAAAGCATAGCATGCTGGAAGTCTTGGGAGGCATTTCGAAGCCTGGATTAGAGTCTTGGTTCCCCTATTTGTGAGCTCTGTGTTTATATGTTCCAGTTGTGGTAAGTTTTGGGACCTCAGTTTTCTTTGGACTAGCTGATTTTTAAGGCCTCCTATCATGTGGAAATGTCTGTGTACACACAGAACTTGTGGAAGGTCAAGTAAGCAAAACACTACCACTTTCCTCATGACCTTCAATAAAAGGCTGGGGCCCTCTAGTGGTAGGCTACAGAAAAAAATTTGCCACTGCAGAAATCCAAAACAAGCCTTGTTTATTCTTCCCAAAATGAAGCCTCAGAAGACCAAGGAAATATTTCAGGATGAGCATTTATAAAGCAGATTTCCAGTTTTTATTTTTAAAAAATGTTGAGGCAATTTTTTTTTTTTATTAGTGGGCAGTGTTCAGCAGAGACACTTGACAGCTATGTGAACCTGGGCAAGTCACTGAAATCCTTTGTGCCTCAGGCGCTTACTTAATTATAATTCAAAGGCTGGATGTGAATCTGTATTAGCAATGAGTTCCCAACGTTTCCCAGATCCTGAGTATTTGGCAAGAAAAAAGTCCCCCACAGCAAAGAGTTCCTGGGTTCAAAACCTAGGGCCTTCTTTGTTAGAATTAGACTCATCTGAAACACTCGGATGAAACAAATCATTTTTCATGGAAAGATACAATTATTCAGAGATACAAATGAATGCCAATGAGTAACACAAGGATTCTCTGTGGAAGTTAAAGTGTTTATTGATGTGTTTAAACTTTGTACATTCCCCACAGACCACAGTAAGGAGTTTGCAGGTTAAGTTTAATCTGTGCATAGTGGGAGAGACATGGATGGGAAAGGGGAAAAGGGAGAAAACCCAAAATCACAGGAAAATAGAAAAAATACACCACAGGTTACCAGAACCTCCAAATTTAAAAAAAGCTGTGAGCGTCAACATCAACTATACAAGCATTACAAAGACATGATGGTGAATGAAACAAAAATCATCACTGCTCTCCATGGTGTCTATAGATCCAGTTTTCTATAAAAGTTGCAGTATCCTTTTTCCAAATGAAAGCAAACATTCAAGTTTTTCCACCCTCCGATGACCAGGGGTTCGAGGGGGGAGTGTTATAAGCAGCCCAACCCCCGCCCCATGACTATAATATTCTTCAGGTGGATACCAAATAACCTGGTGACAAGGGTAAGGGAGAGGTAGTGAGATGAAAACATGTTTCAAAGGGCAAATGCCAATGAAGGCAAAAATGCAAAGCCCGGTTCAAGGAAGGAGAAAAGTCAAATGAACTTGATTTGTTTTGGGGGCAGGGGGAAGGGGGGTTACAAATCAGAACAAGGAGGAATGGCAGAGCATTGAGCACAACTGCACAGACTTGAAGGAAAACAGACTTAAGGAGAAAAGTCGTTACAGTTACCACCCTATCTGTGTACATCATGCTGGAGAAAAGACCTCGAAACACAACCTTAGTTTCTTCAAATGTCTTGGTGCATGCAAACACCAAGTAATCCAGCAGGGGAAGCACCAGATCTCTAAGAAACTAATTCTTTAAAAAGTAGTGTTGAAGAGATGCCACACAACGTGCTGCACTAGTCCAGCACCTCATCTCCACCTTTCATTTGATCAGTTTGCAACTTTCCACAAATTCATTTAAAGTTAGAATACTGCTTTTATATATAAAAGCCAGAATGATAAATGAGCTACAAGTTCATTTATACAATGCAGTTGGTACAAACGACCTTCATATACAGTCTATCAGAAATAAAAATCAACATCTTCCATTTATATAGAGAGCTTGTGTGAGACAATACAATAGAATTGAAATTTCAGATTAATTTAAAAAAAGAAAAAACTACAGTCATATATCTGCAATAGATCAATTTTCATTTCATTTAAGAAGATTTATATATCATATAGTTATATTATCATTTTTCACCCATTTAAAAGAATGGAAATTGCAACTCTACAGTAGTACTTATAGTCTTAATGATCCAGGAGTTCTGAATGTAAGATGAAATCCTCTTGAAGCAACAGTTGGTCAGTAGTTGATCCAAAACACTGGACCCCTTTTGGCCCGCCTTTCCCACTTCCTTTCCCACCAGGAGTGCTGCACTTTCACACCACTTAAATTTGCATCTGCTCCAGGTATTTGTAAGTTGGATTCTCATAGCCGTGGTTCTGCATCTTGTTCAGGTGGCGCTCCTCAGGAGTGAGCATGGGGTCAACCTGGAAAAATGTTGCAAAGCAAGAGTCAAGGCTACATAGTCTAAAATAACTGGATCTTCACGGGTCTACCAGTAGATACCTACCACCTTTGCTCAAACAATTGATTTGAGGATCCTAAACCTGAGTCAAC
>CM053622.1:676547529-676596854 GCA_028646595.1 Phalanger gymnotis
AAGGGTCTGGAAGCCCGAATTCAAACCTAAGTAACAGAAAGTATGGCTCCTTACCTCCACAATCCCATGGCTAATGGTGCCATACTGCCTCTTCCTCAGCATCACCAGGCTGATGACAATGACGGTGGCAATGGCTACTGCAATGACCAGCAGGCCAATGAGAGCACTGCTGCTTAGGCTGAAGTCATCTCGTAGTGATCCTTCAGACTCCTGAAATTACAACCCACCAGGTAGGGAAAAAACCAGCAAGAACCCTCAGGTTACCTTCTGTACACAATGAAAGCTTCCCTAGGAGCTAGTGCCTCACTGAGGGCACTCAAGTAACAAACTACTACATCTATCCCTCAAATACAATGAAACACCAACACACATACATATCATGACTCTCAATCAAATGAACATATTTAGACACTTTGGTGCAAAACTCTAAATATGTGCCCAAGTGTAAGCCCCTACAAAGGTTTTAAACTTATCTCCCAAAGGGCTGAAAAATCAAGATCTAACAAAGTGCTGAAGGTATGTTAAAAGTAGGTTGAATGTAAGTCTCCTTTCCAGCTCAAATGAAGGAAGGGGGAATAGAGAAGCCTCAGAAAGAAATGGCACTATGCCCTGGGACTACATACATACCGGCTCTTCCACAAGTCCTCCAACTCTTTCAGCATTGAAAATCATTTCTTTAACATCCAGGGTTTCGTCAATGACCTAAAACAGTCATGAAGGGATCAGTGACTGTGCAGAAGGGGAGATTTAGGATGGAACACTTGGGAGATGTTGTTTATCCTCTGTACCAACAGGAATGTGGCAGAGGAAATCAAATATATCCCTCTGAACACCAGCCACTCGCACTGCCCATGTTCCATCCCCCAAATTAAGGGACAAGTATGTAGGCAAGACTATGCTGCAGCTGTCCAAGTGTTTCAGAAAAGCACTGGCTCTTCAGCCCGTCGTGAAAATTTTCCGTTATCATGACACTGATTTAAGGTTACTTAAAACACAAACCACACATCAGTGTGGTACAATATTTTGGGTTCCACAATGCCAGGAGATTTGGCTTAAGTATCAAACTTCAATAAACATAACCCAGAAAGTAAAGCTTTAGGGAATAGGGCTGTGAAAACAAGACAAAACTCCTGGCAATCTGAGAGCCAAACATAACGTCTGCCCCTCGGTCAAGTTACCAACCCTCCATTCAATTGAATGTGGCCTCCTTCTAGCATCTCTAGGCTTTCCAGCTACGAAATTATTCCCCACCCCGCAATAGTTCAAAAACTAATAGGCAATGACAAGCTCTGCTACTGCCGTAATAGAGGTTCTCTACTCCCTCTTCAAACCCAGATGTGAATCAGCATAGTAAGTCTGTAAGCAGCTTCAGCCCAGACCGACTAAATCTTCTGGCACCATAAGGATAATGCACACATGTTTATTCATCTGTAAAGCATCTGAAACAATGCTACTCACTTTAATTATACTCTCAAAATGAAAATGAGAGGGGAGGAAGAAAAAAAGAAAGCTCACCACATTCTCATCCACTTTATTCTTGCTGTTAATCACTTTCTCTTCCGCGCCAATCAGTCCATCTAGCTCTGCCACACCAGACCCTATACACAAAAAGATTGCTAATGAGGTTCCGAGAACTTGGAGGCCTTTTTAAACCTCATAATGTCAAAGACCACCGAAGGAATAGGTGACCCTATCACACACAACTGCTAATACATTGCTTTTTTCCCTTACGTTTTAGGAGATGCACTATGAACTATAATGAGGAATGACACTGGTGCTTTTTGGAAGACTAATATGGTTATGAAAGAAGGGAAGACAGCACTGACCTAGAAAAATGGAAGCTGAAGTCCTGAGAGATTCCCAGGGTATAATGAATAACCTACACAACACAATCTTTCATAATGCAGATCAATTTCTATCATTCCCTACCTGCTCCTGCTGGCACCCTTTACAATTCCATCGGTGATTAATGAAGGAATTGACCCAGAGATGGGAATATTCCTAACTTAAATGTGATGGGGAGGGTATCGTTTCAAGCACAGAATATCATGATCAAACATCATACATTTAATGGTGCTATATGACACATTAAGTATCATAGTGTGAACAAATCCAGAAACAGAGCAAATTCCCTATTATTTTTAAAGTACACAGACTGAGAGAATGAAAAAGAGAAGAAAAGAAGAAGAAAAGAGAGAAGATGGGGGGGGGGGAGAAAAGAAGAGATAGGAGGTAGAAAGGGAGGAGGAGGAAGAAAAGGAGATGGAGGTACAAAGGAAGGAAGGGAGAATAAGAGTTCTAAACAAATGGACCTGCCAGTATATTGTATATACTAAGTAGTTCAGACCCAAATATCAGCACATAAAAAGGTATTGTCCTTCTTTGAGAAAAAGACAACAAAGCTTTAAGTCAGGAAAGCAAAGCTTTTCAGCTCACAAACAGTACTTAACATTCAGCAATTAATAACAGAGCTACCAGAGTTGCTGAGTTTGCAGCTTTGCTAATGCATGATGCATTAACTCATTATACTGAAGCCAAAGCAGGCACGATTTTTCTCAGGCCTCCCTTTTAAGGAAAAGCTGCAGACTTGGCTGTTGGTTAAGTTAAATAAGGACAGGTTTTATTGTCTCGAAAATACCAAGGAGACAGCAATGCTATGCTCCAACTATTTGAGAAAGAAGAACCTGGAAATTTATTGCTTCAATCATGATGCTCACTCTTAGTGAATTCTAATTTTAAAAGCTCACATTTTATGAAGCTACAGCCTTAGAAAAATAAATGGAGGCATTAAGTTAATGAGATAAAAAATTCCAACCAGCAATTGAGACTGACTTAATTCTTTCTGTGCTGTGACTTAAGTGTTTCTTTTAAAATGACAACAATTCATTTCGATTTTATGGCCTCATGAGTCAAACAAGTAATTTCTAGAGAGCAAGAAATAGATAATAACCTTAGAAGAAGTCAACAATTTACCTAAAGAAATAGTTCAGGAAATGGCAAATTTCTTAGCACTGAGGAAGTACCAACTATACGGTCATATCAACTAAGATTTCTCAAAAAATTCTGGACAACTCAACTTCACTAACACTCCAAGTGACACACAGATGCAGACAAATTCCCAAGAAAACAGACACTAAAAATCTTAGTGTTCTACTTAGACCACTTAATTAAATTAGGAGACTGATCACTAATAGGAAATTCACATTAAGGTGGATGAGGATGCACTCACATGAATGCACTATCCAGGCCCACCTAGATGTGCTCTACCACAGATCACTTTAACTGTCCTCTAAACACGACAGAATAGGGCTCTTGGCCATATCCTGTTTACATAAGGATGTCAATCAAGAGAACATTAGGGAACTCTCCAGTGATAGTCTGATGCTGCAGAAGGAGCATGGTGCTACCAAAGGCTGTTAAGAGGATCCAACGACCACCAACTTTTAGACAAGGTGCTGTTCTGAGCATTGAGGAGGAGCATGGTACAGTGGAGAGAGCACCTGATATAGGGGTCCAGAGAACTGAAGTTCTGAGTACCAGCTCTGCCACTTAAGGGCATGACTAAACAAGATCCCATTTCTCATTATTAGTTTCTTCAATAGTAAAATAGGGGTCACACTTGTACTACCTAAAAGTGCTCTGTAAACAAAGAACTGGCACACAAACGTGGAACGTTCTCAGAGGGACGATGACACATAGGCAAAAAGCTTGTTATGCAAACGTTCCATAGATGCAAATTAGTAACCAACCCATAACTTATAATCAAATTACTCATAACACAGTTTAAGAGACTTGGTCACATAGATAATATCTGTTATAGACCCAGGTCTTCCTGACTCCGAGCCAAGTCATGGAGAGCCTCTACCCATTACACCAGGATGCCTCTCAAAGGTGCTAACTCTGGAAGTCATTAAATTCCAGTTTGTTTCCCAAACGAGCCATTTCTTCCATCACAGTTTCTAATGATTTACGGAAATTCTTGTCATTCAGACTTGTAAGTTAGAAAGAAGAGCTTTGTGAAGATGAAGGACTTCTAAAAAGGAGGATAAAAGGTGAAGAAGAAACAAGAGATCGTTGGCTAAGACTAATACTGCTTGCTGACAAAAACATCCCTCAGTAATTCAAGATTAAGTCCAGACACATGTATGTCCATCAACTACTACATCAGAGAGGCCGGAAGAAGGCTAGACCAATTCCTGAGCACTACGAGGAGGTGCCCCCTTTGGCTGCCCCATTAGTGCTATGACTGAAAAAATGAGATGGGGGAAAAAAAATCAGGTGATGGCATGAAACATAAAATGAAACTACCAACACACTGAGGAAGTGGAAAGGGATGGAAGGCTTATATAAGGCAGCAGCTTTCACAAACCAACCTTTTTTCATTGGGTGGTACAAATCCGGCTGGGTGTCTAGCAGAAGGGAAAACAACAAACACAAAATAGCAAAAAAGAGGAGATTAAGAAAATGGCTCTCTTCAAGTTTCTTGTTTTTAGCTTTTGCTACTTCTGTTAAGAATAAGGGGCTTTGTCTTAAAAAAACAAGACAAAAACTCCATTCTTCCCCTAAAATAATTCCTGAAACCCCCTAATATTAAGACCCAAAGATTTATTAGAGGATATTTTGGTGGAAAAGAAGGGAGAGTTTGGCAGTTCTTGGGCACTTGACAGTAACTACAGGATAGCAGGCCCCTAAGAGATGAAGCTTAGTCTGTAGGGTAGAGTTCCTTGGAGGAAAAAAAGGAGAAATCTAAATTAGGATTATCTGTGACATATTGACAAAGTAATATTGTCACTTCTAGGTACCCAGTTTGATGTATAACCAAAATGATGTGCCCTTAGAATATGAAAGAACCGTGGCCAGCTAAAAGGGTGTACATTTCTGAGGGGTTGTAGTGGTATCTGGTGGGGAAGACAGCTTTAGGAATAATGCAGTGAAACAGGGCACCCTTAAATGTTACTTAATCAAAACTCTGTACCCCAAGAAAATCAGGACAATGGAGATTTTTATTGCTCTTCTGACCCGAAGGCAAAGTCCAATTCCACCAGCTCTTTCTCCATAAATCCCATCATCTCCCTTCTGCTAATAGAACTAAGGTTTAATGCAATGACTATGGCACATGACTATATGCCCATAAGCAGCCTATTGACCATACTTCTCAGTGGGCACTGGGCCTAGGAGCTTGTTTACTTTCAGTGTGCATTCAAAGCATTTCAAGTCCTTTATGAAGACACACATCTGCTTCCCATCAAACCCATCCCACTGTTCCAAATAAAGGAGCTCAGTGCCCTGGCTGCCAAAGAGAGGTGACACTTTCAGCCATACATACCTTCATTCTCAGGTAAGGATGGGAAAGGATGGAATGAGTGGAAAGGTGGAACCTCATCACTTTCTTCAGAACTAACTCGGACATCTACTGGAGACTCTGAAATGGATGATGTAAACTGATCCATATCAGCACGCTGTTCTTGAAGTAGTTCATCTAAAAACAGAAAAAGAGCAAAATAAAATAAAATACTTTTCACAAGCCTCTAGTTTTCAAAGGTTTTCAAGAAGGCAACTGTTTGTAAGGTAAAAGTAAATATGATTTTAGAAAGACAGATGTTCTTGACTTGGTTGAGGGGAAAGGAATGGGGAAAAAACAGGACTAAGAAACAGCAGTTGTGAAGAAAAAAAAAAGTTACCAGGCTACTTCCTAAACTCTTGCATTTCAAACCCTACATTTTCCTCCTATATTCAAATTATTACAAGGTCAGTGAAACAGAAGGCATTTCTTGATCAAAGTCACTACAGCAACTCCTATGCCATTTTCCTAGGTTTGGGAATATAAGTCCTACAAAGAAAACGTTTTTAATCTTCAAACGAATAAAGTATTGGCATAATAATTCTCAGTTTCACTGACTTCAGTTGTTCCCATCCCCTCTAGTTTCTTCCCACCACAATTAGTAGCAATTAATTCTAGACAGGAAAAAATCACTAGTTGCTACCTACCAATTTCTTCCTGGATTTCCTGGGCCACGTAAGGTACTTTGTATAACAGGGACAGACTCTGATTTCTTCTCTCTTCAATCACATGGAGATGTGTCATTACCTAACCAGGCACAAACATGGTTAAACTAGTAGCTTTCATTTTTCAATAAAAACCCCAAAAGTCTATCTCCCTGGAAGACCATTTCTGGATCATTCAAAATTTCAATCTGACTCTCAGGACTTACTAATAAGAATCCCCTCATTCTACTAATGACCAAAATAATACTTTAATAATAGAATACAAAACCCATGCCCAGAAGATATTAGGAACTTAACCAAAATATTACTAGGTATAGACTTCATTCATAATTCTGCCTATTGCTTAATTTTAAACCTAAGGCATGTACTAATTCACGTGGTTGGGCCAAAGAAGTTAGTCTAGTCAACTCTTCACCCAAAATACAATAAATCCTACCGATACTGAATTGCAATTTTAAATATATGGGACCAAAATATCCAAATCATGGATTATTCCAACTCCTTCATTCCCACACTTCTCTCTTCCTACGACTGCATGTTAATGTTTATTATCTCCAGAGTCAAACAGAAGAGACAAAGGCAACCTCAAAATAATTTTAATATCTGAAAGAAAATATTAGATCAGATAAAAAGTCACAAGGGAAAAGGATAAAACTATTGATAAAAGTAGATTTTCTGATTATGTCACCCTAAACTACAACTTTCTTTTCTAGATAAAAATTCAACAGTATTCAAGTATTAACAATTTATAATAAGGCCACATATTACAAAAGCACTTACACTAATAAGGTAATACATCCACCTTGATAATGTGAGACAACTGTTACATTTTAACAGTCAGCAAGGAAAATTATGATTCACTTTCAAAACTCCTACCTAGAGAGTCCATGAAATGACTGAACGTGTATTAACAAATTTTTCCCTACAGAGGGTGCTCAAAGTTAAGAATCCCAAATGTCTGAACTGGAAAATTAAGTTAAATGGAACTGTTTTTATTATAGATTAAAGCCTTTCCGACTTTTAAAAGTAAGGACAAAAGCAATTTAGTATTTGTAAGCCTGTCAATCAAATAAACTGATGGAAAAGTAGAGTGCTTAGGAGAAATAATGCAAACTAAAATGGAACTTAAAGCACCCCATCTTGCCATAAGTGTACTGATACTGTAACTTTTCCAAATGAATTAAAGGGCTATAGAGAACATATCAAGAAGAATACAGCAAGAGACAAAAGCTAACAAATGAGTTCCTTTTGCACATAACCTGGGGGTGGGTTACAGGGGAATGAAAACCAAGTCTATCACTTACAGAATCCTACAGAGATCAAACTGAATGAGCACAGAACAACAAAATAGAGGTTATAAAAGCAGGAATAATAGAATATTTAATGCACTTGGTGGGGCCAATCAAGAATCTGTGAGATCAAGATAAATAAATAAAAGGCTAGATGAGCATGAGACTGCTGCTCTGACAAGGTATTCACACACTAGGGGAAAGACTCCCTCCCCTACTGTGCTTGCAAATATGATTCTATACTGCAGCCTGGTGATTCATATTAGAAAAACTAATTTAAATTTAACACAAAGGGAGGCAGCATGGCATTGCTGATAGAAAGTAGGCCTCAGAGTCAGGAAGACCCTGGGTTCCAGTCTTGCTGTGACCTTGGGCAGGACTCTTGAATTCTCAGTAGCCCTGGGCAAGTCAGCTATACTGGTACAGCATAGTACTCACTGGGAACTTAATCTATTAATGAAAGTCAGGTCCAGCAAAAAATAAAATGAAATCAAATTATAAATACTTATAGGAAACAATAAGGCCCCAAAACAAACAACCTATCCATACCAAGGACAGGGCAAGAATCTAGTACAATTCTCTTTGTTTACTTATCTCAGCCTGTAATCTACAATTCTAATTAGCAGCATAGCCAAAGAGTCAGCTTGAAGGAAAAATGTTTGTTCGTTTAAAATCTTTGTAGAGTCAAAAAGATATACAAAAAAGATGTCCGTCCATTTACTTGGTAAATATGCTTGCCAGTACCTCCAAAATGCTAAGAGTAAAGAAAGGCAGAGTTCTGTCCACTTTGGGCAGATCTGCTATGAAAGAAAGCTATGAACAAGAAGGGCACACACAGAACAAGTTGGTGCAATTGCGATCTATGCTAACTAGTGAAAACAGTACCAGAGAGGTCATGGATCATCTGAATATTTAAATAATACTGCCTCTGAATAGTAAATTTAAGAAAATGGATATGGGTCTGACAAAATTAGAGTTGGCCTATGAAACGCATATATTTCTTATGTATTCCCACAAGTGCCCTTCTTTTCCAGGTACCTGGTATAATTTGATCACTGACTGAACAGTTTTAAAATGCTCAAAGTCAGCTAAAGAATAATAATTTTAGAATTTTATACTCCACAAAATTAATTCTAGCTTGTCCTCAGCTGAATGTTTAGCACTGTGGACTGACCACCTCCTCTCCTTTCTAAAGAACGCACCAGGTTCTTGGAACTGGAAAAGTACTCATTTTCATAAAATTTTATGTATAGAAGTATTGAGTATCCACTATCTCAAAGGCAATTATAACTACATGAGAAATTAACTAATGAAAAGTGATTTAGCTGCAAGGCTTGTCCTCCATTAAAAAACTTCAGTGGACACTGGCTAGGACGGATTACTAGATTGTACAGAAGTCACTGAATTTCCAAGTTTAGAAGTTTACTGACAATGTAGTTTAGTGAACAAACTCTAAGTTAGTGCACTAAATTACACTGGCATTAGAGTATTCCAGGCAGTATCCAAAATCAGCAGAAGCTAACCATGCTGAAAAACTCTTGAGTCAATTTGGAACTTGGTTTTTTTGGACATAATCACACATATCTAAACTTCTGATCATCATGGATGTTCAGCATGCAAAAATTAGAAATAGTTCCTTCTCAACAAGCAACACATATCAAATCTCATTATTCATGGATTAATGTGTTAAACTATTGTGCATATCTAGTCAATTAACCAAAGAAGTGCTAAACAGGGATTCTTGAATGACTTTTACCAAGAATCACTCTCAGTTCAAGAATTTTTCTTAGTATTTCTCTTTTTTCAATTTTATTTTATTTTATATTTATGGAATTTTATATTTATTATATATTTATATTTATGGTATAATAAAAATATGATTGCACATAAAACTGCAAATCAGTTGTGTACAACTTGCTATTCCTTATAAATATATAAAGTTACCATGTAATATCATTAATAATATTATTTCTATTATACCTGGGATTTCATCTGGGCAGCCTTTTCTGGGTCAACTGCCAATACATGCTGGTAATGGCGGATGGTATGCAGGCGATCCTTGTTCTCTGCCCGAACGTAACGCCTCAAGGCCTGAAGGATTCGATGGGGCTGCAAGAGGGAAGATGTAAAAATTCAGTCACTAAAGTAATAGAAACAGATAGAAAACAACTAAAAGACTAAATGTTGTGTTTCAACTTCTGTATGTTAACTCTGATGCTGAAAGAGTTCTGGACTTCTATTCGCTGACATAGTAAAAGTTCAATCCAGCTTTTTACTGGGCACGTAACCAATTCTTCTCCATTATTAGCCCAATTTCTGCTTTCAATCAATCACTTCTAGTCTATTTTTCTTGCAGTTTCACTGCACCTCCAACTCATACCAGTCAGTCCTTTAATCAACTCTTGATATATTAATTCAGAAGAATAAACATTAAGAAATATGGGCATGATTATTACGCTTCAAGAGCACAGACATGACCAGAAGGTAATGAGGGTGGAATTACGGAACGGAAGAATTTGAGACTGTGGAAACAAATCCCTCTCATTTTCGGACACTAGCCTTGCACAGTTAGCTGGAAGACCAAGTGCTTATTATTTTATGCCCTATTTATCTTGTATGTAATGGTAGAAGATGTTAGGACATTAAATGTTCGAATAAATTTAGAAGGGTTGTTTTATCATTCTTATACGTCAATCTGAACAAAAGCTACGATGGGGATACTTTTAATGATACATTGTATCACATCGAGCCCCTTTCTCCATAATGACCAAAGTCACAGGCACAAATTGGTCTCCAAAAGAGACCAATTCTGCAACAACAATGGAGTTCATCAAGAATTGACTCTGAACACAGCTCACCCTCGGTGGGTCAGACTGCAAGGCGGCCAGGTAATTCTCTAGAGCCATGCGACGACGATCATTCAGCATAGCCTCAACTCGAGCCAAGTGAGTCTCCACCAGCTGCTGCTTCTCACTAGCTGCTTCCTTCTCTAGAGATTTAACCATCGCTTGGAAGTGCTGAATCAAAAGAAGCATGAAAAACTACACAATTTACCAGAAGCTAAAAGGTTGCATTAAAGTCAGGAGAAGAGATATGCAGGTGGCATAAAATACACTTGAGTTCTTCACCTAAGAGGCACGGGATTCTTCTACTTGAGTACCTATTTGTGAAGGCTGACTGTAGAACATTTAGGGTGAGGAAAAGGCACAAACACTGTGGATCATGTACTAATAGGGCTGGCTAATAGGTTATGTTGAATCATCCCTATTCACTTGTAGGATTTACTGGCAACAATTTATAGCTGGACAGATTTAGTAGGAAGTACTGAATAGCTTCTCCATGAAAAACACATTTGGTGCACACAGAAATTAAACTCTTTGACCTTGGACTCATGAATATCATGCACTAAATTGCCGACCCAGATCTATACGCTAGAAGAGAAGACATAGCTGAACTGGTAAACACCTAAAACAAAAGGCCATGAAGGAATAAATCATTCAAGATGATAGTCAATTCAATCAACACTTATGAAATACCAAATAAATGATGTAGAATAATAACCTCTACTTTAAACTCAATATTCTTTTGGTCTCAAAGACGGGGCAATACTTGCTACTTGCACTTTAAGGCTACATTCTTAGAAAGCCGGAAATCAAGTTTATCAAAAATTGTTATTTTCTGTCTTTTCAACAGATATGCAAAAAATAAGATTCAGTTCTGTTAGGAAAAGCTATAATCTGGAACTGGAAGTGTCAAAAGACATCCAACGAAAGACAAAAACAACAGAGAAAGCCCATCAGCACATCTTCTTATTGGCTAGAAGACGGTCTGATGGAGAATTTGGCTTCTTCCTACCAGAGGGGAGCAGGCCACGGTCACCTTAGAGATGAAAACACAAACTATGCATGCACGTTAAATTACTTTGTATACGAGCTCTCCAACTAAGGGGTACCAGAATTCCTCATTTCCCATAGGTTTGGCTGTGAACATATTCTCAAGCAGAAGAATACCAAGTTTTTTTCAAAGACAGACAGTCTCTCCTACCTGAATCAGGGTCTGTCTTTCTGCCTTGGGAAGGTTCTTAGCTTGGTGCTCCGCTTCTTCCCATTCCTTTTTTACCTATGAGGTACAAAATCAAGGAATATACCTTCTGCTTTCTCTCCCCCTCAGCACCTGGAGAACTCCATGAGGGAATGCCTCTGGGCAAAGGTTCCCACCCTATTTTGTACTGGTTATTTTCCAATAGAAAAGTGATGCTGCTGGACTAGATTATCTCTGAAGCTCCCTTCCAATGTTAACACTACACACGAGTACAACTTTGTTAGGACTATTCCCAAAAAGTATTCATTTTTAGAGTATTTCTGTACATCTACAATCTATCCCCACGCTCCTGTTTCCCTCATCCACAAGTGAACCTTCAAAGCCTCCTCCTCATACATTTAGTTGACCATTTTAGATTGACCTACTTGCTTTCTGAATCTGAAAAAATGTTGCAGTACAGGGGCTTTACACTTAACAAGGAAACAAAAAAGGGTCAACTATGGTTAACTACAGAAAAGTGTAATCACAGTTGTTTTTTTAATGGTCATAAGCCAAGATATTTGGAATATGAGAAAGGTAATGGAAACCAAAAATTCTGTTTATGGTACTGAGGAGGCCTGTGAGTCTGACTCAGTTTCCTCTTTTGAAAAATGCAGGGGGTTGGTTTAGAAGGCCTCTAAGGATAGGAAACCAGGTTTTAGCTTTGGTTTTTATTATAAAAACTTTGTTAGAAGAGTATCAAATTGATGTGAAGATAATGTCAGAGCACTTGCTTACTCTGTCCATGCGATTTCGATGCCGAATTTCAAGCTGCTCCTTAGCCTTCTGGAATCTTGCATGCTCATTGTCATCTGCGGAGGTCTCGAAATACACATCAACATCATTGGTTGGCAAAGGAGTTGGAGGAACTGAAACAAAATTAGAAGGAAGGTTCTGGAATCAAGACCTAGTGTTAAAATTGTCTGTTCCTCTGCTACTGGGAGAAATGGAAGCTTAGGACCTGCAAAATTGACTTAGGTTGTCTTAAGTTATGCTAAGGAGTACAGTGTTTCTGTTGTCTGCCAAGACTTCACTTTATTATACTGCAACCAGCAATCTTCTACACAGAAATGTTAGTCAACTATGTCAGTTCAAGTTAGTACAGAAATTTAGTGGTACATCAACCATCTAGATTATGCTCAGCAACAGCAAGTTTCCAGTTTATGAGTGTGGGAGAAAGGATTTATTTACTCATCTTTCACTATCTTTTACTATCTTTTTCCATAGTTTCTTGTAATCTAAACTATTTAACCACTATTTTAAAATCTTCCATTCACCAGTAATACAATTTGAACCAAGAAGGATGTAGAGGGAAAAGTTGTGACCTTATGAAAACCAACTTTGCCAAATATGTACATCTGAATTTAAATTATTCAAGACTGAAGGTTTTGGCTTTACTTCTCCTGTTCTCCACCTTCATATATCATTTTCTCAATTCGTTACCTCCTTTATAAGACAGGCTAGGTAAAAAGGAAGAGTTAAATATACAGAGACCAAATTGTATTTTTGTTTTATGAGTTCTGTGAGGACAGAAGCTGAAGGACTTAACTAAAAATTAAGTGTCGTGTATTTCTGAGAGGCACCCATGTCATACCTTGTACTTGGTAGGAACATGGAAAACTAAGTTGCTATATACAAGGGTAGGAAACACTGACCTTAAGACACAGTTGAACTTATAAGCTCACAAATCTAATTAGTGTTCCCTGGCCATTATGTAGGAAATACAATATATTTTAAAATGAAAACATTCTTTACTACATAAACTTTTATTAGCCTCAAGAAAATGGATGTGTTGCACAGCTGATTCTGTCAATATTCTAAGAAAAGGATCGATGAAACAAATTCATTTGTCCAACCTCTCAAGACAATTATTTATGGAAGTTCTTGTCAAAACATTTCCTTGGAGATTTCACAGGTTAGGCAGAATAGCTCTTGACTCACCAGCATAGTTTAAAAAACTGTGTAATGCATATAAACCTAAACAGAAGACAAATGCCGAAAACCCTATGTGATGTATTCATAAAACCCCTGTCACTATTTACCTTCCTCAGATGGTATAAGATCAAAGCAGCTGAGTGAAAAGCACTTATCCAGACTCACACAAATTTAACAGGCTACTGTAAAAGGTCTATGTACTCTGTCAGGCCAAATCTTTTTAAATAATCTTTTTTTGGTCTTTCACTATAATTCTATGTTGAAGATTATGTGATTCATATGCTAAAAATATTCATCATAGCAAATTTTCAGATAAGAATAAGCAATCTGGGCCATTATTCTTCTAAAGACAAGTATTATAGAACAAGATATGGCATCACACTACCTACTATCTGTCTCTCTAGCAAATCAATTTAACTTGAAATATGATACACAAAATGTTTCTACGCTTGTTACTCGAGTCTAAATCAGGAATCTAAGCATAAAGCTGAAAAGTTTATATATTAACAGATAAGAGGAGTAAAAGTCATCTCATAGAAGCATTCTACTCCAAACCTTCATTTTACAGATGAGAAAACTGAGGCTTGCCAAAGTTCCACTTATTTAGTTAAAAGACAGTAACAAAACATGTAAGCTGCTACTGCTGCCACCAACCATTCCCTAGCCTGGTTCCAAAGGCTTGGACAACTTTGCAATAGTGGAGAAAGGAGATCCAAATTTGATTCCTAAATCTGACTTGGATTAGTTATGTGACACTTGTCAGGTAACGTATATGAAACTCATTTTCCTAAGTTGGAAATAGCACTAGCACCAAGACTTATCTCATTATGTTGTTGGGAAAATCAAAAGGGAGTATGTTTTTTAAAAAGGGGCGCGGGGGGGGGGGGGGGGGGAGGAGAAGAGAAGATAACATTCATATGATATGCTTTACACTTTACAAAGCATTTTCTTCACAATTGTGGAAAGCAGGTTGCACAATTATTATCCACCATGTATGCATAAAGGAAGATTCAAAGGTGACTTGGTCATGTTTATACTGATGGTTAGAAGGGTTTAAACCCAGGAGGACACTTTTCTTGGTCCCAGGTGCGGTGTTCATCTACTAGAATGCATCTCCCTCTCTCAATAAAAGTACCATTAGGTTACTGTTAATTCTACTTCTCTCCCATCCAAAGGTGATCTGCTAAAAACTTCCTCTTTTCCATCTAGAAATAAAACACACACACACACACACACACACACACACACACACACACAAAATCACACCCAGAGACAAACACAATCAGCATAATTCACTTCTACCAATTATAATTTTATGAACTGAACAACTGTCATAGTCCTGAATAAATGAACCCTACTTTATCTTATCACCCCACATGGGTGCCCTGGACAAGTATCACTACCTCCATTTTAGGCAAGATATACTTTAGTGGATTTTTGCTAACTGCTCCCAGATTTTAAATTGCCTGGCAGTCTAAGCAAAAACTATAGACAGGTTTTTAGAATGTGTAATCAATTTTTTTTTTTTACAAAAATTACTGATCATTTTTAAAAAAGAAAGAAAAGCATTAGTGATATAAATGGATTGTACTACTTATGCTAAACCTTGCATCTCTATGTCTATGCTTGAGCCTACTTCTGGACTGCCTTACGTACACTTTACATTACAGTACAGTCTCAATTTCAAATCCAAGTCCCAACTACAAATAACTTCTTAATATCAAATTCCCCAAGGCTATCAAGTCTACTCCATACTTGCCAACTCTCAGCCCATTAAAAAAATGACATGTATGAAGCTCAAAGAAAAAAAATCGGTTTAAGCACAAGCCAAACTTCTAAGTCCCCCCAAATACAAAAGACATATTATAAGAGATGCTCGATGGCAGTTTAGGTAAAAGTGTTAAATTAAGGAGACTTTTTAAAATTACTAGGAGGGTGAGGTAGAAGAATGTTACATTTGATTAAAAGCTATCAGAAGCTAGAATTAAATTCTTGAGAGCAAACACTAAGATCAAGTAGTAGCTGGTCATTCTAATGAATTCCAGAGTGCGTGTCAGAATGGCCTTGAATATATCCTAAGAGTATTAATTAGAACTACAAAGTAAGAGGGGAAAATCTAACAAAACAACATGTCACTTAGTCACCCATGGAGAAGGAAGGCAACCTTCTTACCCCTATCTAGAAAAGGCTCAGCTCATCATCCTGAATACATTGAAGTTGTCATTACATTAACTTCTTAGTTGTACAGGGGATTCTTCCTATTATATATGCCAAGAACCACAGGAGCCTAGTTTTATCGACATCTAAAACAGAAGCATGAGCAGTGATACTTTGAACAATGGCATGTCCTGATTTCACGGTTTTCCAAGCTAGTATCTTTGCTTCTAGGCACATTCCAACTAACAAGGGAACCAATACAACCAAGTCCTCTGTCTGCAAACCAAAATGCTAAAAACAAATCTCCAGAAGGCTAGGGCCAAACCAGGGAATATACCATATATCACCACCACCATAACCAGAAGACAAAATAAGAATGGGCACATGGAGAAACTGGTTCTTGCAACTGTCAAAAGAAAAGTGAAGCCTAAAATCTAGGAAGCACAGAGATGAAACAAAAACAAAAACAAAAAACTGCAAACATCAGTCAGCAGGAAACACTACACAGATGTGGTCACAGGGACTGGCCAGAGAAGAAGAGACAGAACGCTGGACAGGACAGTGGCTTGCTGCACAGAGCCAGCTTGAGGCAGAACTTACTCATCGTTTTACACACAGCCATACAATAGTCCTCAGACTCAAAATTGTTCCTGTTGCCTCCGCAGCCGCCATATATAAAGCGCACGCATTTTCCCTTGGAGAGGTCGAAGTACCAACGGGGCATCACGGCCCGGCAGGGCCCTGTCATCGCTTCCTGGGAGCAGACAGCTGTGTGAAGATGGGTTAGAATGTCAGCAGGGAAGAGGGAGCAGCTTCAAATGCTTTTAACATGCTACATACCAGCAGCCCTTAGGTTGTTGTATGATATGCAACATCCAGGAAGTATCAAAACTGGAGAACCAGCGGCAGGTACATTATCAGATACCTAACTGTTCACCACTTCAAAGGGTTCCTAATTATATAAAGTAAGCAACTATCAAGAAATTGCAAGTAAAAAGACATTTGCACTGTATGATGCCTACGACAACATCATGAATAGATGGCGGTATTTGCTATGTGCAGCTAAAGGCCTGGAGTCTTCCTCATCTCTATTTCCCAAGAATAGACACTCAACCACATCCTAATTATTCTCCAAGTATGCCTGTCTTTATTTTTCAGCTCTCCAATGGACCCTAACATACAACCTTCTCCAATTTCAGGAAAATTCAGTATGCTGCTCTTAAGCCTATCAGATCATTTTTACCCAAAAGACTAAAAGTTTTTGCCATGATTCAGTAACATGTAGGTAAACTAATTTTGCAATCAATATTCCCAACTATGAAAATGTTGCAATGGACATTGACAGCAATCTATCTGTTGGACAAAAGAGAAAGGAAAGAGACTTTACTACATACTTATAGATATAGATATAAACACCTCTCTGAATATATGTATATGTAAGATGAACATATGAACATAATATAAATTTATTTGAATATTATTGTGTGTGTGTGTGTATATGTACATACACTATGGAGAATGGAGAAAGGGACTTTGCACTGAGGTCAAATGTGGGAGATGGCATTAGCATGTTTAACATATGCTTAATATATTCATTAAAGCAGACTAATGCCTCTCATTTTCTACTAAAAGGTAGCAAGAAATCTCAAAAAAACTAATTATTCCAACTGGTGGTAAGGTCTTAAACAAGCCTGTTCTATAATTATAATCATAAGTAAGAAAACTGCTTGTGATTCAATCAGCACCTCTCTCATTAGATGTGTCAGCTGCTAGGGGCACCTTGCCAAGAAAAATGCCTACCAACTTTCAAAACAGGACTAACCAATGCTCCTGATAGTTCATTTCACCTTTGCTGCATACAAGCACTATTCTTTAATTTCTGATTTACATAGTGATTAAAGTGGCTGAAGTAGTAACAGTAACAGGATACAATTACATATGAATTTTAAAGCCATGGCCCTATCCATAGACAAGCCAGGAATTACCTTTAACATCATGAGTTATTTCCTTCTCAGAGAGAGTCCCATCACTGCTAGGTTCAGTTGGAGTTTCTTCGATGTAGCCATCTACTTTGTAGTTGTTATCATAGTAATAATCACGATCTTCTACCACTTCTTCTTCTTCTTCTTCTTCTTCCTCTTCTTCCTCTTCTTCATCCCCTTCTTCCTCATCATCTTCCACAGCTGCTTCTGTGAAGTCTTCTATATCTGCCTCAGTAGGAAATTCACTGGAAGACCGAAATTAGAAATGAGGGTCAATTTTAATCCCTCACATACAAATTCCAAAGCATCTACCCGGTGACTCCTAGGACTCTTAGGCTTTCATTTAAAGGTTTCAACTGTCAAAACATGGTAATGTGGCTTGGAACAATATAAATATTGATAGTCACTAAGGTTCTCCATGACTTGCTCTGAGATTATTATAATTAGCTATTTCAGGATGAGACCATTGCTGCCTTCTCCATTCTCCTTCTAGAAGTTCTCCCCTTCTAAAAGTGACATGGAGCAACTTACAAAAGAAAAACATTTTTCTAAACTCAGAGACATTACCTTTTATAAATATCATAATCTTCATCTTCTTCTTCATCTTCTTCCTCTTCCTCATCCTCATCATCTTCTTTTGAGGAAATGGATTCAATTACTTTTGTTTGGGGGCAGCACACATACTCTGTGCCATGAAATTGGTCCAGCCCACAAGGTAGCAGCATACCATAACTGTACAAGGTCATGCCCTGAGACATACATGCCTAGAAGAAATAAAGAGAACAACATAGTTGAAGATGTGACAGACTTTACATAGACTTACAGTGAATCTGCTAGAAACATCTCTCTTTTCTTAGCATCCTTCACTATAGAAAAAATGCTTTATGAAATAATCAAACTATATCAATATCTAAAACTGTAGAGAGCTAGAGGAACCCTAGAGATTGACCATCTAGCTCCAACCTGCTATTTGATTCTGTTTTTTTAAGCAAACAAGAAAACCAAGGCCTAGAGAGGCAAAAGGGACTTGCCTAAGGTCACAAAACAATTTAGAGGCAAAGTCATAATTTCAACTGGAATCCTCTAAATCTGAGACTCTTTCCACGGTACCTGCGTCTAGCAATTTCCTGAAATGCACGATAATTTATATTACTCTAAACAGGTTAATATTGTTATAATTTAGTATAGGATAATCGTCTAGAATCAAGTTTTTCTCACTTTAGCAAAACAGGAACAAGAAAACAAGATTTCCATTGCTACCTATACAAATACTCTAACATACTTGCTGTTAGTGGCTATCATTCAGAGATGACTTTTCAATCATAAGTGTGGTGTGTGTGTGTGTGTGTGTGTGTGTGTGTGTGTGTGTGTGTATGCCCAGCACGCCACCACAGACCAACTCTATCACAAAGATCACTAATTTTCACTCTAGTTTTCTTACTAGAACATTGATATCATGAGAAAATATAATAATAACTAGAAGTACAAGTTAAGATCTTAAGTACTCCTATTTCCCATTTTCATCTAGCTTTATGTCTTCTTTTACCTCTTTTGTTACAGCATGCCAATGCTGATGGTACTCGCATACATCTGTTTTCTCTTTATGGAAAAACTGACACCTCTCAGGAACCAGCAGAACGTCACTAACAAACTCACCCACTGAGAAAAGAAGAAAGGATTATCAGGGGCAAATTTGCTCTTCAGATTTGTTGGTGAAAATAATACACCCAGCAAGCACAAATACTCAAGGCTATTATAGGAATAATGACACCTCCATTACTAATTCACTTAAAAATTACTTTATACCCACAGCCACCTCCAAAATAAACTGGTTTCAAGTGACTTTGCTAGTCTATCAAAATTTAGATCTAAACCAACCTCTCACACTTAATACCATGATAAGCTCCAAATAGATATAGGAACCAAAAATAAAAGGCCACATCATAAACTAATTAGAGGAACGAGAAAGGAGATACTTTTTGTTACTACTAATAGAGAAATTTCTTGGGTGAGCAAGGGAGAGAGAGGATCAATGTAGACAGAATGGACAACTACAGTTACAAGAAAATCTAATAGCCTCTGCACAAACAAGATTACTACAGCTAAAACCAAAAAGAAGATGGTGAAATGGGTAGGACAAAAACTTTGCAGCAATTTACTCTGATAAAAGATTGGTATTCAATATACATACAGGGAACTGATCTATTCCACAATAAATGGTTCAAAGGATATAAACAGGTACTTTTCAAAAGGCAAGCCATCAACAATAACCATATGAAAAATACCCCAAATTATTATATGAGAAAAATGCAAATTACAACTGCTATGAGGTTCTATCATGACATTCTATCCCTTGGACTACCAAAGATGACCAAAAAATGGAAAACAACAAATGCTGAAGAGGACATAGGAGGAGAGGCACGCCTCTGGTACTCTTGGCAGAGCTGCAAACTGATAAAGTAAAGTCATTCCAAAAAAAGAGCCTAGAACTACACTCAAAAAATTCACTGAATTGTGAATACCCTTTGACCTAGCAATACCACTACTAGGTGTATACTCCAAGAAACAAAGAGGAAAAAGGAAAAGGATTGGTATGTACAAAAATATTCACAACAGCACTTTTTTTCCTAGTTGACAACTGGAAACTAAAGCTGTACCTATCAACTGGGAAATAACCGAACAAATCTTGTTGCATGAATGTAATAGTATTTTGTTGTATCATAAAAATTACAAAGACTGGATTAGAGAAACCTGGGAAAACTAGGATAGGTGATACAGGGTAGTACAGATCAGAACAACACACACAATTAGCACCAACATTGTAAATAAAAACAAATTGAAAACAATTAAGAACTTGAGGTGGAGGAGAGTAATAGTGATGCCAAAAGAATACTACTGCATAGTTAAAGAAGAATATTCTTTAAATGCACAGAAGAGAAGGAGTTCAAAGGGAAACAAACAGCTGGAACTAATATGCTGAATTTAGTATTCCTCTTAAAAAACCCAAGCTGTAAGTAAAGAAACGAGACAATCTGATCAACATATTCTTTCTGTTCTTTGTAGGCAGAAAAATATTCATGCTTGTGAAGTTTGAAATAATAAGAAACAAAAATAATCTTGCTACATTAATGAAGTACTTCTGTCATATGCTAAGAAATAGCTCCTGTAAAAACAATAAGAAAGGGTGGCAGAGTGGGAAGGTGGCTCACGAAAAAAGTAGGACAAAAGTAACTCAAGAGTCCAACTGGTCCAGTTACATCTAAAATTATGGCCCAGTCTGTCAATCATTTGTAAAGTTTGTGCTCACCAAATTTACTTTTATAATTTTGGTTTTGAAGATGGACTGCGATTTGAGACAGCATATGCGAATCTAAGGACACAGAGAACTACTAGGAAGAGGAAATTCTTCTACTAATGTAAATGAACTTGTTCTCCGCAAAATAGAATCTTTTTTGTTTTTACATGCACTGCTACTAATCGTCAATGTACTGGTTTTGTTCATACAAAAATTTCATAATTTTATATAACAAAAACTATACATTTTATGGACACTTCCCCTATTCACAGATCTGAAAGGTAAATTATTCCTCTAATTTACATTTTTTTCATGATTGTCCTTTCTCAGTGAAGAGTACAAGATGAAAAGGTACAGATGGGTTTCCATTATATTATCTTTCTCCACAAACTTTCTTATTTCCTTGGAATGCGCTACAATCCTTCCATTCTCCTTTCTTCTTAATTTCCTCCCCTCCTAATCTCTAACACTACAGTAAACTGAAGCTGCCTCCTTCAAAGTTACCAATGATCTTTTTGTTCACCAAATCTATGTTAAAAAAAAAAAAAAACTTTCTACTACATTTTATGCTTTTTCCTTTTTTTTTTCCTGATGTTCTCTTGGTTCTCCAGCCCTGTCTGACAACTTTGACCCATCTCCCTAGCTGATAATTATCTATACATCATGGCCCCTAACTAGGAAAGAGCCCCAAAGCTCTCTGTTCTTGGTCCTCTTCTCTCTGTGCACTCTCACTTGGCAACTTCATCAGCTCCCACGGATTTAATTTTCTTCTCTATGCAGAGGACTCTCAGATATAGACAGATAGGTAGATAGATAGATAGATAGATATCAGTCTTAATCACTTTAATAGCTTGCTTGATGTCTAATTCCATACCCTAAACACCCTATTGAACATTTTAAACTTGATGCTCTTTATACAACCCCATCTATTTCTGTTAAGGGTGCCACCATCCATTCTATCACCCAAGTTTTCAACTTTGAGTTTCAGTCATCAGTTTTCAAACCCTGCAATTTCCACAACTTCACTGTCTCTGTCTCTTTCTAATCATACAGGGAACACTCTCATAGTTCAGGCTCTCATTTCCAAATTATTGCCGGAAACTGGTCTCCTTGCCACAAGTCACTACCCCACCCCCACTCCTATACTGATCCTCCAAAGAGCTGCCAAAGTGATTTTCCTAAAAAAAATTTTCTAAAGATGTCACTTCCTTATTTGAGAAATTCCAGTTAGGTTTCCTTAATCCTGTTTACTCTGGGATCAATTGGTTTTTTTATCCTTATCTTTTTTTTTAAATTTTCTGGTTTTTTGCACAGGTTTTACCAGTATACACAATTATTAGTACAGTTGTACATTGTATAATTAACAAATAAATGCATATATTTATAAATGGATGCATACTGGAATATGTAATTTTTAAAGACTGACAGGCGATATATGATCAAAAAAATTTTAGCAATCACTGAAAAACTCAGTAGCCTTCCCAGGGATCTCACATGACCAGTCTGTGTGACAGGCAGGACTTGAACCTGGGTCTTCCTAACTCCAAGGCCAGCTCTCAATTCATTATGTTGTGCAGTCTCTCACGAATAATACTGTAAAAATTAAATACTCACTCTACACCAACTGTAAACTTAAATACCAATCAATTGAAAATAATTTACTGAATCAATTACAGCTGTTTTTGCAAGCAAAGAGATATTTAAATGATGTAATTTTAAAACCTTTGAAATTTTACTAAAAGAAATCCATTTCCACAATCAATCTTAATTCTGTACAGGACTTGGTTATCAAATTTCTGGTTGCTTTTATTGAATGCTTACTCTGATTGTTCTATGAAAAAAGAGGTAAGACTCACCGAACAGAAGTTTTGTGTAAGGTTTTATGTGATAGGGTGAATTTAGAACTTAGTAAGCCACAAAGTTTATATAAAAGTTGGCAATACAATCCTGGTCTAATTGGCAAAGAGATGATAGTTATGGTCTAGAAAATGAAAAGTCATAGGATAAAAGCTGCAAAAGGCTTATTAATTCACAGGACAATATAAAGCTAACACTATTTCTTTGTATTTCATCAGCTTTACAAAGCGAACCAAGTGAAAATGTGGCATAAATGTCATTAGGATTTAAAATTATGCTAGAAGCATATAATTACAGCTTATATCCAGTTTTCACTTCTCTCTCCTTTGTACTGTCAACCTTCATGATGCACAGTAGTGGTTAACTGGGATACGGAGTTTTTCTCTTTTTCAGGGTGCTAAAACTCTTTCCAATGACAAAATACCGTCTCCTGCTCCCAATATTTCACATTTCTCCTCTGATGCTAAATCCCAAGAAGATGGAAATAAGAAGTCGTATTCCATCTTATTCCTGGCTGTCACAGTTTCAAAGTATCCAGTGTCCTAAAGATCAGTCCAGCTCCCCATAGGAATGGAAGAGTTTCTATCTTTCCTGGGAATATGCTGGGGGGGAGGAAGAGAAGGGGGTCCCCCACAGGTAAGTTTTGAAACAGTCTGCATTTGAGATGTAATTCTCACCAATATTTACTTTCTATAAAATGAACTGGGCCTCAAGGTTCAAGTTTTCTATGGTATGGTAAATTTAAGTTCCGCAGACCATTTTTAAATGTCTCAATAAGCTCCAGTAAGAATGAAATCTTTAATTTATGGATCGGCTGTCCTAAAGACACCAAATCATAGTTGTTGAAAATTGGTACTTCGTTGCTTCTAGGATCAGTTTTGATGGGCTTTAAAATTAATCACCCCAAAAGACAGATGCAGCTGGGCTTTTTCAAAAAACCTATGAATCAATTCAGAAGTATTTATTAGAAGATCACAAAGGTTTACATTACACATACCTTCAACCCCACTTTCCTAGCCAATAAAGCAATGCTTTAGAAAGCATTACCTTTTCAGTAAAGAAACTTTTACCTTTTCATGTTTCTGACCAACTATCTTCACTTGCACCATTCTATTATTTTTTACTAATATAATTCATCAAGAGATGACTACTGGCAATTTAGGAAATGATAAAGGTTATTAAGTGCTCAATTAAAACTTCTACTTGAAATACAGTAACTTTAACAGTGATTCCAAACAGTTTTATTGAAGAGTATTTTAGTATTCTTTCAGGGATCGTGGAAAAAAAACTTCATGATTAGAGAAGAGGAAAAAAGATCTATAATATAACACTTAGATATTTCAGCCATATCAAGTTATCAAGTTTGGAAATCAAGGCAGTATTTCATGAAGTCTAAACCTAGCAAAATCAATACTTTAAAGCTGGGGTAAACAATTTGTGGCCCCTAAATTGACTGCTAGAGGCATTTTATCCATCTTCATCTTCCTTGACCTTTTTCTTCTATTCTTCCACCTCTTTCTTTCCATTATCAGTATCTTCAGAAACAATCACAGTCACTGCTAGCCCACTGACAGGCTAGTCCAAAGAGCAGTTTGAACACCAAGGGGTAAATTCATTTTGATCCAAAAAAACTTTTACTGAAGACCAATTACACATAAAGCATTATACTAGGTAATGAGAGGATATAAAAATGAATAAAAATTTTGTCACTGCCTTCAATGAGCTTAAGATTCACAAATGAGATACAGAAGTTCAGAAATAAATAATAGAAAGTACAATGTGAAATATCATTAAAAGATTCAAATAAGAAATGGATAGCCTGAAGCTACAAAGGATTAGGAAAACTGATCCTAATAGGCTTTGACAGCTCATAGCAGAGATATACATTATCTCATTAGAAAGGGCAGTAGGTCCTATTCCCTGCATAATTTCTATTGAATAATACTTTCTTATCTTTCTAAGGAATACAAGTAAGGCTGATGGTTGGAAGTCACTAATGTAAAGAACACAAAGATCCTGAACTGTCATCACTGCCTAGGTTGTACTGGGTACTGTACTGAGCCCACCTGGGGAGGCCTTTCCCAACAGCGTCAGGAGCAATTCTCCTTCATTCAAAGGAACAGAAAAATGGTATCTTGTAGGACCTTGGGATTTCATGGATCAATATCAAAAACTTCACCAGGAAGATCTACTTAAGAAACCCTTCATAATTACTGGTTATTTGAAATCTCACAGTAATCATTGTTCCACTAGCCAAAATCACTCTATTGACATTTCTAACGCAGGATTCAAGGCACAAGTGTTGCTCTGAAGAGGAAACTGAAGGAATGAAACAGTGATTAAATCACAGTATTTAGAGATAGAAGCGATCTTAGAAATCACTGCTTCTCCTAACTCCTCCTCATTTTCAGATGAGCAAAGAGAGTCCTGAAGGGGTGAACGAGAAATCTGAAAGGAATAAGCAGTGTAAATATAATGGGTGGAGAGAGGAAAATGCTATTCTTGCCAGCAATTCTTGGTTTGCTGACACCCCATCCTCCATGCCTTGGATTAGAAGGGCATGGGTCAGCTATAAAAGTACTTGGTACTCCCTCTTTTCTTTCTTAGTTTCACTCCTAGAGCTGCTGAAGATCTGTTGATTAGGAGCCTGAAACAACCAACTACTCAGTAACACCACTCACCTCACCCTTTTCCCCAACCCAAGTTCTTGAAGTCTGCAGTGATTGCACCAATTATCTCATTACTTTTGAAAAAGCTCTAACCACTGACAATATTCAGGCTGAATGAAATTAATGTGAATAGTACTTTGTTTAGTGATCATAAGCAAAAAGATTTGGGGCATCTAACTCTAAAACACAAAGATGCCTTTTAGGCATTTTCTTGGACAGCATCACTATTTTGGCTCTGTAACTGTTGCTTGAAAAATCTGTCATTTCTGAGACAGACCATAAGCTATCTCTGACTTAGTAGGTGGTCTTGAATAGAAACTATTGTCTAATATTTCATTAGGCAACATGGCAATGAGCCTCTCTGCCTTAGCTAAAGCTGTTATTTAGTTGATACTGTCTGGGTCCTTACTCCAAGCCTTACCATCTTAATAGGATCTGCCAGAGCTTGCTGTCTGCTGGCATAACCATTAAGAACTCAGGGTCATCTCCAATGGATAAATTATTGGATAACGACTTTAGTAGAGCAGGACTTTTAACTGAAAAACTCAAAACTCAAGTTACAGCATTTGGGCAAGTAGATTAAGAAGGCAAAATGTTTTGGTATATCCAAGTCTGCATGCAAATCTTTTCTCTTTTTAATTGGTAGTATATAGTTAACAGTATTTCAAAGTAATCATCACAAAGAGTCATCTTGTTATGTTGTTAAAGGCAGGTAAAAACGTCAAGACAAACATAATTTGTAGCAGTGTCAAAAACTATCTTTCTGCAGAATCATCAGAGACAACTCCCCCTCTTTCTCCCCCTTCCCCCCAAAGACTTGTTAAAGCAAGTTAGAAATTTGTGCAAAATTAGCAAATGTTACTGGAGTGTTAGCTAGGGCCCATATATGTTTACACAAAATTGGCTTGTTAGTTGTGGGCTCTCCTCAAACTCTGAAGGTGATGCTGTTTTGCTTGTAGGCAGAAAAACGTGCTATGGACTAATGGAAATTCAGGTCTATAGCTTCTTCAAACCTCTCTCCTCCCTTCCCTGTTCAGTAAGTATTAAATAAAATAAATTGCCACTTATATTTGTTGAATCTTTCATTTCCCTATTATGGAAAAAATGATTTTCACTACTCTAGTTTTCAAGATTAATTCCCAAATGAGACTATAAACATGGTAAATACAACGAAGTTATTTCAAAAGATGAGTAATTAGATGGTATGCATCAAACTGAGCCCTGAAAGCAACAATCCTATTTCCCTATAAACAAAATGTTACAGCCTTGCTAAAAAAGTAGCTAATCAGGTTCAAAAAGTCACATATACCTTAAAGCTACAGTATTTCACATGGGGTAACACATAGTCATGGCACCCCTTTACCCTCTAGGGCAGGTATATATAAAGCACATGCTACAACGTTGATCTGACCAAAGAAGAAAATCTAAATGTGTTCCTTTAAGACATTACATTAGCCTCAAAACCAATCTGGGCACATAATCAGATTGTTTTAAGGGCAACATGGCTACTTAGTAGCATGAAAAAGGAGCAATCTGTTTTAACTGCAAAGGGAGAGTCAGAATTAAATACTCTGGAAAGGGAAGCGAGATATCAAGATCTGCCATGAAACAAAGGTTACATTCCTCTTTCCCTTCCACAAGAAGGAAAGCTCAAAGAACAGAAGCAGAAAAAAACGCTCACCTATGCACTTGTAGGGAATAACAATGTGAGACCGAGGCTTGCACTGCTTCTTGCCTTTCTTGCACCAGTTGTCAATAACAACCCGTTTGTTTGCTTCCATCACATTGGTGATCTCAAGTTCTGGATACATCTATCAAGGGGAAGGAGGAAGAAGAGAAACCATCAAACAATAAACCACCTTTGAAGATGGACGTTCAAAGCACGCTAATCTAAAGCATGCTGCTACAGAAGTAGAGCCTTTCCACCTCTTTTCAATATGCCCTAAAGTTTTATATCTCAGATCTCTACTTTGAGGCAACATTCATCTACAAAGGTAATGTAGATACAAAAACTAAGAATGAAATAATCTCTATTCTCAGGGAATTTACACCCTGCTGGAGAAGCAAAGAGTTACATGAATTAAGCATACGTAGAACAAGTATGAAGATAATAAATACGAGACAACTGGAGAGATGGCAATCACAGTTTCCAAGATTAATAAGAAAGGATTTGTACAGAAAGTGGTGCTTGAAGTGTCTTGAAAAAAGAGCAGGAGGATGCTAATTTGGAAAAGGGTTACATTAGTAACTAATGATTATTTTTTGGCAAAGCAACATTAGACAACATTAATTACATTTAATACAATTAATCATACAATTAATCACATTAATATAGGGAAGGCACAAAGGCAAGATTTGAAAGAAAACTGGCATTAGGCAAACAACAACAAAAACAAAAAACCTTAGATTTTTGTAACATTGCATTGTTTTTCACATGAAGAACTGTAATATCCTAAATTAAAGGGCTTTAAATTAGAGCCATACTAGTATAGCTCCTTATTTCATACTTCCCCATGTTAGTCCTATTAAGATATTACACACACAGGCATGCACGCACACACACACCAGCAAAATGGCATCCCTCAAATTTTTTGCATTTACAGTAGAATTTAGATGACTATTTTACTAGATAAAACCACTCCACTAACATTTCTAAGGGAAGATTTAATGAAAATAAGAACACACACAAACACACACATACCCACACAACACCCATACCCAGAATCATTTTCTAGGCCAACAAATGAGATTTTCTAGGTTAAGTGCTATTTTTGATTTCAACTTTAGGCATTGAGACAAGGAGTTAGAAGCCTTTAACCACTACCACCTGTTATGATACACAACAATGGGGGCTTTCTGGAAACCAGGCCATCTTTAGAATATAAAACTCTTTTTTAATAATACTGGAGTCAAAACAATGTAGCTAAAGTGAGCTCCTATCCACCCTCACTCTGGGATACACTGCAAAAGTACCACTCTTAAAACAGAATTTTTAAAGTACACAGCTAACGCTCCTATGAGGTCTCAATAACAAGCCCAGTAATAAAGGGTTGAACTCAAGACATGAGTGACCAGTAGTGAGGTACTTAAAACCCATGTCTATTTATATACAACCCCAAATTGCGGTAAAATAAATGAGCATAAGATCCCAACATCTCACCTCCTGACAATACTGAAGAACTTCTTCTCTTGTTCCAAAACAGGTCTTGGTTCCTGTTGGGTCTGTCTCCCATTTCCCAGTCTGAATATTGACATGCATGTTCAACTTTCCACAAAACATTGCAATCTGAGGCTCAGCTACAGCAAATCCTGTTCCTGCATTTGCTGCAAGTGCCTGTAAAGGAAGAAAAATTGAATTTATTCCTATTTTGCACTTTTTAAACAAATCTACTACCTAGCCTGATTGATGCCTCTTTGTGGCACAAAGGTGGCCCTTGATTCTTTAAGGCTATTACACTAGAGAATAAGCTCAAGGAGGTTCTACCACGTTGGAAAGGCTTTAAATATGGCTCTGGCATGGCAAAGACTAAGGCTGCTGCCAGAAAGTCAACTTAGCTAAGAGAGTTTCATCACCAATATGGTTGGCAACAAAAGTGATAAATAATTTGGCCATGGCAATTCATGAAAAGAAAAAAATAGTAATGAATCACTGTGTGACCTCCTCAGCTTTCACAATAATGGTGATTTAATGGCAGAAAAGGGACCAGAGGGTAGTAAGAATTACACCATTTAAAAAACTGTCTGCTGGCTCTCTAAATGAGGTCTTTGCCCAGTGATCGATGAATCAAACTATGAATGAAACTGAACAATCTAAAGAAGGCCTCTAGTAGCTTTGGCACAACGTACTAAAAAAGAAATGTACATGATTTTTGTTTTGTATCAATGGAGGGCATATCTACAAAGGGATTATAAACCTGCTTTATCATCTAAAAAATAAGAAATTATATCATAAAGCAAATCAAATCTAGTTACATTAACACAAAGTTGAATTCCGCTAAAGCTGTATTTTCATACTCAGCTGGAATTAGACTAGTCTTTGCAGTTGTCAGCTCAAGGTGAATTTTACAGAAATATTTAATCCAAAATCCTTTCTTTGGAGGAAAGCAAAGGATAACATTGCAAACGTTAATATAAGATACCAACTTCTGCAAAAGTAATTCTCCCCATAATTTGGAGCCCATAAATGACCTCAGGCTACTTAGAACTCTTAAAAATCCAAGTTGTTACGAATTCATTTTACTATCTACCAAGAAGTTTCATGTAAAAGTAAACATAACATTCTGAAAAGCCTTTCCTGGATAGCACCTTAACTGGTAGACAGAACAAAAACTACTCTCCTGTCCATTGCCAGCTAACAAATTACAGGCTTAGAAAACAGTGTAGGAATTTTAATCACAAGATTCCTGTAAACTTGTGCAGCTAGCAAACTCTGGCCCCTTTACATTATCAGTAATAGCAAAATACTGAAGGTTACACCTCTATGGCAACAATAATCCATGTTAATTCCAAATACAATAAATTCCCTTTTTAAAGCAAGGAAAAATAATCAGGATAAATTAGACAGGATCTTATATAATTTCTGATTCTGCTTATATAATTTCTGATTCTGCAACTTCTTAAGAGAAAGGCTAGGGTAACTTATCCTGTGCTATGGAAAGGGTCCACTGCTCGGTAATTCATATCTGGTTTTTAAGTACGTTTATTATTTTTCTTTTACTTTTGTCATCCATTTGCCTCCCTAATTTTGGATAGGATGAAAGGAAAATTATGCCTTCATTATGAAAGTATTTTAAACTATTGACAAGAATGGGCTCCTGCTAGATACAAAAACATGAAAAGTAAAGATACTTCAGAAATCTAAACACCTGTTCATCTAAACATTAGACTCCAGTGACTTAGTTCAAATAAGATGTTAACAACGAAAGCATAAACTAGATCCCAATTAATGTAGTGCTAAAAATAATCTACACATATTAATCTAAAATGTATTTCTCTAATCTGAATCCACCTGCTTTATTTAGGCTTTTATTGAGCATTTCTAAGAAAAATCTTTACAATTTTTGTGTTGATCGATTTTACTGAATTTATTTTCTCTTCTACTTAAAAAAAGGCTTTGTTACAAGGGAAAGTTAGCTGGGAAAACAAAGAAAAAGGGATATAGGAGGAAAATCTAGGCAGCATATTTTTTTAAATCAATGAAAATATACCTTAAAAAACAAATCTTCAAAATCCCATTCTAATACCTCACTGCAATAAGGAGATGATTGAATACTATCACAAGCAAAGCACCAGTTCTGATCACAAGTTTCTATCAATACTCAAAGGCTTCAAAAGTACAGGCCTAACAAGAGATTGTCCACTAAAGGGAACAGTTTAGCTAAATTATATTAAGACATATTATTGTCACAAAGTATATTATTTGCCACAAAGCTGGCTGCTACATTACGGGATTTTTTTTGTTTATATATAATTAGGTCTATAGATTCTCCTTGAAGAAAGACAAATAAAAGATTTTATAAATTTTAATAAAACAAAACATTTCATAGGACATTTAATTCACAGTTGAGCTTATGTAAAACCACTACATTGAAGACCCCCATACCAAATCTGTGGTAAAGGAAGAATCATAAAAATTTTATGAAAGACTTGACAGCATCCTCCAAACTAAGTCAACATATGCCTTAATGTTTGATGATTTTAATGTGAAGATGGATGAAGAAGAGGAAAACTTAGATTGGTAACAAGAAAGAAAAACGGCCAGAGGCTTGCCTATTACTAAGAAACCTCAAGTCTTTACAATTCAAGGGTGTATAAGGAGGTACTGGAAATTGCAAGCACCAACAACACAAAATAATTTAACTATATCTTGACAAGAAACAACTAGTTTCCAGTGACCACTTCAAAATGAGCTGTCTATGTGCAGTTGGATGAGACTGTTTTTAGAGGCAAAAGGTCACGCTGAGCACCAAATTAGAAAAAAGAAAAGAGATAAAAAGACACTATGGCATTAAAGAAGTTTCAGCCTGAGTTAAATATATTGTTGAATCTAAAAACTGATAACAAAGCAACTACCTTAAGCAATGCAGGACCTGCAAGAAGCCAAAGAGATTAAACTAATCAACATTTTACATCCATGGGAAGTGGACAAACATGGCAGCCTAAACTAACTTTTTTGGAAAGTATTATGGGAGGTTAACAAAAAAACTTTAAGCAGTATCACCTTGTTAGGGAGTAAAAATCAGCTGAGGTGAAAATGATCTTGCAAGGAGGTTAGCGTTAGATCCAGCTAAAACTGACATTCCCAAGAGTGCTTGTAGATCAAACTGTTAGGACAATAAATAAAACATAAAATGGCAACTATACACTGATATTTCAATAATCATCCACTTATTCTCAATGACAGTGAAATTACTACATCTGAACTCCAGCACCTCAGTACCCAACTTAAGAAGTAAAAAGGACACTAAAAATTATGAAGTCACAAGGAGGAACTGTACTTATACTGAAAAATATGAGCTAGAGTTGACAATATGCAAGGAACTCCGAGATTCATTTTCAAGTTATATAAAAGAGGGGAAGATTCCAAAAGAATGGACAAGATCAAGGTACTTCTATATTCCTGCTCCTACCAAAAGGGTCAACTGAGAATACACCTATTTTATCTAAAAAAAAATAAATTTGTGTAAATGATCTACTCATGTAGTGATGGTATCTTTAACAATATGATATGACAGAGATGACTTTTGTGTGAGGTCTCTTCAATAACACGGGCTAGCCATGTAGCAAGAGTTAAATAAAACAGCTGGACAGTACAAGTATTCCACTGGTCCCCCAAGCAGTATTAAGGGAAGCAGAAGGTCTCCATTTACTTGGGGGACCATCTATATGTAATCTGAAGAAAAACATGGTATTAATCGCAAAGGATAAAAAGTCAGTGAAGGCTTGCAGACTGCACCAGTAGAAAAGCACTCACATTAAAAAAAAATGGGTTCATCTAAGTATGGTGAGAAAAACAGGACGCAGCAGAAACTAAGAGAATGAGAATAGAGGTGGAGAGAAGGAACCATTTCTGGAGGGCAATCAAGACCCAGTACTTGAATTTCCCTATTTTTAGCTTCTTAACTGCAATAAGCTTTTCAGCTCCTTGCTTCCTATTCGTATAACCTACATAGGAAAGGATGGAAAAAAAAGTCAAGAAAGTTATAACAAATGTGAATTCGAAAACAATGATCAGGAAAGAAACAAGAAAAAAATGGTTTTTTTAAAACATTGTGAATATGGGCTACGAGCTAAAACTTTAACAAAATCTAAAAGATATCCTTAATTCTCACCTGGGTCCCTTCCATATTTTACAACATAATAAGAAAGCAAGCTACCATTACTAGCTTTCTTCTAGTACAGCATTTAATCTTTTAAAGATAAAAGATAGAAGTGAACATAATGCTTAATATTGAAAGAGGAAAAAAAAAAGATCTCAATTAGTTAACTTGTATCTGAGTCATGACCCTTAAAAGTAGCCAAATTTAGTGGAGGCAGCTATAAATCAGCCCAAAAGATTATGTTTCACATATTACTTACTCATTATGGTTGTTGACCGAAAGACCACAAGAATTCAAAGTGTAAAAATGTTCCGTTTATGGGTCAACCACCAAGGTCAATATACCAGTGGTAAGTGCGTTTGATATCTGTGCCCAGATGGTCAGTTTTTATCTCCCCTAAATAGATTCTAAAATACCAGAGGTTAGAAGGCAGGAAGAGGCAGGCAAGCAACAACATATCTTCACATCAGTCATTACCAAGGAAAAAAAAAAAGAACCATATCTGGAATCATTCCAGACAGCTAATATGCTACAGTGATTCACTTTTGAGTTCAGAGAGATTAATCCTTGTGGTCATGAGAGACTCTGAAGGAGTTATCATTTGAAACACAAAAAGCCTCGGTGGGCCACACACATCTAGGAATCAAGTAATAAAACTCCACTACCTTATCCTCTTCCTCACTCTCTCCTCACTAAGGCTACACAGAAAGATAAAGCCAATTTTTCTGTTTCCATTTTCTCCAACTTTCCCCCTCATTAAGTACCAAATCTGTTCTTTCCATTTTCTTAGGTATGGATTGATGTAGCCCATTTTAACCATACACAGATCAATCTATTCTCTAATCTGAAATGTTTCCAATGCTAATTCTGTGTTGCATCAACGTTTTTGATGTCCTATGAACCTGGAAACCTCCAAGAAAGAAAATTAATGCTAGTATTTTTGGCAGTTGAGCTGGTATTCTTGTGATGTATGAAGACTGCAGCATTTTTAAGGGTCTAAAACAAACTGCTCAATTGCTTTCCTGGTCCAGTACTTCCATTTTAGTTAATAATTTGGCCTCAAATTTGAAATCTCATTTTATTATCAGGCTTGGAAAGCCAAGCTTAGCTACCCAAGGACACTAATCCAACCTCATAATATGTGCTTCTGAAAACTTACGAACTTAAATTAGTAGAAATTGGGAGAAAAAAATTTCAGGTTTCAATCTCACTCAAACCTTAATTCAATCTAATACAAAAACAAATCCCAGACACTGTGCTAGGCCCTGAGCACACAAACCAACAACACACACACACAGTCCAACCCACACCCAGCCACAAAAGGAGGTTACATTCTAGGGTTGATTTCAAGATGAACACAAACAGAATACAAAGAAGCTTCCAACTTTGAGAGACTCTCTCCCTTATTTGAGGGAAGACTTCTTGGAGGAGGTAAGCTGCTGAGGTGAACCTTGAAGAAAGGCTGAGGTAAGCCACTGTGATGAAGACCCAGGAAGGTCAGAAGGCATTAAAGTGAAAAGTCTGGAAGCCACCAAGAGCATGAGCCCAGGTCCACAGGATCAAAGGTATCAAGCACTCTGAGATGCCACAGAAGGCTCTGAAAATCTGGAAACCTCATGGGAGTCCAGCAAACCCAGGTGATCTACACAAAGGAAACCAAGCAAATATACCACTTAAAAGTACAGCACTCAAATGCCTGGCCTTATCACAGAGCCCTAAAATTCAGGAACTAAAGCTGGACAGATGAGCAAATCAAAGGAAACACCAGCTAGTATCAAAAATTATGCAAATCTAAATTATTTGCCCAAATCAGGAGGCAGTAACTCCACTATGACTGGCTACAACCATAGAGTTAAAGGGAGAAAAATGGATTTTCTACAAGTACTACATGAATAGCTGGAAGAAATAAAGAAAAGTCTTAAAATAAAAAATAAAATAGGTCTAGAGAAGTAACAGAAGAAATGACTTAAAACAGAAACTTGTAAACTTTATCCAAGAAACAGAATCTCTGAAAACTAAACAGAGATCAATGACTTCATAAGAAAGCAAGAAAACATAGAACAAAGTGAAGACTGAATCAGAACACAAGATACCCAATTTAAAAGCAACTAATGGGAAAATGGTTAAAGAGAAATAATTTAACAATCATTGTACTCCTTGAAAACCATGGGGGGCAAGTGGGAGAGGTAAAAGATGCTTGGACATTGTATTTCTAAAATCCTAAAAGAAAACAGCCCCACTTAGAACCAGACAGTAAAGTAAAAATAGAAAGAATCCATCTATCAACCACACTCTAAAAGGAATCCCAAAAAGAAAAGTCCCAGGAATGTCAGAGCCCAAATCCGGAGTTTCCAAATAAAAGGAAAAAAAAAATGCAAGAATCAGTTCAATTACCAGGAACTACTACACAGTCAAGATCACACAAGACTTGGCAGATTTATTAAAACAAGAGACCTTGGGAGCAACTAGGTGGCACAGTGAGTAGACCCCCAGAGTCAGGAGGATCTGAGCTCAAATGTGATCTCAGACACTTGACACATTTACTAGCTGTGTGACCTTGGACAAGTCACTTAACCCCAATTGCCCTGCCTTCCTACCTCGAAAAAAAACCCACAAAAAACACACCAAAAATCAAATAAAAACAAAAAAAAAAAAAACCCACAAAACCAAGAGATCTCAGAATACAATATTCCACAAGCAAAAGATAAAGACTTAAAATCACGAGTAACTTACCCTGCCAAAAATAATCGTAAAAGGGAAAAAAATAAACTTTTAATGGAAGAGAACTTCAAGAATTTCTAAGAAAAAGATTAAAGCTTAGTAGAATCTTTACTTTTAAGTTTTTATTGATGTTATTTTTGCATCATTATAGCTTTCCCCCATCTCTCCCCCTCCTTTATCTAGTCATCCCACTAAAAAAACTGTATGTTTGTGTGGAGAGAGAGAGGTTTCGTTTTTTTTATGAGGAGGGGACAGGGACAAGAGGGAGAAGAGGAAAGGGGGTCAAGAAAAAGAAAAAAAATGAGCACAACTGACCAATGTATTGAAAAAAATGCCACGACGTGTGTAATGTGCATCATCTGTGGACCTTCCACCTCCATGGAATGAGCTGGGGAAATCCTGCCATATCTCATCATTCGAGACAAACCTGATCTTTTTAATTTTGCTACATTCACTTTGATTTCTGTGTATGACTGGTCTTTCCATTTACATTATTGTGATCAATGTGTGTATTGTTTTCCTGTCTTTGCTTACTTCACTCTGTATCAGTTCATGTAGATCCTTCTATCTTCTCCATATTCATCACATTCATCATTTCCAAACTACAGTAATACTCCATTATTCATGTACCAGAATTTTGTTTAGTTATTCTCTAATTTATGGGCACCTTTAACAAGAACTTTGAAATACAAACACAAGAGTCCAAAGATACCTAGAAAGGTAAATTTATTTGAGCAACTGGAAAGAGTTGCATGATATAGTGTTAACATCTTAAAAGGGAGAAAAAATACAAATGTCTCTTCAGAAGCTAAGTATTTTCAAAGGGAGAGAGAAGATGCAGGTTTGGATTGGTTCTGTTCTGAGGGTTTTAAGAGAGGAAGGAAAGGTAAGGAAGAGTGTAAAGGAATACACCTGCATACACAGAAATGAGAAAGATGGGGGTGGAACTTGTTCATAATTGGGGTATATGAGAAAAAGAGAATAATAACACTGAAGAAGGTATGGAGTAGGAGTGACAAAATGAATTATCAATTCTTCTCTGATATGGACAAAAGAGGGTGGAAAATGTGCTCATGTAACATGGTCAAATCTGTTCTGTGGGAAGACAGACTCAGAGCTTTGTGGGGGACAGATTGAAGAAGGGAAAGACTGGAATCATGAAAGCCAATTGGAAGGCTATATTAGAAGTCCAGTCAAACACTCAAATTTAGAAATCATGGAATGAAATCTGTATCAGTGTACACTCTAAAAACAGACTAATATCAACTGGTCAGTCAAAAATTAGGCTATTAACTTTCTAAGAGTGCTCCTTAATTTTGTTAAGCATGAAATAGAATCATCTTTACATTAATAGGAAAAAAATTGCTACTGTCTTAGAAAATATAAGCAATGACACTGGCAACACTATTAATATACCAAAAGAAGCAGACATCCTCACTGCTTCACTCTTGTCAGTCATGCTAATCAGTAGAGCCTTGTGGACCATACTATTAAAACAACTAAATCTGTTACCTGTGACTTTTGTTCACTAGAGAAACAGACATAAGAGAATTCACAGATTGAGGCCCAAACTCCTATTCAATACTGGGATTTAAGACAGGACTGACTTGCAAAGCATCCACCTAAAACATTCAGCTCAGCATTTCTCAATTATGTTACACGGAACACCCCTGCTGTCTTAGGCTAAAAAAAAATCTATGAGAAGATTGCTATATTAATGATATTTGGCACTCTAAAATATTAGATGTGAAATCGTATTAAACACACCAATTTTATAATATGAAAATAGGCTTTTCTCTGATGCTCTTTCCTTTGTCCTGTGACAAAGAATTCCATTATATCCAGATCCCCCAAACTACCATTTATCACCTTCCTCAATATAATCAAAATCTCAAAGTGCTTCATGGTCAATGTCTAAGAAATGCTATGGTTAGAAAAGAACAAATGTCCGCTTTAGGGACAATTAATAAATTAACTAGTATAATCTCAGAGGTAGAGTTAACACCTCAAAAAATCTTACATTTATCTTTATAATATTCATCTAATTAAACTAAAATTCTATTTGCAACTCTATGAAGTCGTAGTTCCCATTATGCAATATGAAGACCTCTAATAAAAAATCTAGTAAGACATTATTCTGGGTAGTTTCAAAATGTTGATTACCCTTAGCAAGGCATTAAATCCAAATGCAGTTAAACCCCAATAGTGGATAAGTGAAGATTAAAATTTAGTGCCTAAAAGACAAACTTGAAACATTCCAACTCATTGTAGAAAAATTTCCTGCATTAAGAAGCCAGGAGAACCTATTCCTACAACTGATAGTTTTGCATTATATCAACTTGAAAATATTCAAATCTTTCTTACATTTTAACCTAATTCTAATTACAAAATGTCTCCAAATTTGATCTAGAAATAACCTCAAACTGTAAAGGACTGATTGAATAACTCGGCCACTGAAATTCTAACAGCTGCTATCTACTTTTATGGGCCTAAATTTTACACAATTAACCTCTGCTTTTAATAGAGCATTAAATATTTAAGTATAAATGAAGTATCATTTCCAAGAATGAAAATGGTAAGGGCTGTCGCCAAAGCTTTTTATAGGAATGTGGTAATTTATCCATCTGGATCATATTGGGAAGGATCCAAGAACCAAGATTCAAAAGACTACTGCCTTTTAGTGTCTGGTCTAAAAAGAGGATTCTTTCAAGAGCAAGTTATTAGGAGAAAGTCTAAAAAAATTTCCGCCCTCTAGGACATTCTATTTCCTAATGCTTTAGATTAGACAGATGTTAGCTCAAGCCAAATTTTCATCCTTTCTCCTAGGATTGCACTTTAATAGAGCATCTTTGTAATATGAAAATAGGCTTAATATCCTCAATCACCCTTTCTTTATTGTGGAAGTATTCTATATTGCTGGATCTCCCCAAAGTAGCTTTTATGAGACTGTCAATACAATTATTCAAGCTCCAAAATGCTCCATGGTTGAAGTCCTTCAATACTTTAAGGACATGAAAAAAAAAAACCACACACACAAAAAAAAATACTTTAAGGATATGTAACTTCATCAGTGTGCAGACTTTCACCAAAGACACAGATACTGTAACTTATCTGAAGGTCTTCCAAGAGCTACTACAGCCATGACCAACCTGATGATGAGCTAAGACAACCTGATTTAAATAGTCACAAATCTTTCAAGGCTCAGCTTCCCTAGAAGACTTCCCTGCTGTCTCCAACCTCAAATTACCTCGCATTTTCTTATCTGTCTACGTGATGTACCTTCCCCTTTCTTCTCTTCCCCAACAACACTAATTGATGTGTGCCTGGTATCTAGTATGGTTGCTAACAGAGAGAAAGTATTTTTAAAAAATAGTCTTTTTAAAAAAAACAAAAAAAAATAACCTTTTAAAAAATCCTGAGGTTAAACACACACACACACGCACACACACACACACACACACACACACACACACACACGGAGCATATTTACATATAGTAGAACAGAAAAAGAACTTTATAAGAATATTGGGAATTTCCATCTTGGATAACATGCGTTTTAAGCATATAACAAATTCCATGTGTTACTTTTTAAACTATTTTGCTTGTCTAGACTTCCTTCTTTTCCGTAATGCGCATCTTTTAAAATGTCTCAAATGGCCCTCTATTTTTTTGCATTATCATTGCTAATATCTTTTTTTCTACTCTCCTCACCCTTACCAAATTAACCAAGAGAAGGAAGAAAAAATCCTTCTAACAAGTATCAAAATTAAGCAAAACAAATCCACATGGTGCTGTAAAAATAAAAACTTATTTCTCTGCAACTTATGTAACAGCCTTAATCAGGAGACAGACAACATGTTTCATTACAGAGCTAGATAGTTGGTCATTGCTTGATGAGGGCATTTAAGTCTTTGTTCTTTTTCATTAATTTTTATTTTATTTTCAGGGCAGTTAGGTGGCACAATGAGTAGAGCACCGGCCCTGGAGTCTGGAGGACCTGAGTTCAAATCCAGCCTCAGACACTTGACACACTTTCTAGCTGTGTGACCCTCGGCAGTCACTTAACCCCAATTGCCCTACCTTCCCCTGCAAAAAAGAAAAAAAAAAGTTAAAAAAATTATTTTATTTTCAGGTAAACATTCTTTCTCCCACCTCTCTACATCTCATTGAGAAAGCAAGAAAAACAAAACCCATTACAAACTTTTAAAGTCAAGCAAAACAAATTCCCATATTGGCCAAATCTTTTTTTAAAAAAAAAAACTACCTCAATCTGCAATATGAAAATGTTTAAGTCTTTCGAAGTTGTTTTTCTTTACAATATTGTTGTCCTTATATAAACTGTCACCTTGGTTCTGATCACTTCACTTTGTTTCAATATATGATTTTCCAGATTCTCTAAAATCACGTCTTTTGTAATTTCTTTACAGCTTTCTGATGGCACAGCGGATGGAGGGCTGGGTCTGGAGTCAGAAATATCTAAATTCAAATCTAGCCCCAGATCTTTGTTTCATGACCATAGATGAATCACTCAACCTCTATCTCAGTTTCCGCAGATGTAAAATGGGGACAATAATAGCATCTACTATCCCACAGTTGTTGGGAATATTAAATGAAAATATTTATAAACTGCTTAGTGGAGTGCCTGGAACATAATAGATGCTTAATAAATTCTTCTTCCTCTCCCTCCAATCCCTTCCAAAGTTCCTTCTCAAGTATTTTGCTGGAAATACCTGAAAGTCCTCTATTCTATTCAAGGTCTATATGTTCCCTGCAGTATTATACTCAACTTTACAGGATGTGAAGTTACTGTTGTTTATAAGCCTGGATATCTTAGAGTTTCAAGACAATGTGAGGAACCTCAGTTTGCGGTCTGGGTTGTTCAGGTCTGAGCAACCTGGCACACACTGGTTGGTACCATGCTTATTATGGCTTTACTGCTGTTCCACAAGACTTCCAAAGTTCACATTCTAGGGTTTTCTCAGAGCCCTCTATTCTTGCTATCCTGAAGACACACACTCATTTTTGCTGGAGGGGGTCCATTTCCTAGTCTTCCTAGGCTTCTGGTTGACTGAACTTTGGGTTGGAAGATGTCATATATTACAGTTTTTCACTAGATTTCCTGATCATTATTTAGACTAAGAACTTCAGGGTTTGCTTAAGTGTGTGTTTGGGAGCTGGGCAGCCTGCCTCATATTTAGGCAACAATCTTGGTAGAAAGTCCACACTGAAGATACATAAAAAATGTTTGTTTAAACTGAGGAAATCTTGACTTTGTCATGAATTCTAGATTTTGGGAAAACAGATGTCAAAGACTTCAGAGGAAAGAAAGGCTGGAGTAACTGACTAATCTGACTAATATGCTTCAGAGAAAATCCGTCCAGGAATTAAGAAAAACTCACAATAAAAAATTCCTAATACAAAGAGAAACAGTTCCAATGAGGAGGAAAAAATGTTATTTGTCTGAAGTAAATGACAAAGATTCAGAGGGTTCTCTCTCATCAACAAAATTATATTTTTTAAAGGAAATATGCAGAAGATGAAAGCAAGGCCAGGTTAACAGAATTAAACTATAACAGGGAGGTTATAAATAGGTAAGAAATATTAAAATAGGTATTAAATAGGTAAAAAATGCAAAAGCTCAGGGTTGATGCTGGAAAAAGATGCAAAGGTAAACAAAAGGGTTTTGTTTTTTGTTTTAAGTAATACTGGAACTAAAAGGAAGATCAAGGGACAGGACCATTGAAGTGTATGGAATGAAGATAGCTGACAACAGAAAGTATAACTATTCCAGTCTTACTTCTGTTTTCTCTACAAAGGAGAATCTCCTTTACACAAGAAATGATAAAACAAAAAGGACTAACAAGGATCTGATGCTCAAAATAAATAGGCTTGTAAAACAACACCCGGATGAATTCAAGTCACCCGGTCCAGGTGAACTACATCCTTAACTGTTACTAAAAGAACTGACAGGTCTAATTCTTCAGCCTCTGTTCATGATACTTTTAAGATCATGCAAAATAAGTGACGCACCACAAATTTGGAGAAGAGCAAATGTCCCAATTTTCAAACAAAAAAAAAAAAATGAGAGAGAAAAGTTTGAAAACTAGAAGCCAGTGAATTGGCCTTCAATTCCTGGTAAAATTCTAGAACAAATCATTAAAGAAATAGCTAGCAAACATCTAGGAAGTGAAGTAGGGATTGGAAATAGCCAGCATGGGTTCATTAAGAATGCCAGATCTAGATTTTGGCTGACCTCTAGATAAAAGGAGTGCTAAGGAAATGGAGATAAAGATTAGGTGACTAGGATTAGGATGGATTCAAAGGAGACTCAGATAAGATAATGGTTAAATATCAACATGCCAGGGTATCTCTAGAGTAGGGTTTCTGTATCAGCAAGGCAATAATCAAAATATATATGATAATTTTCAAAATGCCTATGTGGTTTTGTATCCCAAAATATATGAGACTCTCCACACAGAAGGCAGAAGTAGTAAACCATTTATTCAGACATCAAATAGCCAGATCCTGAAACCAATAACTTCACAACATCACAGCAGAGAACTACTCCATCCCACAACCTTCTGCCCCCTGCTGGGGCCTCGCCCACCAACAAGCAAACTTACTGCACAACTGTTACATGTCTGCTCTCTTTCCCTCAGCTCTAACTGTAGTAACTACTCTCAGCATTTCCCATGACACAATTTCCTTCTCCTCTCAGGAAGCTTCTCCCACCACACGTGACGTAGGCTTCCTGTGATGTAAGCAGGTCGCATGGCCTATTAATGGGTGGGAAAAATCTTCAAATCTAAATTGCTATTACAGTTTCTTAAAACTTTTTCCCCTTGAAACCCCTTCAGGGTTTCTTAAACTATGGTCACGACCCACAGTTTAAGTGCTGAAGGGGTCTTGAGGAGAAAATGTTTAAGAAAGGCTGAAGCACCCTCCTGATCATTGCTGGGCCTGGTGCTGCTAAACATTCTATCTTTGACTTGGGTAAAGGGATTTAAGAGATGTTTATCAATTTTGTATATTGCCCAAAGCAGGAAGGACAGCAAACAGTGAATGGGAGACCTGGGATCCCAAAATATCTTGATAACTTTAGATTCAATAAGTGGGAAAATCTTTCATTTGGATACAAAAAGAAAATCAATTTCTCAAGTACAAAATGAAGAAGAGGCACAGTGGTGCTAAGGATACAAACACAAAAGAAAAAAGACTGCTCCTGGCCTCAAGGAAAGTACATCATAACGACGGAAAACAAACGTGAGAGAGGAGGGAGCTGGAGAGGGCGAAGGGAGCATGTTTTTTAAGTCCAGAAAGGATGGAAGGAGAAATTACTTCAGTAGACTGCAAACTCCGTGAGTCAGGAGTGTCAAACAAGCTAACTTGATCTTGAACTTTCTATTTGGGGAGGGGGAGGTGGAGGTGGAGGCTAGGGAGGTTGTCCTTCACTTTCAGGAGGTAAAAATCATTATGTACTCTGCCCTCACCAGACACTGAATGGAGTATTGTTCTTAGTTCTTGGGGTTCAAAAAGGACTTGACAAGCTGGGATTTGTCCTGGAGCGCAACCAACATCGTGATGGTTCCTGAGTCCACGCTAAATGAAGATTGGTTGAATTGAAGGAACAAGGTTATGTTTAGCAGAGTGAGACAAGGATGCTATTGGGGGGGTTGGCGGTGGGGAGCAGACACATGACAGCTAGCTTCTAACATCTGAAGGAATTTCATGTGAAAGGGGATTAGACTTTTCTGTTTGGCTGGCCCCAAAGGTTAGAACCAGAAGCAATGAGCGGAAGTTTCAAGGAAGCAATTAGGCAGTTTTTTCTCATAGCCAGTGCAAACAGTAACAACTGTCAAAACGTGAAATAAGCTACTCTGAAAAGTGGTAAATTTCCCCTGCTTGGAGGTCTTCAGGAAGATGCTGGACAACCAAAGCTGTTCCTTTTTGCCTATGGACTGAATTAAATGGCTGAAATCCCTTCCTACTCTCAAATTCTGTGATTCTATGAACTTAATTAAGCTATAGGATGGGTTAATATTTCTCCCCATGCATACACCCTAATTTAAAATACAACTAAACAGGATAACATTTGTCAAGTATTACGACATTCTACATATGCTGTTTGTATGAAGTTGAATTCTCCAAATTTCATTTCACTTAAATCAGTTATTCAATAGGGATTTTAAAAATACACATAAACTGATTCAACTAGTGTTTTAAAAAAAAACCAAAACATTCACTGTGAGGTACCAATAAGTAGGCCAAGACCTAGAGAACTGATGAGAACTACTAGTTCTGACCTCCTCAGTTCTGGTTCTGTTTCTATTTGGCCAGGAAAGGTGGAGTTGTAGCTGCAGCCTCAACTGACAAAGACAAGTACAGTAAAACCCACTGCTTCCGATTTTCCTTGGAAACCACCAGTTTAGAGCTAGAGGGGACCTGTTAGAAATAGTCCTGTCACATAGAATCTATAGGGATTTTTAGAGATGAGAGAGGAAAACAAAGAAACTGCTAGTGAAATGACAAGCCACAGAAATGTTCAGCCCCCTATGGTGACGGTTTGTTTAAATTCTCTTTCTTATACCAATTCAAATATAGGTTCTCTTGCTGATAATGTATATTATAATGGAAAATAAATATAATATGTATATACATAATGCATACAATGGAAAACAGAATAATAGAACCATAAAAAGATTTTATTCAAATCAGATTTGACTACATAGTGCCTGACCTTGATATACAAGCAACTTCCAGGACGAGTTTTTGGAAGAAATCAGCTATCAGAAAATCCCCTTACTTCCTCCCAATCAATTCCAAAGAGCCATGGTCAATGTAGGATATTTCCAGAACACTTTCCCTTACAAGATAAAAAGTAAAAATTTGTTGATATCACAGTCTAAGTCATCTGGGCTTTTTTGCCAAGTCAATAAAAATAGTATTAGATTTATACCTGCCATTCATTGAGATATGCAAAATAGTTAAGAGTACCTCTAGTATATCTGAATGTAGCTTGCATGGGACTTTCAGGTTTGCTTGTATTTGCGCAGTCTCTGAGTACAGAACAGTATAATGAACATGGTAGCTACACAGTGGTTACATCATATCATTTTGCTCAAGTTACAGAAGCAGACCTGCACACAGACCCGGACTATTTCGTTTATGAACTGTATGACAGAATAAGTTGGTTTCTCTTAAAGTGCTTTCTTCACAACCTGTGAGGCATGGAGTTGAAGTATTATTATCCTATTCTGTAGATGAGAAAACTGAGCTTGATCAGGTAAGTAACTTGCTCAGGAGAATACAAGTAGAAAAAATCTGAGGTAGGATTTTAGTGCAAGTCTCTGACTGAACCTCAGAGCTTATACTGAATGGTTTCTAAGATCCTTTTCATCATCCTCTGTGAAATAAATATAATTTTAAAAACTCAAAATGTCAGAAGACTTCAAGTTAATTTTTTTGCCAACTGAAGCGGTCTTGATCTTTCTTTGTACAATTAGTTATCATTATTCAATTACAATTAATTAAGATGCCTAATCCCAATAAGAAAATATTACTTAGGTGAGATAAGAAAGCATCCATAAATTATTCATTACCTAGTCAAGCTTTCTGGTCAGTCCACAGAAGCCAACCTATAGACAAGGCTCAGAGGCACAGGGATGAGAAATGTGATTAGCATAGTGTCAATGGCATTCTTTTCATTCACCTGCATCCACTAAAGTAGTATGGGTAGTTTGGAGGGCAGGCATAACTATATACATATTTGGCAACTAACTGCAAACTTATTACCAATAAATTTCTATTTGCAGTCTTCCTATTTAGCCTGAAGCTAAAGCATGTTTTGCCTTTGCATTCCTTGGTCCAAGTACACCAACTTCTGGTGCCTTGTAGTGAGATACCACTGCTCTCAGAATCACAGAATCATCATCATTAACAACTGACAGTGCCCGAAGGTTACAAAATGTGGAAAATCTTTCTTTCCTCCTTTCCAGTATCTGCTTACAGTTGTTATAGAGTTAAATTTGCAAACATCTTTGATGCTGGCTGGAATTTTGATTCATTTGTCTCTCCATCATCACTCCCGATTAAGGTTTTTCTCTCTTGCAATGTTAACACTTTATCATCAGACAGCTGTATATAGATCTGTGCCAGGAGCTGGCAGTGGCCTTTGATGCACTTTTGGGTGGGGTAGTAGGCCTTGTTTGACCTTACCCTGGATCCCTGGCTTACTGTGCTGACCTCTATCTTTCTGGAGTAGATCCTAGATCTCTGGGGTTTGTTTGGAGTAAAGAGTATTTAAGGCCCTCTCTTAGTCTCAAGACAGAGTGTCAGTCAGTCAATAAGCATGTATTAAGCACTATTTCATTTATGTGCAGGCAATAAAAAGGACAGCAAAATACAGAAACCTCAGAACTCCTGGATCTGGGTTGTCCAAGTGAGCACTTGGAAATTGTCCTATCTTGCCACTAAGCACTAGGCTACCCTGGGGCTTTCTCTGGGAAGCCTTTCACTCTTACTGCTTCCAGGTCTTCTTTGATTGTACCCCCTTTACTTTAGAGGGTCACCCCTTCCTATTGCCTGGGGCTTCTGGCTGACCTTTTATGCCATTCTATAGTAGAAAATGTCACTTAATACAGTTTCTCACTGTATGTCTTTATCATTATTCGGACTGACTAGATCTTCAGGGCTTCACTGGAGTTAAGTACTTGGGAGCTGGGTGGGTCAGGCAGCCATCTTGGCAAAAGTCCTATTAAGTTTGCTTATCTATAATTTTTTTTAAATTTTAAGCAAATAGTATAAATAAAACTTACAAAGAAATAACAAAAACTGTAAGCATCTTAAAAACTTCAGAAGTACCTTTTACTAACAATTAGCATGTTAAAAACATTCAAAGTTATTAGCAGAGTATATCCAGGGATGTCTCTACTGCCAACACTGTCAGAAATAACTATGTGGCCAATATAATCATGTATCACATTTCTATTTTTTTTTTTTTGGATTAAAGACTTCTACTAGGTAGTCATGTTAAGCCTGTTTCTACTTACCAACTCAGTTATTGTGAAGAATGTGCATAATAAACCTTAAAGCCCTACTACCTACTCCAACTATTATTGTGCTAGTCAACTAAATTTACTGTAAGGCTTTAGGCAATACCCAAAAACCTAACCAAACTATTCTAAATGACTAAAAATGAACTTTTCCCAAAAATACTAGCTGATCTCCACCAGAATTACTAGTCTAGGACTGTATCATTCAGGCATGTGGAAAAATCTAAAACTAAAGGTAGAACAGGTACAATGAAAAACAGAATTAACTAAGTTGTTTTTAAAGTATACAAGAGTAAAACTGATCAAACTGTGCATTTTATTTTTGTAAAGAATACAAATCTCAATCAGTATGTATGGCAAACTTTTGCATTCAAAACCACAAACTGCAATTTCCAAATAATCCATTTTTTACCAAAAAAAAAAAACCAACTTTAAAAAGATGTTTACTAATACAAAAAAAGAGAGAAAACTACACAAATGCCAAGGTCTTGGTGTCAACACTCTTTTGTTATTCTATAGCAGAACAGCTACACCTACTAAGTTCAAAGGATGTAGAAACTACTTTTCACTGATTTATGTAAGATTAAAATTCAAAAGCAAATACAAGGGAGTATTATCAGCTCACACCAGATCTACTTGCAGACACTAATTCTTCCTGTCTTGGACCCCTGCCCATGTGCATTATTGTAATTATCAGCAATTTTAAAAAATAAAGCAATAAAGCTAGAGATGAACTGCTCAACTGTAGATTTACTGTCTGCTGTGTCAGCCATTAATTAGTCTTCCTGGGTTCACGCCACCATGCTACTAAATAAATGCAAAAAGAGCAGTTTAGAGAAAAAAGCCACACTTAGAAATAACTTCTAAGCACAAATGCAAAATTATATTCCTTTATAAAATATAACCACTTTGACCATTTATAATATCTACAATGTTAGACCTACTGTGAAACCACAAGAGACTTCCAGGTATTTTGACATACTAATTTCTTCACATATTTATTTTAAAAAATTATTACATACCTTGAAATTTAGTAGGAATACAAATAATTCTAATAATTACTTATCGGAACCTTGATTGGTTATCAAGGAGAGAGAATACTTCCTATTAATTCTGGAGACATTTGCTTTTATTAGGTCATAAGCAAGAAAGGGTTAAACATATCTAACATCACCAGCAGTTGAGGAACTATGGTTTTAACAGCCATTCAAAAACATAACCTACTCAATGAGTAGGGACATTAGGATATACAAATGTATACTATAAATAATACTGTGGTATAAGAAACAGTGTAAAAGACGAATATACAGAAGCATGGAAAGACATGAAGTGATACAAAAGTAATCAGTAAAACAACAAACAATGAATAAAACAATGTAAATATAAATCAAATGTGACTTGTTAAATGATCGCTTTGGCTCTAAAGAAGGGATAACTGTAAACACCTCTACCCCACATTATTTCTTTACAGAAGTGTTTTTGTGTTTTTGGTTGGGGAATCTGTGAATATGGATTATCATATATAATATCAATGGTTTTTCAATCTATTGGTTGGTTTTGCTTTTTTTTTTTTGCCTTCCTATTTTTAAAAAATTCTGTTAATCTGTGGAATTAGACATCAAAATAATTGTTCATTGGTCATTTGAGCTAAATATCTAATTTACTTCTCAATGCCATACAAAACTACTAAAGGATTAGAGCTAGAAAAAGTAATAATGAAAATCACGTTAGGAAAAAAGAATCTTAGCCCCGGCGCGGCGGCGCCGGCGCCATGTCCCTTATCTGCTCCATCTCCAACGAGGTGCCCGAGCACCCCTGCGTGTCCCCCGTGTCCAACCACGTGTATGAGCGGAGGCTCATCGAGAAGTACATTGCTGAGAATGGCACCGACCCCATCAACAACCAGCCCCTGTCGGAGGAGCAGCTCATCGACATCAAAGTTGCCCACCCCATCCGGCCCAAGCCACCCTCGGCCACAAGCATCCCAGCCATCCTGAAAGCTTTGCAAGATGAATGGGATGCGGTCATGCCCCACAGCTTCACCCTGTGACAACAGCTGCAGACCACCCACCAGGAACTGTCACATGCGCTCTACCAGCATGACGCTGCCTGCCGTGTCATTGCCCGTCTCACAAAGGAGGTCACTGCTGCCCGAGAAGCTCTGGCCACACTGAAGCCCCAAGCTGGCCTCATTGTCCCCCAGGCCGTGCCAAGCTCTCAGCCCAGCGTTGTGTGTGCCGGTGAGCCAATGGATTTGGGAGAGCTGGTTGGAATGACCCCCGAGATCATCCAGAAGCTTCAAGACAAAGCGACGGTGCTCACCACAGAGCGTAAGAAGAGGGGGAAGACAGTGCCGGAGGAGCTGGTAAAGCCGGAGGAGCTGAGCAAATATCGGCAAGTGGCATCCCACGTGGGGCTGCACAGTGCCAGCATCCCAGGAATCCTTGCCTTGGACCTCTGTCCCTCGGACACCAACAAGATCCTCACCGGAGGGGCGGATAAAAACGTTGTCGTCTTTGATGAGAGTTCAGAGCAGATCCTGGCCACACTCAAGGGCCATGCCAAGAAGGTCACCAGTGTGGTGTTCCACCCATCCCAGGATCTGGTGTTTTCTGCCTCCCAGGATGCTACCATCCGTATTTGGTCAGTCCCCAATGCTTCTTGTGTACAAGGGCACATGAGAGTGCCGTGACAGGCCTCAGTCTTCACGCCACAGGCGACTACCTTCTGAACTCTTCTGATGATCAGTACTGGGCCTTCTCAGACATCCAGACAGGACGAGTGCTCACCAAGGTCACCGATGAGACTTCGGGCTGCGCTCTCACTTGTGCTCAGTTCCATCCTGATGGGCTTATTTTTGGGACAGGGACCATGGACTCTCAAATCAAGATCTGGGACCTGAAGGAACGCACCAATGTGGCCAATTTCCCTGGGCACTCCGGCCCCATCACCAGCATCGCCTTT
>CM053622.1:676596954-676611189 GCA_028646595.1 Phalanger gymnotis
TCTGGCCCTGGGAGGCACCAATGTTCAGATCTACATCTGCAAACAGTGGACAGAAATCCTCCACTTCATAGAGCACAGTGGCCTGACCACGGGGGTGGCCTTTGGGCACCACGCCAAGTTCATCACTTCAACAGGCATGGACAGGAGCCTCAAGTTCTACAGCCTGTAGGCCCCTTTCCCTCCAGAACAACTGAGGCCTTGTCTCTGTAGTGGGTAGCGTTAGGGGTGGGGGGTGGGAAGGGGAGAGACTGAGGGGAGAGGGGAGGAATTTGGGAAGGGACATTTACATCATTTCACTCTGGTCTGAATGTTGGCCTCAGCCAGTGCTGACTGTCCTAGAGCCGTGGGTTGCCCTGAGCTGGGCCACCACCTCTGGGCACCCTTGCTGAAGGTGGACGAGGTTGCTGTGATGAGCCATTGCCTCCGAAGCAACACAGAAGGGTTTCGTGGACCCAGAGCTTACCATTCTTTTAAATAGAAATGATCTGGGGCTCTTGACCTGTTCCACATCTGGTTTGCTTTGGCTCCTGATGGAGGCTGAGCAGAGGGGGAGGGCACAGGAACTTGTGCAGGTTTTTGTAAGCAGTGATCTAGTTTCATTTAAAAAAATAAGCAAAAAAAAAAGAAAAAAGAATCTTAAAGGAAATAATGAAAAAAAAGTAGGAAAAAAAGATTTACTAGTATCGAATTTCAAATTATACAAAAAAGGGGCAATCATTTGAAATGATTTAGTACTACTTAACAAATAGGTCAGATAACTAAGATTAGCTACACAATATACAAATGAAAACTAACCTAGCAACCTAGTGTTAGACAAACCCAAAGGGAGCCACTGAGGTAAGAACTCACTATTCCACAAAAACTATTTGGAAAACTGGAAAATAAGTCTGACAGAAACTAGGTATGTATGAACAACACACACCATGTGCCAAAATAAGCTCCAAATAGATAAATGACCTAAATACAAAAGGCTACATATCATAAACAAGTTAAAAGTAAAAGGAAGATCTATGGATACTGAAAAAGTTCAAAACCAAAGAAGTAGAGATCACAGAGGATAAAATTGACAGTTTTTATTTAAAATAATTTTTTTTGCACAAATAAAACCAATGTTCCTAAATTTAAAAGAGAAATATATAACAAGAGAAAAAAACTGCAGCAAATTTGGCTAATACATGCATTATTTTCAAAATTTGGGATTACTGTTTCAAATGCATAAGAAGTCATTGCCCAAATGATAAAATGGTCAAAGGATATGAACAGGCAGTTTTCAAGGAAAGAAATTTAAGTTCTCAAAAGTCATTTGAATAATGGTCCAAAACTAGGAATAATAAGAAAAATGAAGAATAAAGTGGTTCAACTTCAAAAACCCATCAGACCAGTAAAACTGACAAAAAGGGAAAATGATAAATACTGGAGGTACTTTGAGAAAACAGGCACACTAGTTTTCTTGGTGCAGTTGTAAATTGGTCCAGTCATTCTGGAAAGCAATGTAGAACCATGACCCGTAAGTTACTAAACAATGCTTGTATTTTGACCCAGCAATACCATTACTAGGTCTATATCCCAAAGAGATCAAAGAAAGATACGTACAAAGATATTTATACAATAGGCCTTTTGTTAGTGGCAAAGACCTAGAAATTAACAGACTGCCCATCAATTTGAGAACAGCTGAAGACCCATGAATTAAGGAATGGATGAAAGAAAACTATAATGAGTGTCAATGGATTATTATTATTATTATTATTATTATTATTATAGCAAGAGAAATGATGAAAGAGACCATTTCAGAGAAACCTGGGGAAGCATGTATGAACTGATGCAGGATGAAGAACCAGAGAACAATATATACAAACCCCACAATACTACAAAAGCAACTCTGAAAGCTGTTTAAAACTCTAATCAATACAGTGACCAACACAATTTCAGAGGACCAATGAAAAAGCAGGCCAACAACCTTCGGAGAGAAAAGTGATAGATTCAGCAAACAAAATGAGACATCTTATTTGGACACTGCCAATCTAGGAATTTGTTTTGTCTTACTATGCATGCTTGTTACAAGGGCTTTGTTTTTTCTCCCCAAGGAAGGGGAAGGTGGTAGAAGTCAGTTTTTGGTCACTGAAAGAATTTAGTTGTAAACAAATTATTTTATAAATAATAAATAGTATTTATAAGTTACTATAAATAATAATGCTTAAAAGAGGTACAATAAAAACCTATTTTTGACTAATTGAAGGAAAGTCGGTCTTTAGGAAAGCTCTGAATTGTCCTCAAAATGTTCAAGGAAATACATAAGCAACTGGCTAAAAAAAAAAGATAGTTTGAAAACTAATTATAACAGTTTTTTCTTTAAACCCTCCTTGTCAAAAAAAAAAAAAAGTCTGTGTTATCTAGATGTGTTCTGACTCCGGGAGGGGGGAAAATCTAGGTAATGTAAAAACAAATCACACATATAAAATATACTTTAAAAACATACCTATTTCCACTCAAGAAAGAGTTAGCAGTTTCTGAGTATTCAATGAAGTATATATTCATTAGACAAAGCCCACATTGATTTGTTTTGTGGAATTACATTTTGTTGGGAGATGAAGTAGAGATCAGACACAGGAGTGTTATCTATAGGCATAAGAATTAGTGCTCTAAATCACTGATGATTAGAGAAATGCAAATTTAAAAAACTCTGAGACAACCACCTCACACCTATCAGATTGGCTAACACATCACAAAAAAGAAAAATGATAAATGTTGAGGAAGATGTGGAAAAAATTAGGACAGTGATGCACTGCTGGTGAAGTTGTGAACTGATAACCATTCTAAAGAGTTATTTGGAACTAAACCCAAAGGGCAAAGTGAACACACCCTTTGATCCAGCAATACCACTACTAAGTCTGTTTCCCAAAGAGATCATAAAAAAGGGAATAGGACCTACATATGAAAAAATATTTCCAGCAGCCCTTTTAGAGGTGGCAAAATATTGAAAATTGAGGGGATGCCCATCAACTGGAGAATGGCTGAACAAGCTGTGGCATATGAATGTATGCAATGGAATGCTATTGTGCAATAAGAAATGATGAATAGACAGATTTAGGGAAAATCCTGTTAAGACTTGTATGAACTGATGCAAAGTGAAATGAGCAGAACCAGGAAAACATTGTACACAGTTATCAACAACACTGTGTGATGATCAACTATGAATGACTCAGTTCTTCTCAGCAACACATCCAAGACAAATACAAAGGGCTCACGAAGGAAAACGCTCTCCATACCCAGATAAAGAACTGACTCTGAATACAAACTGAAGCATTTTTTCACTTTATTCTTTCTCATGGTTTTTTTTTTTAAATCCGTTTCTTCTTTTACAACTGTGACTAATATGGAAATTGTTTTTACATGATAGCACATGTATAAACTATTACCAAACTGCCTACCATTTTCAGAAGAGGGGAGGGAAAAAAAATTCGGAATTCTAAAACTTTTCTTGATATGTATTAAAAAAATGAAAAAAAAAGAATTAGGAACTGACAGTAAGTTTTTTAAACAACCATTTAAAGAAAATGTAACCTTTTCTATACAGATGTAAAATTCTACACTTGGGCTAAAAAAAAAAAAAGCCAACTACATAAGAACAAGATAGGAGAGAAACCAGGGCTGGACGACAGTTCAAAAGGATCCAAGATGAAGGCTAACTCAATAATTCCAAAGAAAAATGTCACCACCCAAAAAGAGTGAATCCTTTGTAAGGCTGTATTAAAAGCACTAAGTGTGAGGGAAGACATATATTCTAGCTATACTCTATCCTGATCATATCTGAAATGGTAGCTTAGTTTTAAGCAGCACATTTTAGGAATGCCATTGCCAAACTACATATTTCCAGGATGACCAGGATGATGAGGTGTTCGAATAAATACTTTGCCAAGATATGCAGAAGGAAATGGACTTAAGTTAAACAAATTTAACAGGGATATAATTTTCTATATATCTCGAGAACTACCTATTAAAAGAGTTTAGATCCTTCTTCTGGCAGAACTTAAGCAATGGATGGAAGATTGTGGTAGCAGAATAAAGGTGGGCATAAGAAAAATATTCTTAATAATTTGAGCTATTCAGAAGTAAAACAGGCTTTCCTCTAAATATAGTGAAATATCACTGGAGGGCTTCAAAAAGGAAGCTAGACGGCTCCTTGTCAAGAAGATTTTATAAGACGTTCTTGCACACCTGCAAGTCAGTTTAAGAAGCACAGAAGGGCTGGTGAGTGGCAAAAAGTTTATGAAACCCTGGGTTAGATGACCTCAAGACACTTTCAATGCTAAGAATATAGGCAAGTTCTCTGAGTATAAGGTAGGCTCCTAACAAAGGTTTCAAAACATTTCCATCACCTAAGTGGAGGAAGAAGAGTTAGGAGTAAAGCAAAACAACAGTAAAAGACTTCAGAGCACTGGTTAATAGTTATCCCTTCCACATCACTAGCACAGAACTCCCTTGATCTGGAAAATCCATGCAAAATTTTTGGCTCTCCCTTCATATCAGAGAAGTCTGAATTATTATGGTCTTAAAGGATAAAATGTTGATATTATACCAGACTATACATATATTTTATGCATTTCTGAGTCTCCTAAACTTTTTCCATGTCACCTGCTTGCCATCATGTATCATCTGTGGCTTCCCAAAACTCACAAAAAAAATCCCATTTAATTCCTTATGCTGACTCGTGATATACTGAAACCAAGATAGGGAAAGTTGTGACGTGCAAGGGATAACTGTACAATGCACAATTGTGATTAATGAGAACTGAAGTTGAAGTATGCTACCAACTTATCAGAAAAGCAGACTATAGGAACAGAATGAGGCATAAAGCCAATGCATTTGTTATGTTTGAACTTATTCTTATGAAAGAGTAATTAGGATATAAAAGCTATGTTAAAAAAACTTTTTTTATAAAAGCTGTATTAAAAATTTGTTTTTTCAAAAGTAAAAGTAGCTGGTAAGGAGCAAAGGAAAAGTTGGCAAGACAATCAAAAGGATACATACGAGATGGTTATCAAGATGCTAACAATGTTGAGAAGAAAAGTTACAATTCCAGAGTGGAAATTCCCTCACCCTTCAAGCATTTTGCAATATTGTTTCTCCAGAGATCTACTAGCAAAAAAGGCAGGATCTCAGAGTAAGGATGAACAAAATAAGAATGTTCCTCCTCCATTCTACAGTGTGTATACATAACGTGAAGACAGAAAATGAAGGAAGAAATAGGGATGGCTGGTGACATCCTGCTAAGGCAGTACTGTGGCAGCTATTTGTAGTAACAAAAAAGAAGTCTGCTGTCTTCCAGGAAACAGGCATCTGAAACTGCCCAAGACTTGTCAAACCAAGGGATGGCCAATCATATCTTATTGTTTTATATGAGCCCAAATAACAATGCCAGAAAGAATCTACAAAGCACTGTTAAAAAGTGTTTTAATGGAGCAAACTATTACAAAAGAGAAGTGCAAATGAAAACAACCCTGAGGTCTCACCTCAAACCCCGCAAATTGACAAAGATAGCAAAAGACCCGAATAGTAAATGATGGAGGGGTTGTACAAAGGTAAGTCCACTAATACAGTGTTGATAAAGCACTACGGATATTTTGAAAAGCAGTTTGGAATTATGCAAATAAAGTAACTACAGTGTTCATACCCTTTGACCCAGAGATATAACCAAAAATTCCTAGGACACACTCTAAGAAGGAAATTAATAATAATCCATTGCCTCAGAAGTTCACACACAAATGTACAAAGTATGGATAAAAAGCAAGATAAACTAAAGATCTAACTAGAGGCAATTTGACTTCATCATTGAGGCTGGGTGAAATGAGACCAATCACTAGAATATGGCTTTTGCATGCATATACCTTATGCAAAATAAACAGGAGAGGTAAAAGGAGGAGTTAAAGGAAAGATGTTTAAGTTTTCATGTAACTCAAGGGCTGTCACAAGGTCATTTTTGGCGTGGCCCCAGAAGGAAAACCTAGAAGAAATCAGTGAAGTCACAAGAGAAAATTTTAGTCTTGATATATGGGATAACTTCCTAACAATCAGACCTGCCTCAAAATGGAATAGAGGTATTAAATTCTCTATAAAAGAGCTCAAGTACATGTTGTAGAAGGATTCTTGCTCAGATTTAAATTCTACAAATCCTATAACCCTATTTACCAAATTGATTGACCAATATCAGATTTCATTAGACTTCTATCAAACTATCATTGAAAAAGCTTTGCTTGCCAAATAAAATCCAAACACTGGCATTTAGCCTGGTATTCAAGGTTCTCCCAACAATGAGTATCCAACATGTATTTCTAGCCTTATATACCTCCCACTCCAGCCAAACTGGACTACAACACCCCCATACTTTTCCTCCTGTGCTTTCTTGCTTTATTTCATGGCCTTCATTCAAACTGGAACTGCACTCTAATGATCTCACACATTCCAATCAACATACACCTCTACCTAGTAAAGTACAATCTGTTATCTATCTGGCCTACCTCAAATGGAAACAAAGTCTTCTATGAAAACACTCTTTACCAATTCCACTAGGCCTGAATTGGAATCCTACACCTCAGACACTAAGGTACTATTTGTAAATTACCTTGCAAACTCAAAGTACAATATAAAAATTGTAGGGCTCTGAGCAAACCTGTTTCCTGATCTATAAAACGGTGAAACCACAACACCTACTGCCTCATAGGGCTGTTCAAATGAGAAATCTGTAAAGTGCTTTCTTTGCAGAACTTAAGCTACCAATTATCTAAGTAAGGTAAGCAAGTCCAAATAAATATGAAAAGTAGATGAAGGTTCCCCCTTTTACTTATTACTTAGGAAGATTAGACTACTGGCCACTAGGCAAAAAGAAAATAGGTAAAAGACTTGAAGTACTAGAAATTGTACCCCTAAAGGAAGGAAATAAAAAGATTTAGTATTTCTTGGGATCAGGAAACCACAAGAGTCAAAAGAGGAAAATAATAATAAATGGGAGCTGGAATTTACATCGGCATACAGGCAACAGTAAAAATAAATTAAATTACAATAGGCTGGACAAGGGAAGAGTATGTGTTCATTTGTCTCTGTATTGGAGGGTGGTATTGGTGGACTTTCAAATAACATAGGCTACTGAGGGGTAATTTTTCGCCCTCATTGTCTGTCTTGCCCTTCCTACCTGAAAGCAAAATTCAAACATTTTGGCACTCAATACATATCTAGTCCCAATCCCTCTTCTGAATTCCAATGACACATTTGCTATTGAATATCTCTACTTGCTTATCCCATAGGTATCTTAAACTTAACATATCCAATACAGAACTAATGAGATTTTCTTCCAACCCCATCCTTTCTCCCAAGGCCCCAGTTCTATTAAGTACACCATAATCTAAGGACACTGACAATTCTGAGAGTCATCTTGGCTCTCCTTCACCCTTTCATGTCTAGTCTTACCACTGATAACTTCATAAAATTTCTTCTGTCTCCTCTCTGTTCACACAACACCTCCATCCTAGTTTTAAGAACATCTTACTTCTCTCCTAAATTATTTCAATAGTTTCCTAAATTGGTGTCTGTGAACCATAAATCTCTCCCCTCAAATTCACTCCCAACCCAAGCTGTGAAACTGTTATTTCTAAAACACAAAGTCTGACTATTAACTATTTAAACACATTCAGTGGGTGCCAATTGCCTCTAAGATAATGACAAACTACTCAGCCTGACACTTAAGTCTTCTACAATCAGGTTCTTACTATTCATTCTTGTTTCATATTATTCCCTCTATGCCCCAGTAAAATTGGCTTGCTCTTCCCTCTTTATAATATTCCATCTATTACTTTCCTGCCTTTGGCCAGGGGAGCCTCTCTGGCATGATAACAGTACTTGTTTTCACAATCTTGCACTGCTACTGCCTGTACAACCTTGGACAAGTCATTTATGCTCACTGGGCCTTAATTCCTCATCTCCAAAAAACTTAGATGGTCAACAAGGTCCTTCCAAGTCTAAATTCATGTTCTTATAAATGCACTTTGTTTTAGAATTCCTATATTCCTTAAAGAAGAGCCCAAGTGCTCCCCCCATAATAAGGTCTTTCCTGATCCTTATTACCTTCCACTTTGTTAAAGATTTTGCCCTCTTAAAATTACTTTGTATAACGATGCTGTGTCTTTTGTGTTTGGTTAGCTGTACACATGCTGAACTCCTCCCACAGAAAGTCAATGTTGGAGAATTTGCAGAATAGTGGACATGGTGACTGGAGGTATGAATTAGTCCAACATTTTGGAAAGCAATTTGAAATTACGTAGAGAGTGACTAAAATATCCATACCCTTTGACCCAGAGATTCCAGTGCAAGGCATATAGTGCTCAAGAAAAAAAATATTTTTTTTGGGGGGGGGGGGAAGATGCATATTAACCAAACTCTTTCCAGCAGCACTTTTTGTATTAACAAGTAAGTGGAAACAAAGTAGATGTCCATTAATTGGGGAATGGCTATAAACATACAAATGTGTTTTGAGAAACAATGAAAGCTCATGTTAACTGATAGCAAAGTAAAAATAAGGAGGAGGAAAAACACACATCAAACAAGATAAATGGAAAAAACAATAAAAATGAATAATGGAAAATTCTAATAATAGGTAGCATTTATATAGTGTTTTAAGGTTTGCAAAGAACTTTTACAAATACTCTCATTTGACTCTCACAACACCTCTGGAAAGCAGAAACTATCATCTTTATTTTACAGAAAAGGAAATAGAAGCAGCCAGAAGTAGTTTGTTCTAGGTTACACAACTGGTGTCTGATTCAGAATTTGAACCTGTATCTTCCTGACTCCAGGTGCAGTACTCTATCCACTGTGACAACCAGCTTCCTCTGTGACCAAATTTGGCCCCAAAATAGATGAGAAGGCACCTCTCCCTGCTTCTTTGCAGAAGTGGGGGACCATGATTATGGAACAATACAAATACTGTCTCACTGATATGGTTAATTTTGATGGGCTCTTTTCACTCTCTTTTTATTCTTTGTTATAAAGGATTGATTTGAGAAGGGGATGGGGAGAAGGGATGGATGAGTGGGAAAGGTAGGTGATAAAAGATACCAATTTTTTTAAAGAAATATCCTTGAGTGAAAATTTTTTTAATTTAAATTTTTGTTACTGTCTCCTTCCCTCCCTCTCCACCCCATACTAGAGATGGCCACCATTTCTCATCTCTCTCCACACACACACACACACACACGTGTGTATGTAAAATAATACTATGCATACTTTTATTTATCAGTTTTTTCTCTGGAAGCAGATAACATCTTCCTTCATAGGTCCTTTGTAGCTGATATGAGTATTTATAATATTAAGAATAGCTTGGTTGTTCAGAACTAGTCTTCAAACAATATTACCGTTACTGTATACAACGTTCTCTTGGTTCTACTCAGCTCACTTTTCATTATTTTATCTAAGTCTTTCCATGGCTTTCTAAAAATCAACCAGCTTATCATTTCTTAAAGCACAGCAGCATTCCATCACAATCATATATGCCACAACCTGTTTAGTCATACCACAATTGATGGGCATCCCCTCAATTTCTAGTTCTTTGCCACTACAAAGAGAGCTGCTATGAATATGATAGGTCCTTTTTCCTTTGTTCCTGATCACCTTGGGAAACAGAGCTAATAGTGGCATTGCTTGGTCAAAGGGTATACAGTTTTTTAGAACTCTGTGGGCATAGTTCCAAATTGCTCTCCAAAATGGTTGCATCAGTTCACGGTTCTACCAGAAGTGTATTAGTGTCAAAATTTTTCCACATCCCCTCCAATATTTATCATTTTCCCTTCTAACATTTTAGCCAGTCTGATAGGTGTGAGATGTTATCACACTCAAAGTTGTTTTAATTTACGTTTCTCCAACAATGATTTAAAGCATTTATCCTACATCTACATATATAGCTTTGATCTCCTCAAAGACAGCAGGGTTTTATCTTGTCTCTTTAGCTACGATTCCAAGAAAAATACTCTTTGCATATAGTAGGTGTTTAAAACGGAAATAAAATAGCAGTATTTTTGTGATAGCCAATAACTAAAACCAAAATAGATGCCTATCAAATAGGGGAATGGCTAAAGAAAATGGTGGTACATGAATGAAATGAATTACCATGCCACAAGATGACAAACATGAAGAATTCAAAAGCATGAGAAGACACCAAATTACCCCCAATGAAGAAAGCTGAACAAGGAAAATCATCTACACAATGGCTACAAACAACATAGAAAATGGAACAATAAAATATACCCAAACTGAATGCTTCATAATTAACAACCATTTTTGGTATCCCATTAGAATTGAAAATGTGCATCTTCCTAATATCTTCATACTTCAAAGAAGATAGACTGGCACTGAATGTTGAAGATACTGCCAAACAAGTCTAATGTGTTAGCAGGTTCTGCTAAACTACCTTTATTTTCCTGTTTTAAATTCCAGTTACAAATGGAAGGCTCACTGAGTGGAGGAGATATTCAGGAATGAACATAATGTAAAAATAAAAGATATCAATAAAATCAAAAAACAAAATGGGACTAATTACTGTAGTACAAGGTTGCTACAATCAAGATGTAAAGCAGGACTAAATTTTAAGTAAAACAAGCCACAAGTACCAGTGAAGATTTTTTTAACTTAAACAGAATTTTATGGCAGAAGAAAGAACTTTAATTATAATTAATGGTCTAGGCTGCCCCACAAAACATAAGAGTAGCAAAATGGATTAGAAAACAAAACGACAAATTTCTACATAAAACAAACACATTTTAAAAATTCTTATAATCAAAAACAAAAAGCTCAGGGAAAATTTATTATGCTTCAGCTAAATCAAAGGAAGAGACAGCAATAATTTTAGACAAGGTAAAAATGAAAATTGATGCTGTCTGAAGAGAGAAATAAGGATAAAAGAACAGGAAAAAAAAAGCACTTATCAGGCAGTTGCAACGTGTTTAACATTGTGATGTGTTGGCATACTAGATAGAAGACAACATTATATAAGAGAATTTGTGGGAGGGAAGAACTCAGTATATGAAAGTTACAGGATCAGTAAGCAGTGCCAATAGTAGAGTACATCTACCAACTTTTCCCAAAATAAGAAGTACTGATTTTATTATAGTTCTATAACTGGAAGGGAGAAAACACACAATTGAATCAAGTGCCCCAAAATAACCTTTCAGGACAAGGAAACTAACTCTTAGTTTGTTTAAAGATTACCTTAGGCAGGTGGTTTTATGCTACAAACATGATGAAATTTCCTGGAGATACAGCTTAAGGTAGCTAACCATGCCTGCTCAGAACAATTAAGGTTCTAGAATTTAACCAGTTAACAAAAAAGTAAAGGAAAACTCGTAAATGATCTACCTTAAATTCCTTCCCTCTTTATTCAGTTAATTAGGTATGAGGACCAAGAGACTAGGTGCTTATGCATAGCCTCCCTTCCTTTCAACAAAGGGTAAATTACAAAAGTGCCAAGTTGCCTCTACCATCAGTCGAGGTCTCAACTTTTACGCTGCTTTGCATAAACAAAAATATCCTAGGGAATTCTAAAAGTTCATTTTTAAAATGAACTGACAAAATACTTCACTCAAGTAGCAGTATATAAAATAAGCCCACAAAAATCAGCCTGTCTATATTACCAATGAAACCCAACAGAAAGAAATAAAAAGAGAATACAAAATGAGAAACAAAGATCAAACATTTTAAAAATACACATACAGCAGAGAACAGAAATTCACAATGGGACACTGAAAAGCAAGGCAGTGTTGGAACCATCAAGTTAAATATACACCAAACTGTATGTAATAGAGATTCACACAATGTCATAAATATTCTCCTGCTCTTCTTTGTATAAGGAAATGTATATATTGGTTGATGTTTGTCAACTTAGGACATTTTTCTTTTTAAAAACTAGACATCTAAATGATTGAAGGTTTTAGACTTGAGTTTTTGTGCTTCAGTGGGGGGGGAAGCAGATTTAAACAGAGAAAACTGGATCCAAATTCCAGCTGATTCCCTTAATCTGTATAAACCATCTATCTGCAGTCACAACTTACCTTGGTCTCAAGTTTTCTTCTCATACAACAAAAGGCTGAACTATATCATCTTTCAAGTCCTTTCTAGATCTCTTACATCTTATATCAGGTCTAGAATCTAACAGATCCCTAGCAAACTGACAGGATTAATTTAGCAATAACACATAAGTAAGGCAGCATAATAAAATGGGAAAAAAAAAACTGAACTGGAAATCAACTAACCTTATCACGGCCCTACAACTATTTGATTTTGGACACACAATTTCACTCATCTGTGACCCAATTTCCTAATCCATAAAATGACAAAACAGATCCCCCTAGATATCCTAAGGTCTATAAAGCTTTAATGAGTACATAACTTTAGGAAGTGATAGCTGTATAGGAGATCATCTAAAAAACTCTTGCAATAATTTAAGTAATGAGGGTTCAGGAGACAATGGGAATTGAAAGGGCCACACCTAAAGCCATTTTTCAAAGAAAAGGAGAACTTGGCAACTATTAAGATGTAAAGAATAAAAATAAACTAAATGACAGAAGGTTTTAAAAGCTCAGCAGGCAAAAAATACACCAATTTTAACATGATTAAACTTAATAGGGATAAAATATAAAGTCCTGTACTTAGGTTCAAAAATTCAACAGCAGAAATACAAGATGGGAAGATATGAGTGGACAACAATTCACGTAAGAAAATAATAGCTGACCGCAGACTGACTATAAGTCAACAGCATGACAGCTGCCAAAAAACAGCTAATGTAATCTTAAACTACACTAATAGAAACATATCGTCCAAAACAAAGGAAGCAGTATTATCATATTCTGCACTAGTGAGGCCACATCTAGGATATTATATTCAATTTTGGATGTTTTAAGGAAAACATTTGCACCCTAGAGTATCTCGTAGGCTACTGGGGTATCTGAGAGGTCTGAAAACCACATTCACAAGGAACTACTAAAGAAATTGGCTATGTTTAGTCTCAAAATGAAAAGATTTGGGGGGACGTGACTGCAATCTTCAAGTATCTGAAAATCTGTCCTACGAAGAATCCAACATCTATGTAATTACAGAGATAAGAACTTTGGACAAATAATTACAGAGAGGTAAATTACAGCTGAATCCAATTAGGATTCAGCATTCTACAACACTAAAGTTCTACTCTGATGCCTCACCACACCTTGGAGATCTGACTCTAGAATTTAAAAGATCTATGCAGGACAAGCGTAATTTCTAGCAGGTCTTCATACCTGTAAAGGCTTTGCTCTATGTCAACATTTCAAGGACTAGCATAGGTACGTCCCAAAGAGGTTTGATACTAGATTGAAAATCTCAATGATTTTCTACTAAGTAAAAATATTAATGTAGCCTAACTTTCAGAGGTTTCAAATATTAGAATGGGCTGCCTTATGTATGAAATAGTACTGTTCCTGTCAACTGAGATGTTTAAGCAGAATCTGGGTTATTATTTGTTGGGTTACTGTAAAAAGGGATTCATACCTCTCACTCCTGGACAACTATGAAGCAGCCTAAAATTGATCTTCCTGCCTCATCTCCTCGACTTCTACTCCTTTCTCCACTCTAAGCCATCTTTCAAACCAATACTCAAGTAGAGCCATGCATTGGAGATACTTCAGATTCTGCTCCAGACCACCACAATGAAGGGGGTCACACAATTTTTTCAGTCTCCCACCCAGTGCCTATAAACATTATGTTTACACTGTAGTGTAGTCTACTAAGTGTACAATAGTATCATGTCTAAAAAAGTGTACGTACCTTCATTAAAAAATATTTTATTGCTAAAAAATGCTATCATCTGGACCTTCACAGAGTCTTTTTGCTGGTGAGGGTCTTGCCTCAATGTTAATGGCTAATGATTCACCAGGGTGGTGGCTGCTGAAGGTTTAGATGGCAATTTCTTAAAATAAGACAATGAAGTCTGTCCCATGGATTGACTCTTCCTTTCACTTGAACACTTAGAGGCCACTGTAGGGTTATTAATCGGCCTAATTTCAATATTGCTGTATTCTCAGGGAATAGGGAAGCCAGAGGAGAAGAGAAGAGGGAGAGAGACTTCAGATGGTAAGTTAGTGGAAGTCAGCCCATTTATCGATTAAGTTTGCTGTCTAACATAGACCCAGATTGTGACACTCCAAACAACGTTACAACAGTAAC
>CM053622.1:676619436-676646260 GCA_028646595.1 Phalanger gymnotis
AGGCCGAATTTATGATCTCAAATATAATCATGTATATGTTTGAATGGTCCGAAATCGCAAGGTATGAGAGATTCTCTAAGGAGAAAACAACAAGAAATTTATTTAGGCCCCACTGCAGCAAAAACTTGAGCCAGACTCCCCATTCCAACATCTTGACAAAAAGACTCCAGGCCCAGAAAGTCCATTTTACAAGGGCAACCAGGAGGCCACAGAAAAACAAGATAGTATCTAGCCAAATCATGTTCACTGGCCTCACATTCCTGCTCGCACTCGGGTAAGCCCGGCTTCCGCAGCTTCTGGCTTCCACACCTGCCGCTGCTGAAGTTGTCTCCCGGTTCACCCCTCCTCGCAGCCGAGCTTCCGGCGTTCTCAAGCCCCGCCTCAATGACCAGAGACCATTGGTTCCTGAGCTGGCCCCTCCTAAGTCACCAATCCACACCCACACAGGTTTCACACCTGACAGGGCCCTGGGCTTAGCACTTAACAGCTGAAAGTACTTCTACTCAAAAGAAACAAAAGCCATACTAATGAGACAATTTTGCTTAACAACACACCTGACTTACTCAATCTCTAGCTATTCAGTTTCACTTTTTCTCATTCAATCTTTTTATTTATGTTCCTGGGTTCACAAGGATTCCAAAAAAAGAGACCCAGGAATTTAGTGATCTGAAGAAGGGATACTCCAGCCTGCTGGCTGTAAACCAGTGGGGGTGCCTCCCATTGTCCCCAGTGAGCTCTGTTTTTTCTGATGCTATAAATCCCGGAGAAGCCCCCAAATTGTGAGAATCATACTTAGTGTAGGAATAATCAATACTTGTTAGATAGCCAAGGTTTTCATTATATTTTACATTTATTCTTTCTGAATAAATGGGTAGCACCCTTAATGGAATACAGGCACTCAGACAAATGCCAAGTCCTTTTATTCTGCTCCCAATTTTAATTTCCCACCTTGCTCTCCATTGACTAGATGCAACCTCCTGAACTGTCCATGGCATGCCCCGCTCAAACAGCTCGTTAAGCATCTGAACAACCTTTTGACCTTTTACCTGATCAGAAGCCTGGTTCTGCTAGATCACAGCTCTGATTAGAACCAGTCACCTCTGACTTACATTCTATCACTCAAAGACAGGAGGAGTACTTTTAATCCTGTGGAAACAAAATTCCTCCTATTGTTTCCCACACAAGGAAGTAAATTTTTTAAAAAGTCCTACATTCTCCAAAACATAACAACACTTTTTGTGGTAGAAAAGAATTATAAACAAAGTAGAATCCATCCATTGGCAAATGGCTAAACAAACTGTAATACATGAATGGAATGTAACATTACTGTACTGCAGAAATTATAAGCATGAGGAATAGAGAAGCACACAAAGACTTACATGAACTGATGCAGGGACAGTGAAATAAGCACAACAAAGAAAATAACATATACAATTATTACAACAATGTAAATGTAAAAAACAAAATCATAAAAACTAAGCTTTGCCCCAAACTAGAGATAAAGGGTCATGTCTTCTTTGTAGAGATGGTAACCAACACATGTCAAACTTTTCCAGTATGTAGTTTACTTTTACATAACTTTTTCTTCTTCTTTTTTTTATTAGAAAGAATGGCTCCCTGGAACAGGATAGGTAAAAAGATAAAGTGGGAAATGTAGGTGATATGAAAAAGATTTCAACAAAATGTTTTTTTTTTAAATCTACTTATTTTCCTTCAAACACTAATTCCATGAAAATATACTGCAATAGCAAAATAAATCACAAACTTTATTGGTAGGTGCTACTGTGATTCCTCTACTATCATGGTTAATTTCTAAAAATTCACATAGCAATTTCTAGAAAATTTGATATTCACTTATTTTCCACATAGGGACAGGCGAAAATGCTATGACAAGTGTTCACTCTATAATCCTGACTTCTCAATGCCTTTGGGAGGGGGGAAAATCACATATTTAGGGAGAGGAAAAAAAATAATGATTTCAAATTAAACTTCTTACCATACTTATCAAATCAACTAAATTTCTTTTAGTAGAAAGAAAATTAATCAAGTAAACACTTACTAAATAGGAATATTGTATGATGACCTACTAAGAACAAGTTAGCTATTCTCAGCAATACAATGATCCAAGACAATTCTGTAGGACTTATAATGAAAGGTGCTGTCCATCTTCATAGAAAGAACTGGTGGACCCTGAATGCAAATCAAACATACTTTTTCTTTATTTTCTTTATTTTTCTTGGGTTTCTGTCTATGTTTTCTTGCATAGAATGACATACATGGAAATGTATTTTGCATGACTACACATGTATAAACTATGTCAAATTGCTTGCCTTCTCAACGAGGGGGTGAGAGGAGGGAGAGAATTTGGAACTCAAAATTTGAAAAAGAAAAAAAAACCTTACAATTTTTACATGTAATTGGGAAAAAATAAAATATTACATAAGGTTTTTTAAAAAATACTTAATAAGCACCTACTACGTACCAGTGCTAAGTGCTGGAGATGCAAAAAAAAAACGCTAAAGACAATTCCTGCCCTTGGGGCACTTAATGGTGGCATGAGGGAGCAACATGCAACAAATAAACATAAATAAGAAAGAGCTAACTGTGAAAACACTGGAATTAAGAGGGATTAGGTTAAGATTCGTGTAGAAGGTGGGATTTTAGTTGGGACGTTAAAGAAGTCAAGGAGGTCAATAGTCAAGATTGGAGGAAGGAGAGCAGTTCACACATGGAGTACAAGAATGCCCAGAGAAGAAAGATGAGTGACTTGAGCAGTACAACCAGGAGGCCAGGTCACAGTATGACAGTATGTGTTGGGTGGCTGTGAGAAACATACTTAGTTTAGGAATAGACAATACTCGCTGGAAAGCCAGGAAGGTTTTCATTATATTTTACATTTATTCTTTCTGAATAAATGGGTGTCCCCCTTAATGGAGTACAGGGACTCAGCCAATAATAATTTATAATGTAAAATACTACATTCCTAGGGAATGGATACCTGTTATATGGAGGGCACAGCTTGTTCAGACAAACCTTTTTATATTATTCGAATTTCTTGCCTGCCTCTTACTGGTTAGGTGCACTTCAAAGTTCACAATCTGAAAAACACCTACACCCCCCACTCCCCACGTGGGTCTCCACTCCAGTTTACATTTAGATTCTTCAAAGAAATCCTCCAATTGATAAGAAGCCAATCTGGGAGGTTTCAAGCTTCCTTCACCAACAACAGAAGAAGAGTAATGAAATTCTCTTCTGGCCTTTGAAATAGCGATTTTATCTAAAGTACAAAGCAGGAGTGGTTCCCTATAGATATGCGAATAAGCCCGCACCCACATCCCAGTGGAGTGGAGGGTTCAATCAACATTTCCAAGACTTTCCAATCCATTCACCTTCCAGCGTTCCCCAACAAACACAAACTTTTCTGGTATAGGACACTTTCTGTGGAAACAAAAGCTTGGTTCATCTCTTACAGGAATAAAGTGTCAAGAAGGCTGGAAAGGTAGGAGTACTAGGTTTTAAAGGGCTTTTATGAACAGCTTTGAAAGCAAACTGAGCATTTTGTATTTGCTCCTGGAGGCAAAAGAAAGTCACTGGAGTTTGAGTTGGAGGGGTGGGGAGAGAGAGGAGAGGCGTGTGACTTGGTCAGACTTGTACTTCAGGAAAATAACTTTAGTATTTGAATGGAGGATGGACAGGAGTAGGAAGAGACTGGAGGCAGGCAGACCCACCAGCAGGCCGTTACTCATGTGAGCTAATGGAGGGCCTTTACCAGAGTGGTAGCGGTACCAGAGGACAGAAGGAGGTGTATTGGGGAGAATGCCTTTGCCATTTGATTCAAGACAATTCCAAAGGACTCATGATGAATAATGCTATCCACCTCCACAGGAAGAGCTGATGGAGTCTGAATGCAGATTGACACATAATATTTTTCACTTTATTTTTTTAATGTGGGTTTTTTTTTGATCTGTGTTTTCTTTCACAGGACTAATATAGAAATATATTTTGCATGATTGCATATATATAATCTAAATCAAATGCATTACTGTTGAGAGAGGGAAGTGAAAGGAGGGAGAAAGAGAATATGGAACTCAAAATATTAAAAATTGTTTTACAATGCAATTGGGCTAAAAATTCTTTAAAAAGTTATGGTACCTGCTTTAAATTTCATTTTATGCTTTGTAATTTTTCAAAGACTGCAAGTCATGAATGCTGCTTATGAAAAAAATTCAGCCTCTTCAGAACTAATAAACACAACATACAAAAATACACAGCTAAAAGTACATGGATATGCTTAATGAGAATTAAAGGCGAACCTGCCTTTTCTGAGAAACCCTGAACAACAATCCACAGGAGAGGATATAGGTAGGATAGAATCATCATAGATGAAGGTAGAACCCATATTGAGGTCAAAGATCCACCAATATGTTAAAATATTAGACTGGTATATTAGGAAATGCTATAACTATAATTTGTGCAGGTGTTAGGAAAAAAAATAATAAATTGACACGGCTATTCTTGTGAACAAACAGAGAACTGAGATGGACAGTGAAACCTCTGTTTTTCTGAGCTGCCAAAATTAACAGTAATGATAATAGTTCACGACTTTTACAGCACTTCACAACTCATCTCTATATCATTTGAGTTAGTAATAAAATATTATTGCCCATAATGTAGATATCACAGAACCTCATACTGGGAAAGGACCTCAGAGGTCATCTAGCCCCACCTGTACCTGATCAAAAAGTCCCTATACTTTAACTATAAACATTATCTCAGACGTCTCTAGAAAAATGAAACTACCTTCCCAGGGCAGGCCAACTGGCTTCTAATTTGCTGTAATTGTTATTAAGTTTATCTGTCTATTGTAGCAGGTACATGGTTCTCCAATTTCCAATACTGCTCCTGGTTCTGTCCTGTAGGGCCAGAGAAAAATCCCAATTCCTCTTTCACACAACAGCCTTCACCAATACTTGGGGAGGATTATCAAGTTTTTTACTCTACTACCCTTCCAAGTCTTCTCTGTTCCAAAAACAACCCTAGTTCCTTCAACTAATCCTCAAATAGTATGAACATTTAGGCCATTAGCCATCCACCATCCTCTCTACGTTTTCCAGTTTATCAGTGTGCGTGTGAAACATGGCACCTAGAACTAAATGCAGTACTGCAGAGGTGGTCTGATTAAGCAGAGTAGAAACCATCTCTTTGCTCATGCTAGAGAATATGCCTCTAAATGAAAATAATGAAATATGCCCTTAAGTCATATAGGACATGACAAAGCTAGGACTCTAACCTAGGTCTTCTCATTCCAATTCTAGTATTCTTCCCTTCAAACTACCTTTGAAAAAACACATATACAAGCACCAAAGCTTGACATGAACACCACGGACAGAATAGTGACCATGGACAAATCACGTAACTTTTGCATGCCTTTGTTTCCTGATATTAACAGTATTATTAATATCTACCGCTTTGGTGTTAATGTGAAGTGTGTGTATGCTGATTTACAGATCTTATATGTCAACCATTATTATTTTCCCTCTTATGAAGTAGGTACTTAAATGCTTACTGGATTTAACTAAACATGGTTTACAATCCAAAAGAAATCTTAGATGGATTAGTTCTCATCACTACCACTTTAGACTATGCAACATAATAATTAGCAGAATTGATCAGATTTAAATTGAAGGGACTGCATAGCCTGGAAGTTTATTAAAGCACCTAAAAATATACCAAGAATACTTAAGTAGCTTCAATACAATGAAAAAATCTTGTTTTCAATTAAGACAATAAACAAGACTAAATCTCATGATAAATTGACTTTAAAGGTCTAAATTATATAAATTACACTATTTGCTCTAGTTTACACTTTGATTTGTACACCACAACTTGAAACTGGCAGAATTCTTTATAAATGCCAATCAAAATCTGTGAAGAAAAGGACCTAAGGCTGGTTAGAATGAAATAATCTATGGGCAAATTAGATGGAAAACCTTGTATTCTTGTCTACCATGCAAAAAACCTAAACTGTTTTCACCAGTTCACATATTTTGTAGTTAGAAACACCAAAGAGACACAGGCAAGGATTTGATAAATGTGTGTTATGATAATCATCAACTGCTTCAGACCTTGGTTCTCAGGAAGTCTGACAAAACGACTAAGGGTCCTTAGGAGCACTAAAATTCTTCGAATCCAGGATTGTAACTATGTTCCAAAAGTTCATTTAAAAATACAAATCTAAATAAGTACAAGTCTTGGGTCCTGGAGTAAGTTTAGGACCATAAACACAGGATGTACGAAAAGAATAAAAATTTCTTTACCTTCTAGTATTGATGTCACCTCAGCTTTATGTTAGATAGAAAAGAAGATGGCTGAGTTAATCTACACAGATATTTCAGTGATGGATAGTCCCTTCAGTTTCTAAAGGCAAGTACATTTTAAAAAGATGTTCACCAACCCTAAAGACAATAAACTAAAAAATTATGTCAGTATGGGCAAAAGCATTTAGGGGCTGAGAGACTATGCTCATAAAGATTCTCTATATACACTAACAGTCACATTGTTCGATGACTGACTTTGATAGACTCAGCTCTTCTCAGCAATGCAAGGACCTAAAACAACTCCAGAAGACTCATGATGGAAAATGCCATCCACATGCAGAGAAAGAACTATGCAGTCTGGATGCAAACTGAAGCAGACTATTTGCTCTTTTTTTTTTTGGTTTCTCATGGTTCCTCTCATTCATTCCAATTCTTCTATACAATATGACTAATGTGAAAAAACGTTTAATAAGAAAAACCCTATATAGGATTGCACGATGTCTTGGGGAAGGAGGGAAGAGAGATGGAGAAAATTTAAAACTTATGACAGTGAATGTTGAAAACTAAAAATAAATAGATTCATTTTTAAAAAATCTCTAAAAAGTTGCTCTTGCATTCAACAGCTTTTCTTTTATACTACTGGAACCCACAAATAGAACTTTTGCACAAAGTTTTTCCACAACTCTTTGAGTGGCAGGAAGCAGATATTTATTTAATTGTGCCATCAGTATATGTATGTGGTTTATAAACCAGGTATAGCTTTCTAACATCAACTCAAAAAATCTAGTCTTTTCATCTAATTCAGGATCACGTGCTCAATTCACCTTACTACAAAACACCGTATACAAAAAAAGGGAAAAAAAACCTTTGTCCTCAAAGGGTTATGTTATATTGGGAGCTTAGAAGGTATACTTGTAAGGTCATCAAATGTAAACTAGTGACAAAATAGGGCTCACTGAGATGACTGAGGACCTCTTGGTGAATGAGTAACTGTGGATTTGAATCACACCTTTACAATGAGTCTGTAAAAGAGGACAAAGTAGAGCTGCAACTTTTTTTTTGTTAAGCTGCAACTTTCAGTTGAGGAGAAAGATGGAGAAATGTGAACACAGATCTAGATTTCTAGCTATTGACTGTCTTTCTGCACAGCTCAACAAGAGGACCCCCAGAGGTAGTAACAGAGCACAGACTGAGAAATGGTAGCTGCTGGGGCAGTGGAGCAGTGGCAAGAGTTCAGCTATGCAGAAGCCCAAGAGATGGCAGCCCTGATAAAATTTCTTGTACAGAGGACGAAACACTGGCCCCAACACTGGAAAAACAATAAGAGCTTCAGAGCACTGACCTATAATCAAAACATGGACTTTGCCTTTCACTCCTAGCCACTGTGCAGATGCAGGTCCAACTGAAAGGGGATTGTCTATCAATCCTCAAGCCCATTTCCCTTTCCTGGAGAATCCAATCCCTTTAGGGTAGTAAGAGTAGAACTATAAGAAAGATAAGTGCCTGGGATAAAAAGTGGCTCTGGAATGTGAGAGGCTGACTCTATGTCTCTCCTGAGAGGGGAGACCAAACACTTAGGGTGGGGTGGTACTTTTAGAGTAGACTGTTATAAGTTCATGTTCGTCCTTGTTAGTTTTAGGCATTGTTTCTGGAGGGTGAAATAAAATTGTCCAGTACTGATGGGCATTGTTACTGAGTGTACTGAATGCCTTCAGAAGACTTGAGGCCCTTTTACCAGAATCTGTAAGAGATCTAGACAGAAGCTATGTTCTAAAACTCCCAAAGGAACTCTGGGTGGGAACCAATGAGCCTAACTCTGAAGATCCCAAAGAAACCCCTCCATAGGGTTAAAAATGAGTAATTTAACCTGATACTTGTATTTATAAGACCAGAGCTTGAGGTTCTGAGTGTAATACAATTACCTAAAAACTAGGTAATTTGTGGGGGAAACAATGGAGACATAAGGATTCTAATAAAGGAGGAGATAATACCTAAGCCTTTGAGGGGAAAAGGGTGGGAGGGATTAAGTATTATCAGACTGGAAATATAGGTTGGAGGTATAATTAAAGGGAGGCTGAGAGGGCATTTTATCCACTAAACTAATAGAGAAATCACTGAAGACTAACATAGTCCTACATAGCCTTCACTTTTTAGCTACTACTGTTCATTACCTCTTCAAGAGCTAGTCAAAACCTCTGGGTATTTCAATATTTTACTTTACTGAATTTTTAAAATTTTTCACAACCTGGCCCCTTTCCTACCTTTTCCAGCTTTCTTACACTTTTTACTCCCTTCAGAATATCTCCACAACTGATTTCACATTTTCATTTGTATGTATTTGTTTGCATGCTGTCTCCTGCAATGGTTTGTAACCTTCTTGAGGGCAGAGGTGTTTTTGCCTTTCTCTGTATTGTGAATAACTAACTAGCACCATGGCTGGTACACAGTAGGTGCTTAATAAATATCCACTGACACCCACATACCTCCCAACTAATTACCCAGGCATGTAACTTTCTGAGTAATACTTTCTTAACCTTAGTCCAAAATTATCCATTGTTCAGGGACACAGTGAACATAGCCCAGCCAGGCTGGTTAGTTAATAGCCTGGCTGGACTACATTCACTGTGTGGCCTCAATACACCTTTGAAGTGTTTTAACCATCATTTCGGCCAAGGATGGGGGCAGCTCAAAAAAGTGGACTGAGTGCCAACCTGAAGTCAGGAAGAGTGACTCCAGCACTCACTAGATGTGTGACTCTGGGCAAGTCACTTAAGCCTGGTTTGCCTCAGATTCCTCATCTGTAAAATGAGCTGGAGAAGAAGGAAATGGCAAACCACTCCAGTATCTTTTCCAAGAAAACCCCAAATGGGGTCACAGAGAGTTAGGACATGACTGAAACAACGGAACAGTAGTTAATGATTCACCAGTCTCTTAAACTATCCATGTTCCCTGGAGAAAAACCATATATCTCACCAATATCTAACAGTTGAGAAGTCACTAACTTCTTTCCATCCCAATATTAATGTGACCTCATTTAGGCTGAAGCAATCATATTAAGTTACGAACTTGTTTCTCACCTTGGAGAAACAATGTTGACTGCTAGCATCTCTGCAGAAAAAATAATTTTTTAAAGGCAGAAACATTTATCAAATTTAATTCAATACAAATACAAGGTAAGGTTAACAGTCTCGGTGACATCAGGTGCCACCATTCATAAGCTTATATAGTAGTTAAAGTATCCTGTAATAACACTCAGGAAGCATTGGCCCAATGTCAGAAGATAAAGGCAAACTTGTCTTTGTAATGACAAAAAAGAATCTAGGATTTACGAAAAATGAAAATTTTTAAATGGCTTAAAACTGTCACGCAAAATAGATGGATACAATTCAGTGGGGCATAAGTGGGGTATAGAGATTTTATTTGAAGTCAAATTTTGATCCTAAATGAACCTGGCCAATTTACCTAACCTCTCTCATACACTTGTTCTAAGTCCTAGGATCCTAAAGTTTAAAAGCTTAATCATTATTAAACCAAGAAAGTGTTCAAATGCTAATGGATGGAAGAAAACAGGCCAGAGGTCATTTAGCCAAATATCCAAATTGCTGGCTTCTATTTATAGCACGCTATTTACACTACTACTAGTATCTTTTTCACAAACACTAGTTAATTCTAAGGTACAGTCTTCTTAACAAAGTGAAAAAGGGGCGAATAATATAGCTAAGGAGGGGCCGCAGGCAGCCTGGGGTGCTGGTTTGAGATGGCCTGCTTCATACTTTTTTTTACTTTATTTTTCTTGTTTTGTGTGTTTTCTTTTACATGACTAATATGGAAATGTTTTGCATGACTTCATATGTATTATATATTCAATTATATATATGTTATATATCATATAAAAGCAATTGTCTTTCTGAAGGGGTGGGAAAATTTTGAAACTCAAAATTCTTAAAAAGGAATGCTACAAATTTTTTTACATGTAATTTGGGAAATGTTTAACAAAATAAACAAAAACATATTTTTTAAAAGATTGCCTGCTTTACTCTCCATCTTCCTCCAAAAAGGTCTAAATCATTAAAAACTGTGTTGGAGAAAAACTCACATATTATTTAGGACAGTAATTTTAATAGCATCACAATATGCATAAAAAGAATTTCAGAATGTGGTATCCTAAAGCTTACTATAACACCTCTTCATTAAAGAGTTATTTCTCTCAAAAGCTTTAAAACAATGCCTGTTATGCTTTTTTTTAAGGCTAGTAGTTTTTATAGTTGGATACCTTACTTACATTCTTACTCTCCTCATATCCATAAAACTAAAATTGAGCTAGATGTTTTCTAATTTTGAAACTCTACTTAGTTTTTGAGCTTTTGGACACAATATTTTATCAATTTTAAAATTCAGAGCTCAATATTACATAGTATAGTAGTAATAGATCACACATTTCTAGCATTTGAGGTTTCTATTCATCTTAAAGAACCATCCATATTTTGGAAGACTAGTAATGTAAAACTACATAGATTAATGCAGTTCATATTCTGAAAGGCACTACGAATAAACTAAAAAACCTTTAAATATGGGTCTACTAGAGCATCATCACCTCACTAGGTCATTTCTATTAGACTGAAAGCCTTTTGAGAGTAAGTATCTCCCACCATTCAGCAAAAAAGAAGTAACTATTAATAGGTGCTCAATATACATTGATTTAATTGAATTGATGAGATCGTCTAGTAAAAAAAATTCCCCTTAGGAGTAAATGTTTATAGTACTTGCAACAAATTAATAGGGTTCAAAAGATAGACCTAAAAGCAAATTCAGTTTGAATGTTTCAGAATGTACACTTTTAATCTATGCGGAAAAAAAAACAAGAAATACTATACTAAATACACTTAAGCCTCAAGGCGATCTATTTTATTTCACTAAAAATCTACCTCTACACAAATTGAGTTACATTCAACAAAGGTTGTTTTTGTATATACAGCAACTAAGTTGCATTTAGTGATTTACAGTTGTTTTGTATAGAAGGTTCAGGATACCAAATTTGTTTTATTTCTAGAGTTCTTACAGACAAAATAGATAAACCCAGAAATGTAAGGAGGGAGTATGATAAGTAAAGAGCACTGAATGATCCTGGCCCGACTTGCCACTAACTTCTATAACCAATTTGAGTTTGAGTTTCTTAATCTATAAAGGATAATGAATATACCTATATCACCTACATCACTACAATGGCTAAGAAATTAAATAGAAGGGTGTAAGGAGCCATTGTCTTTCATACTTCTTCATCCCCATCAGAAGAAATTTTCAAGTTTGATCTTTGAAAATATTAAGATTCAGACAAGTTAAAATTCAATGCTTCTTTAAACTTCATTTTAGCAGACTTAATATATTTTAAGCAAAATGTTAAACAGTCATGAATTTTAAGAGAAATTTAAAGCGAACATGAATGTGTAGTAAAGCTAATTTCATATCTCAAGATGCTACAAATGTACCAGAAATATACATTTAAAAACTCATAATTTGCCAAGTCAAAATAGTCAAAAAGTTCAATTAATAACAGAATTAAAAAATAAGAAAACATCTAGCTCAACATCATTTTGGATATCCACTGGGCACTGGAAATGGGGGAGGGGGGGGTAAGAATGCAAAAGGTATACAACCATGAAAAGAAAAAAAAATTCAACAGACATTGTTCTAAAGCTTTTGAGGTAAATAACTCTTCAATGAAGGGCATTTGTAAATTTAGGATACCACATTCTGAAATTACTTTTATGCAGCACTGTGATGTTATTAACAACACTGCCCCCTAAGTAGCATGTACATTTCTCTCCAAGTCATAATTAAAGAGGACACTCTTACACTGTCTTTCAGGTATTCCAAAACAAGGCTGACCTCCCCTCTCCACAAGACTGTTTTCATATTTTGACTCTTAATGTCCTGGAAGTTGTTTTTACCAAAACTATCACCTGCTTTCAAATGTGAGAAAGGAAACCAGCTCTTGCTTTCTGACTCCTGATCAAGCCCTGTGTGAGGTCTGTTTCAACCTAGTATCCAGATTGCCAAATGGGAAGATGAAAACTACCTTGTGTCGGATGTAAAAGAGGAAGTGACCTACAGGCAGAAGAAGTTTTTCAACAGGTGTAAGAGATTAATTCAGGCATCACCAAGCAACGCCAGAAGTTTTCCAACCAATAATTCTGTGCCAAGCAACCTGATCAGGGCTTTGGCCAGAATCCCTTCAGAGAGTCTTAACAAGGACTCTTGCTATGTTCAGAACTTCCAAAGACTTTCTCAATTAAGCTTCCTTTCAACCTTAAGTTCCAAGGTACAGAAATTCTCTTATATTCAGGCAGATGAAAGATTCAAATTCTTTCAAAAAGGGTTTTAATTAATGTAACTTCTCTTAAAGGAAACTTGAAAGATAATTTTCTAAGCAGCTTTTAAATGATGGTCCCAAGCATTAATACTTTTCTCTCTTCATGAAACTTCTAAAATTCAGAAGAGGGTTCTGTTTTAATAATTGCTCCTTTTATATCATTAGGCTATTGATGAATTTAATAAGAGGACAACTAATTCTCACTATTTGTTTTTACTCTTTAAAAACACCAAAATTTCTTTTAAAATTCATGACAGTTTAACATTTTGCTTAAAAATGTTTAAAATCCATGCTAAACTTCAGAAAACAAGCACTGAATTTAAATTCCTTTGAGGTTAAATGGTTTCAAAAATCAAATTAAAAGGTTTGGGGGGTGGGGAGGAAGAGGTTAAATTTTGAAAGACAATAGCTATTCACACCCTCTTTACTTAATTTCTTATCTACCAACTAGTCAATTCCTACTGAAAACCAAATCCCAACTTAGGCAGGATTCCTTTACCTCTTCGCCTCCCAGTCCCATCCCCCACTCCAGCCATTTCCCTAATCAAATTTATTTTCCAGCAAAACCATACAGAAAAATCACAAAAGTCTTATCTTTTTTTTTTCTTGAAAACATGATGCCCTAAAATGTTGAACAACACGATTATTTCCTAGTACGGATATTTTTATTAAAGATATATAGAACGTTTTAATATAGAACACAGCTAAATTAAACAGTTTTAACTGTGGAAATAAATAAATGTTCTCTTTTGGAAAAAGATGAATTTTAACTGGAATTTTTTCACAGGAGAATGTAAGCTAATGCTAAACTAATTCAAAATGAGCCTTACATTCACCCAGGAACACAAAGGTCAATTCAAATTTTTTAAAGTAGTGAATAGAAGAGTGAAGTCAACAACTACACAAGAAAATACATTCCAGTGTAGCAGTTCAAACACTATTTCAAGAACCTGATTATTTATAAAGTCCCACATCTCACTTGGCAACCTAAGGTTTACATAAACTAGCAAACTCATGACCACACTGCAGATTCTTTAAAGAACCAAAAGCTCTGCATGTTGCAGTGGTTTGAATTATATCTGAATAAACCATGAAATTAAAAGTTACAGAGAAAAACTTTAAAAGTATAGAGATTTTATAGCTCACCTCAGATTCAGAAGGACTTCTGGTACGTAAATATATCCTAGAGGGAAATGAGCTGAGGCTTTAAGACTCACAATATAGGTCCCTCATTTTTCTAAAGTGGACAAACGTCTCTAGGTAGGCAGTCCTCCCTCGCGTCGGTGTTTAAACAACTAACACACCTATGCGAGGGAAGACATTAATTCCGTTTAGCAAAGGTGTTTTTTTGGCTTAACAGATTTAGATAGACAGGCCAGTAACAAAATTTCTCCGAAAGGTCTGCCACCAGAAGCTGTGACTTTTTATTTGAAGAAAAAAAAAGGAAGAGAATACTCCTCTATAAGCAGAAATCCATGGGAAGCAGGAAAGCAGAAGGAAATTGACACACACACCCGGAGTGCAACCCTAGCCTTCCGACAACCCAACCCCAAGCCTCTTTCACGCCCAGGCAATCAAGGTTACTTTAAAATAATTTTTTTAAAAAGGACAATAAACCAGGAAATCCGGATCTGAAACCCACCTAGCCAAGCTGGAGGCTCCATCCACTGCTTCGTTTTCCAGTGGGGAATCCCCTTGCCTCACCCTAGTCATACACAGAAGACTGGAGGAATTTTTAGGATCCTGGAAATAAGGCGCTTGCTCTCCCTTCCAGCGTTATCCTTACCCAAGATTTTATTTGTAATAGGATGGAGGAGGAGAGGGGCGGGGGAACCAAACCATCAAGGGCATCTCACTTAGGGTCTCCCCACTTTACCTCCCCCTACAAGGGACGGCAGTCACACAAAGGTCTGGGAGCTGCAGTCCCAGATGAACAGCAATCGCCTTAGCCAAGACGGCTAAGCCGCAAAAATACTCGCCAGGGAGAGGCACGCATACTCCTGCGGGAGGGAGGGAAGGAGGGAACGCCACGGGGATCCCCGGGGGATTGGGCAAAGCGGCGGGGGATCGCGGGGCCAAAAAGGGTGGGTGCAGGTGAGAGAGAAAAGGCGAACGCCCGCCCTCTCCCCACCCTCCTCACCTGCGACAAGGGAGGGGGCTTCCCCATGCTCGCGCCCCCTCCCACTCGCCTTTCTGCACCCCCCCCCCATGCCTTTCATTTGGCCTCTGCAGCGGAGGAGCAAACCGACCTCCAGCACCGAGCACTGCGCCAAGCAGAAGGAGGAGAGAAGTGAGCGGGGGGAGGACTAGCCCCGCTCTGCAGCACCCGACCCTCTCCATCACGGGAACTCCATCCATCACTGGGGGGGTGGGGAAGAGATCGGCGTGGGTTCGTCCCCGCCCCCATGAACACGCAGGCCTCCCTCAAGAGTGGAAAGGAGGGCAGCCCCCACGGGGGCGAGGGCGCTGCCGCCCCCCCCCCCCCAGCCCAGCAAATGCACACTCTCCACACCCTCGGACGGAAGAAGGGAACAGGGGAGAAGGGAGGGAGGGTCGGTGCTCGGGCCCGTGAAGGCTGGGAAAGAGCACCCACCTCGATGTAGCCAGCCAGTGCGGCCGAGGGCGCCATGAGCCCGAGCAGCACCAGAGCCAGGAGTCTGCCCATAGCGGCGGCCGTCTTCACTGCCGCCGCCATCCCCTCGCCGAGGTTCTGTAGCTCCCAGGCTCAACCAACCACACCACAAGGACAGCGAGCGAAGGAACTTATACCTCAGCGACTCACTAGCGACTGAACCCAGTCCGCCGCCGCCCCGGGGGTTTTACACCAACCGGAACTGACTTCACAAAACCACGCCCCCCCCCACCTCCCCTTGCAGGCGCCCAATACTTGGGGCCGAGAGTTAGCCCAAAGACCTCCCCGCTCCTGCCCTGAAAAGCCAATGAGAAAACCAAAAGATTGGGAGGCCCGAACCTACTCCTCCTCAACTGCAAGCTGATCCCGCCCCCGCCCCGCCTTTAGTAGAGGTGGTCCTGCCAACTTCCCAACCCATGCTATATAGTCGTGGGGCAGGTGCTAGGGGTGGGGGCATTTCCAAGCTGTGGCTTTAAAGTATTGACTCGCTAACCGCGGATAAACCACAACAAGCTGCAGGACAGGTGACCCCCTCCCACTGTGATCAACCCTATCCTCCCAGGTGTTACCTCTCTTGCGCCTTCTGGTCATCTGCACACAGAAGGTTGTTGCCCACCCACTGCCACAACGCGGCAATGGTCGTGTTCTAAGACTAGGATCGATGCAATATTGTGGGAATTTCTCTTGAGTGCCTCCGCCACTTCTAGGACCCCCTCCCTAAATGCACACAAACCTCCCCTATCCCGATCAAAGATCACTGCTCCGGTACTGGTCCAGCCTTCTCGAAAAACGAATGTCCTTCTCCCAGTAGGGGTTATGCTAATGTATTTTTTCAGACTGGTGACAGAATTCGGATTCCTCAAGCCTCAACCCTACCCTTCCAGCTCTGAGCATCGCTTAAGCCAATGGTAACAAGCATAATTCTCCCCATGGCCTGGACAAATCCCCTTGTGTTTCAAGGGTAGGTCACTTTTGTCTGATTTACTACAAATCAAAAATAGTAGCAAAACTGTTGTTCAGGTCACCTTCCCCTTACATTTCCATTCTAATTGTACAAGAAAAGTTTTATTGCATCATTTTACAATTGGCATGGAATCACGAACGCTATTGTCAAGATGGTTATTCAGCCAACAATATTGGTTTGGGTACATGCTGTTTGGGTACAGAAGGCAGTAATATGATAGTCCATTAACTTATTAAGCCCCTACTATGCGCCAGGCACTGTGCTGAACCTTGGATACTCTCTTATCTAGACATCACAGAGCTTTTCTAAAGATACAATGAGAAAGCACGTAACTGTATCCCTAGCGCCTAGAATAGTGCCTGGCAAGTAGTATCTACGTGCTCTACATGTACAGCTTTGCATGTGTGCAAAACACTATGCAAGTTTGAAAGCACTTTGAAAAGCACAGGACAAGCAATACCACTACTAGTACCCCAAAGAGAGTAAAAAAAAAAAAAAGGAAAGGAAAAGGATCCACATGTACAAAAATATTTGTAGCAGCTCTTTTCGTGGTGGCAAAGAATTGGAAATTGAGGGGATGACCATCAATTGGAAAATGGATGACAAGCTGTGGTATATTAATGTAATGGAATACTATTGTTCCACAAGAAATAGTGGGCAGGTGGACTTCAGAAACGCTTGGAAAGATTTGGATGAACTGATGCTGAGTGAGGTAAGCAGAACCAGGAGAACACTGTACACACTAACAGCAACATTGTCCTATGACCGACTTTGTTAGACTTAGCTCCTCTGAGCTATGCAGTGATCTAAGACAATTCCAAAAGACTCATGATGAAAAATGCTGTCCACATCCAGAGAAAGCACTGTGGAGTCTGAATGCAGATTTTTTTTTTTGTTGTTATTTTTTGTTTTTCTTTCTCATGGTTTTCCCATTTTGTTCTGATTCTTTCACAACATGACTAATGTGGAAATATGTTTAATATGATGATACATGTGTAGCCTATATCAGATTGCTTGCCATCTTGGGGAGAGAAGAGTAGAGGGGGAGGGAATTTAGAACTCAAAATCACATAGCTAGGCAGGGTCTGAGGTCAAATCTGAACTCAGGTCTTCTTGACTCCAGACCAAGTATAAACACTGTGCCACTTAGCTGCCTCTAGGACTTAAACTCATATCTAGCACCCTGTATCTATTATACCACCTGGCTGCCTTCATATCCAGAAATGACTATGAGATTAAAATAAAATGGCAATTGTATTGTTCCTTCTTTAAGGTTTGCAAAAACACTTTACAAATATCTCATTTCATCGTCACAACAACCCTGAGAGGTAGGTGTTAATATGATCCCTGTTTTACAGCTGGGGAAACTGAGGCAGAGGTAAAGTGACTTGCCTGGGTTTCACACAGCAAGTAAATGTCTGAGGCTGGATTTAAACTCAGGTCTCCCTGACTCTATGCCCAGAGCTCTCTCTCATGAGGCACATGTTTTGTTTGTTTCTTTGAAAAATGTAGCTCCTGGGGGTCAGGGACTATTTTGTTGGATTTTTTTTCCTTCTTTGTATCCCCGGCTCCTAACATATTGCATTGTCAGTAGCAAGTAATTTTCTGACTTGAATTTGTTGAATATAAAGCACTACATTAATCCAGGATGTTATTATTATGTGAAATCATACTTAAGAATGGGTACATAAAACATAGCCTAACAACAAGTGCAAATAGATGTATGTATATACATGAATTAGCCTTCCCTCTATTTAATATCTCCAATTTTTCGTACAAGTAGCTTGTTTGTACATATTTGTTTGCTTGCTGCCACACACACACACACACACACACACACACACACACACACACACACATACACACCATTAGATTGTGAGTTCCTTGAGAGCAGGGACTGTCTTTTACTTTTCTTTTTATCTCTAGCCCTAAAGAAGTGCCTGGAACATGTAGGTGCTTCCTAAATGTTTATTAACTGACCACGAGTGTGCATATACTAATAATATTAACACTGACAAGTAAAATAAAATAATGAAATAGACTTGGATGGTGCTACATCCAGAGCTGTCCTCTGATATTGTGGAAAATAAGAGTGGAGAATACAAAAGCATAAGAAATAGATTTAAGGGCCTTTCATCTAAAAATCTAGGGAGCCATTTAGTTAGATTCTGAAAGAGGTACATTCCCTCTCTGAGCCCACTGAGGGACCATTGAGGTACGTGTTATTACTCTATTCATCAGCGTTCTTGACTTTAAAATGTTACGCTTTTTGTGTTTAGTCAGGCTGTTAGAATACAGCTCATCTTATGAAACTCAAACATCGATTTCTCATTACTAAATATATTCGTATCAATGACTGATGAATTTAGCATGTTATGTTTTAGCTGTATAAATGCATTTGTCAAAAGTGAAAGGCCCTAAATGGAACCCGCTATTTTCTTCCCCTTTACAGAAAGAGTTTTCCCTTTATAACTAAGAGTCTCCTGGCTTTCTAAGAACCTACTAAAAGAGGTGTATTAAATGATTCCCTTCGGTTCTGGACAATTACTCAGTAAACACATAAATTATCCTCATGAATGGAGAGGTGGTAGAGCCTGGATTAGACAATCCTATTAGGACCTAATGGGGGTGGGGCAAAGGCTATACCATATTTGGCTTTGGAATGTTAGTGCTTACATTTTAACTGGCTTTGCCTATTGTTCTGGGTAATCACAGAATCTATTATCAGGCTATGGAACTGGCTAAGAGAGAACTGGAAAGTTATACACATTCCTCACCTTTCTCCTTTGCTCAGATTCTTCCTTGTTCTGTTCTGTTCCTGAGCATCACCTTCCAGATTGAAGCAAACCCTAAAATCAAGCAGATTTAATCTCCTGTGGATTACCACTTCCTTGAAATGGGAAAGATAATTAATTTTTTTTAATTAAAAAGCGTTTTCTTTCAGTTCCTGCTGGACTAAAGAATATAAGCAAAAAAATCTGGTTTGGTATCAAACAAAGATTGATTGAATCAAGCAGATAACAATATTGATAAGTACTTCAAAGCAAAGTTTTTCACAGATGAGCTACCTAATTGAGTTGATTTTTTCAGGATTGGATTTAGGCATGAGAGAAAATCTGACATGTAGATATAGATATATCCATCTATATCTGTCTATCCACACATATATATGTTTGTGTCTGTGTATGTTTTATATACATTTGATTTTTAAAAGTTTATGTTCTGAGTATACAAGAATCTCTGGAAAGGTAATAATAATAATAATAGAATATATTTCTATACTATGTGCTTAATGGTTTACAGAGTGCTTCCTCCAGATAACATTGTGAGGTTGTTGCAGTAAAACGTTATGTGTCTATCTCCTTTTTGAAGTTGAATGAAAAAATCAGAATTTGAAGTGAGTTGCTCAAAGTCACATACCTAATAAGTGATGGAGCCAAGGCCTTAGACTTAAGTCTTTGGACTCCAAGTCCAGTGCTTTTTCCACTAGTCATGTCTACAAGCATTTATTAAGCATCCCACTGTATGGCAGGCATTGTGCTAAGCCCTGAGAATGCAAGGAAAAGGAAAAAAAAACAGAGTCTACTCTCAAAGAGGTCACAGTCTGATCATGGGGCAACTTGTAAACAACTATGTTCAAACAAGTCATAGACGAGATAAATTTGAGACAATGAGAGAGGGAATGCACCAGTTTTTAAGGGAATTGGGAAAGGCTTCTTTTAGAACGTAGGATTTTAGCTGAGATTTAAAGCTAGGAGGTGGAGATAAGGAGGGAGAGAATTCCAGAGATGGAGACATCCAGTGAAAAAGATGGAGTTTCTTGTTTGACGAACAGCAAGGAGGGAGGAACAGAATTACATCAAAAGTCTTAACCATACAGTGGATGTGTAAAGTATTTGATGCTTTTTGGAGAACCTATCATTGTTTATGACTTTGCCTCTTTGACCCCACACCTAATACTTGAGCCTTTCAGAAAAAAGAGCTACTTCTTTCCTTAAAGCTTACTTGATCCTGGAGATCAGACAGCATTTCTTCAGTATTTTTATTATTAAGAAAAAGCCACAACTGGAATCTTAACCATGTCTCCCTTGCCTTTTTGAAAATGTCAACAGTCATGACATCATTTTTTCCTAAGCAAATAAACTAAGTATTGTGTTTAGTGATCAGATTTATAAGAAATAATATTATATACATATGATATATGTACATGTGTGTATATAAACATAGGTATATATATACATGTGTATGTATATACACATATAACTCAAGCAGCTGCTAATTCTCTATCCAAACCATACTTCTTGACCCTGACAGAGTGCCAAGGCAGGTTCCAGACTGTTGTACCAAACTAAAATTGATTGACTACTTAGATAAAGGAAAAAGAAATACAGTGAGTCAATACTCTATTATCTATAGTAATAGAGGAATATAGATTATCTCTGCCGTACCTCATGCCTCCCCCTGCTAACTCAAACCATTGGAAATGTCTTTTAAATGAAAATATTTAATTATTTCATATTTTGAATATTTTCTTTGTTTATTTGTTATCTTTCTAATTGTCATTTAGCTAATATGGTTGTTTAACTTTTCATGTATGTAATATGGTTTTTCTCTCCCACTAAATTATATGCTCATTGAGGGCAAGGGGTTTACATTAAAATCGTTTGTATCCTCAGAATCTAAATGTTTAATGAATATTTCTTGATTGATTATTTCACTTAGGCTAATAAGCAAAATTAATTTTCTTTCCTTTAGTATGCCAATTGATTAGAAAGCAAGAGCCTTTCCAGACATGAACTACAAAGGTCAAATATGGAGTCTTGCCAAATTGATGGATTCATTCACATTAGTGTATATAAAGAAGTAATCATGCTGAAATGTGAAACTATGATTGGACAACCCTCTTATTCTACCACATCACAGAGAACAGGATGTCGTGATAGAAAGAGTCCTGGATTTAGTGTCAAAAGACTTGGTTGGATTCACACTTTGGCTCTTTCCATAACTAGCTACATGACTTTGGTCAAGTTACTTGACTTTTGGGCATTTCTGTTCCCTAAATTATAAATTAAACTAATTATATATGTATATAAATAAACTGATATGTGTTATACATTATTACATGTTTTATAACATATATTATACATATATAAATTTATCATATATAATAAACTAATTATAAATTAAACTAGAAGATGATCTCTGAGGTAACAATTTTTTAAAAGATTATTTTAAAAATAAGGAAGCTGAAGACCAAATATGTTGTAATCTATGAGACTATTTTACAGAAAACTTGTGAGTAAATGCCAGGTTTGAGTTACCTGAACTAGAATCCAATCAAACAATAAACATTTAGTAAGCATCTATAATGTTTCAGATACTGTTCTAAGTACTGAGGATACAAAAAAAAGGCAAAAAACAGTCCCTGTCCTCAAGGAGCTTACAATCTAACAGAGGAGACAGCATATTAAAAAATATATAAAAAGCAAGCTATGTGCAAGATCAATAGGAAATAAATTAACAGAGGGAAGATGTTGGAATTAAGACATTTTGTATAAGATGGGATTTTACTTATGACTTAAAGGAAGCCAGGGAAATCAGCAGTTGGAATAGAGAAAGGGAAAACATTCCATGGGTGGGGACATTAGAGAAAATTGCCTGGAGACAAGAAATGGAACGTGTGGTTTGTTACTAGATTGAATAGTATATGTCAGGTAGTTAGGTGTGAAAAGGTGGGAGGGGATTAGGTGATTGAGAACTTTGAATGTCAAACAGTAGCCAAAATCCTATGGTCCTATGATCCATGACTTTGAATTCAGTAAGTAAATGTGCAGGTAGAGTATCATCCAATTTCCTAGCATCAGTGAGAGCAAGGATTTCAACCCAAGCTCTTTTTCTGGAAATGGCTTTCCTTGGACCAGATGGTCAGCTTCATGGCTCCCTAAAACCATGAGCTGCTCAGCTTTTCTCTGTTTTTAGATATCAATTTGCTATTTTAAAACCAAATATATCTTTCATCCTAGTGGCTCTACTATTCTCTCACAGACATTTTATGGTAGATTATAATGTGGGTACAGATCGTTTCTTGTCAAAATAAAAACAGCTACCTTTTATAATGGAATATTGTCCCACAAGGACTTCATAAACTATAAAGCACTATAGAAAAGTGAGTTATGATTATTATTGATATCATCAATGTTGTCTATTATGTGATGTACAAATCTTTTGGCTTTGACCTGAGAAAAATTGTATGATCTAATGCTAAGTGAAGTGAACAAAATGAGAAGAATTTATATAATAACAATATTGTAAAGATAAACAATTTTGAAAGATTTAGAAACTCTGATCAACATAATTACCAGTCAGAACGCCAAAGGACTCATGATGAAACATGATACCCACCTCCAGATAGAGAGCTAATAGACTCAGAATGAATATTGAGCATGTTTTTTCTCTCTTTCTTCTTTCTTTTCTTCCTTTTTTTTCTTTCTTTCCTTTCTTCCTCCATCTCTCCCTCCATCCCTCCCTCCCTTTTTTTTTCTTTGTTTCTTTCTTTCCTATTATATATGATTTTTTTTTAAAGCACAGTTCATAGTATACACCACCATTTAGTAGGCTTCGGGGAGCCTAACAATCCTTAGGCAATCATTACAGCTACAAGCAGAAGCCACCAACCTACCAGGCCAGAAAAATCCCATTGGTGATCCTTAAGATTATACCCTGGCTTTCATCCACAACTACTGTCATTTCTCTAAAGAGAGGTGCTCAAAGGCTGACTATATCTAATATAAATATAGCAGCAAAAGATCTGGAATCACATAGTTATTATTATATATGTGTATGCATATATGTTTAAAGTTCTATTCTGATGCGAATAGAAAATAAGTTCCTTGATAGCAAACTCTGTTTCATTTATGTCTTGGTATCCCCAGTACCTGGCATACTGTTTGTTAGATAATATACTAGTGCTTAATAACAGCTTGTTGAATAAATGATTAAACGAATGCATGAATTGAGAGATCAGTGAATTGATCTTACCTTTCTGAAAAATAATTAGAATTATGCTTCAAAAGTAACTAAAATGTCCATTACCTTTGACTCAGAGATAACCACTGCTGAACCTATGTCCCAAGAAGGTCAAAGACAGAAAGTGCCCAAACATACCTAAATATTCTAGCAGCACACAAATTGTAGTACATGGAATATTGCTATGCCAAAAGAAGTAATGACAATAAAGAATTCAGAGAATTATGCATGTGAAAGTTTATATGAACTAATGCAAAGTGAAGCAAGCAGAGCCAGGAAAATAATATACATAATGATTACAACAACGTAAATGAAAAGAACAGTAAAACAAAACTGACTTTCATACTCAGTCAATGAATTGGTTGTTTAGATAAACTGCAAAATAATCTTTGTTACAAGAGACGGTTCAATGTGGAGGGAACTAGGGAGAAGTATATTCAGAAATGAATGTAATAGAAAAGCAAACTACATCAATAAAACTAAGAAAAAAAGAAAAAAAGTTTGGTATAAGACAAAGTAATCCAGATCATCCCAATAACATTTTAAAATTAAATTGGAAAGAAGACAACAGACAAAAAAAGGGAACATATTTGTTAGCATTTCTATAGCAAACTATTCTTATCATCAATATAGCTGAATCACCATATTTGGACTCTAACACTTCAGTATCCAATGTGTTATATTAGGAAGCAAAAAAAACACCCAAATGAAGTCTGAACCAGACCAAAAACAAAAATCCATGCTAGGTGGTGGTGATACAACTATACAATCATTGAGGGAGTGATTTTCAGGCTAACTGAAAAAAAGAGAAGATATCAAATGCCTTGGAAAAAAAACCACACAGATGACATTATCATCCCGAAAGGCAATTAAAGTACATCAGCAACTATGATCTATGTGCCTTCTTTCTCCTGTCTATAAAATCTTTATGACAATGATCTAAACTTATATTAAAAGTATATCTGAGCAAAAAATAAGGGAAGGCAGTGAAGACATATTTCATGAATGAATTTTCTCAGCAATCCACAACTTCATAGTCACCCAACTAACTAAAAAGTATAGAAAGTATTTGTCATTTCTCACTAATTTAAAAGCAATTTGGCTTAGTAGAACAGAATGGTACTTTAAAGGCTACAGTCCTTCAAGGTATCTCCCATGCACATGTTAAGGTTATACAAGACTAAATAAATACAACCACAGAAGCAACTTTGTTCAATGATCCTCTGATTATCAATATCTACTGAAAGATAAAACAGGAAAGTATACTCACCAAAGGTATTAAATCTTGTCATGGAGGATATTCTATGAAGGGTTCAAATATAAGAAAGATCCTGTATAATATAGATGGTAAAGTTCTCCAGATGTTTCTGCTTTACCAATCTCCACCCCACCCCAAGCTGCTAGCATCATCCCTCCCAACCTACCTTATATTTAACGACTTTGGATTTATCTATATGTATTGACTTCATATTTATTCTTTATATATTAATATATTCATCTTCTCTGTTAAAATATAAGCTTCTTGAGAACAAGGATTGTTTTATTCTTCATATTTTTATCCCTCGTGCCTAGCATAGTGCCTGGCATATGGTATGTGTTTAATAAGTGCTTGTGGATTGATTAATTCTGCTTGCAGGAAATAATGTGCTAATTTCATCAAACTCTAAAATATTACAAGTTCTTCTCAGTTATAAATATAACAAATATGTGAAGAATGCCCATTGTTCAGACTAAAACATGCAGTTGGATGGACAGCCTATTTAATTTGTCTACCAGCACATACAACTTCTATAGGCACTGAAGACGGACAATGACAAGGGTGACAAACACTTGGGGCACACTCTCTTCTAAACCACCTTGGTCTCTAGGGAGAGTGAAGCTCAAACTTAACACTGTTTTTACAAAGCATTTCCTACCCATTGACCCTCACTCAGATTCACTACTAAATTTACCATCACCAATGGATGAATCACTATCACTCCTTCAGTCCATGATAGATTAAACAGATCACAAAACTTCACTTCTCACTATCTGGCTTCCAGCAAATCTCAGGTTCACCTCTTATGGCTCGCTATTCTGACATTTCAAAACTTACAAGGTTTTACCCAGGGGTAGGGAACCTGCGACCTCAAGGCCACATGTGGTCCTCCAGGTCCTCAAGTGTAGCCTTTTGACTGAATCCAAACTTCACAGAAGAGATCCCTTTAAAACTAGATTCCCCACCTCCGGTTTTACCCATTTCTAATACTTCTTTAGCTAGAATTAGGAAGAATAGAAATGAGAGATAGAAGGAACAGTCTGGCCATGTACTCAGTGACCCAGTGGAAAGGTAAAGGGCTGAAACCTTTCTTCCTTCCAAGGAGTTAGTCCTTGCCTCCTCACTTAACTACAAAATAGAAATGATGACCCTCCTCTACTGTCTTTTCAATGTACCCTAGTTCTGGTTTTGTAGGCAATCAAAAATCTGTAGCTACCCTACCAGAATGAAGTTACAGAATATCTATCCATTCTGCAAATTGGGGAGCAGAGTCTTTCCATCACATCTGGAAGCAGGCTGCCTAACCTCTTCCATACAGAGATTATATTGGCCTAACATAATGTTCATGTTCACCAGGCCCCAGTTACACTATGAACAAAAGTTAAAGGAATTGGGGTGATTTGAATTTTATCCATGAATGTAAAAGGAATCAGTGCAGTTTAGCTAATCTAGTCATGTCTGCTACCTCCACAATTTATGGGAAAAGCACATAATCAATGTAGCTGTAGTCAATAGAATTTATTGCAAAGATGCCCAAGAGGAGTGAATTGTCTGGGCTTCAGTATAGCTTACCCACTATGTACAAACATGGCCTGAACTTGCAGAAAAGACTGAGTTAGAAATTGTTTTTGAGAATTATAAAGAATTTGTTGAAGGAAGATATCAACAATGTTCCCTAGCAAGAGAACTTTACATTAGGCATAAAGAAAAACTGCTTGGTCAAGATCATTGATAAATACTAAAATACTCAAATTTTTGAGTCATTATTCCTGGAGACTTGGCTACCAATTTTGGGTGGTGTGGATATAGTTTAGCCTAGGGATTGGTCTAAATGTCTTCTCAAGAAAGCTTCCAGAAAATGGATTCCTTTATCTCTATGAATTCTCCTCAAAGTAGTTTCTCAGGTCTACCTTTATATTAGTTAAAAATCTAACAACTTACTTTCTACCTGTACCTGCTTCTAAAGCACCTGTGTCTTTTTTTCCATCCCCTATATAATATCCTGAACAATAGGCACAATTATTATAACCATGACTCTATGTGGCTGATTAAAACCAAAGAGGCTTCTCAGAGCTTCCTAAACTCATTATCTCTATAGCAAAGTGGCAAAGATCAGCAGCAGTAAATGATGATTGGCCTCTAGTGGGTTCAATGAAGTCCGTGGTGGCAGCTCAAAGTGCAAATATTTGCCCAGAACAGAAACAGAATTTAGAAGGTCTGAAAAATGAAGCTAAAACTTAAAACTATTTTCTTTTTT
>CM053622.1:676646760-676709970 GCA_028646595.1 Phalanger gymnotis
TATATTTTTGGGTCTCCTTTAGCAAGTCATTGACTTGTTTTTCATGGTTTTCTCACATCCTTCTCATTTCTCTCCCCAATTTTTCCTCTACTTCTCTCACTTGCTTTTCCAAATCCTTTTTGAGCTCTTCCATGGCCTGAGACCAGTTCATGTTTTTCTCAGAGGCTTTTGTTGTAGGCTCTTTGACTTTGTTGACTTCTTCTGGCTGTATGTTTTGGTCTTCTTTGTCACCAAAGAAGGATTCCAGAGTCTGAGACTGAATCTGGGTGCGTTTTGGCTGCCTGGCCATGTTCCCAGACAACTCACTTGACCCTTGAGTTTTTCAGTGGGGTATGACTGCTTATAAACTAAAGAGTTCTATGTTCCAAGCCTGGGGGAATGTGCTAGCTCTGCCACACCAGCACTCCTCCTTCCCCAAGAAGCCCCAACCTGGACTGGACTTAGATCTTCAGCAGGCTCTTCACTCCTGCTCTGATCAGCAACTTAATTCCTCCTATCAGGTAGGCCTGGGGCCAGAAACAACTGCAGCTGTAGTTCTGTAGCTTCCTCACCTCCACTGCCCCCTGGGGTGGTGGCCAAACCACAAACTCTATCCCAGTCCCCAGAAGCTTCTCCAACTAACCTACTCTGTTGTCCTTGGTGTTTATGGGTTGAGAAGTCTGGTAACTGCTGCAGCTCACTGATTCAGGGTGCTAGGGCATGCTCCGCCGGGCTCCCGGTCTGGTCAGTCCAAGCTGCCCATACTGGGCTCTGCTCCGCTCAGCTCTGCTCCCTGCTCCCAGCTCCGTGTGGGATAGACATTACCCAGAGACCATCCAGGCTGTCCTGGGCTAGAGCCCTGCTTCCCTATGCTATTTTGTAGATTCTGCAGTTCTAGAATTGGTTCAGAATCATTTTTTATAGGTGTTTGGAGGGACTTGGTGGGGAGCTCACACTAGTCCCTGCTTTCCAGATGCCATCTTGACTCCACCCCCCTTAAAACTATTTTCTCCCTGTCCTCTGAAACACCAAACTTTGAAAGTATGGGACTGAACCGGTTCTTAGAGGACCTGAACTAACTGGCCATTCGCTTCTAAGAATTCTAAGTGTTGACTAGGAAGACTTAAGTGGTTTGAGCTTTGGTTACCTTGGTGATTACCTTTCTTTTCCCTGTGCACCATTGCTGCAATTAAAATCAGGCTAGGCACTCCCACTTACAAATCTCAAATTCCATCTAGTCAGTACTGGAGACTGCAGGGGAACCAAACATGGAGGGCTTTTGTTTATGTAACTCCAGGCCCATCTTGGTTCAGATAAAGCATCAGTTTGCTGTCTTTGAGACTTTGGTAAGAGATTCATCTATTTAAACTAGCCTCCCCTTAGGAAAGAATATTTTGTCCAAGTCGCTTTTAAAAATGATTTAAATAATTGTTTAATGTTTAAAGCACACATTTATCTTAGAGCTAAAGGCCTTTATAGTTTCATATAACTTATTGAATATTTTTAAACTTTATGCTCATACCCCAAGGCAATTATTGCAAAGGGCATAATTTCATAAATTGAAATAATAAATATTTTATAGGTGTTTTAATGAAATGTGTGATTTAAGGTTTGAATGGTGGACTGAGTCATTTTGTAACAGCCATATATCAGTAAAAGCCAGACTGAAATATTTAGAGGGAGATTAAAGACAAAGACAAAGAAAATAAAAGTAAAATAAGTCAGATCGCAGAGACCTTCTAAACCTATACCACTACAGCCTCTCAACATTGTTAATTTTATAAAAGCATAGATTCTAACTGAAAATTAGTTTTGTTTTCCATTATCCTTATTCAAAAACCTTGAAAAATCTATCATGACTACATGTCTGGGTCTCTCCTCAGGGGATGTATACATATGTAGAGGGATCTGCTTCTCCCTTGATGCAGGCCCAAGTCTTTCAAAAGGACTGTCTGTGCCTTCACTCCACCGGACTGGCTCTGCTCCCCATTCCTCCACCTTTGGGCAACTAGAGAAACCATCTGGATTAATGAGATGTACCTGAGAGAAGACAATGAACCAGAAAAGTATAGATATTTCTAAAGTATATATGAGCCCTTCTAGGAGAAAGCCTCAGAGACAAGGATTAAGCATACATAAGTGCAATTAAACTTTCCACTCTAATGGAAGAAAAGATTATTGCAAATAATAAAAAATGATTTATTTGAGGCTTTGAGATCACATTCTTTTTCCCTAGATTTACTTTTCCCCTTTTTGTTTTGCATAAGCTAATGTCCATATATCCTTTTTTGAGTCTTAAGTTTCATAGATACCTTTTTATTATTTATAACTTCCCCATATCCCCACTCCCAGTGAGCCTTCTTTTGTAACAGAGAAATAGTTAAGCAAAGTGAATGAACACAGCAACGTCTGACAACATATACCACATTCCATATTCACAGTACCAACTTCTTTAGGAGAAGGAGTTAAGTCCAGTTCTTCCACTCTTTCCTGGGCCCAAGATTGATTATTACAAATATATACACAAGGCTTGTTGAGAAGAAAGTTTACAAAGTGTTTTTATGAAAGGGGTTTTTAATAAATGGGCTCTTGCCTGTCTGTATATCTATCCATTTGTTTCTCTCTCGACATTATTCATTAATTCCTAATACTTCTCCTCTACTTCAGTCATTAGTAGATGTCACATTTTTAGCTTACCTAAGCTTTCCCATACACTTGTTGTCCTGTGTATTTCAGAGGAGAATGAATGTTCTGTGGATCATGGGAATGGTAATTCTGAGTTATGAGCCCTCACAGACCTCACCAGCCTCTTAACACTTATTGGCCAATTGCCCACTCTTCTAAATTCTGCATATACCAGCAAGCAATTAATCTGCCTTTCAAGAGGTGATGTAAGGTAATTATTTGATTAAAAGTTTATTTAAGGATGAAATTGTGGATTATCTATTAAACTGAGGGATTAGGTCTGCTTCAAACCCTAAATTCCATCTTCTGTAAACCAACATAATGCTGTTTTTCCTTACCCCCATTGTGAATCTTCAGAATTATGAATTCACTTCTGTTGTGTGTATTTGGGGGAAGAGGGGAGTTGGGAGGATTCTTATCTGAAGAACTCATAATAAGAGCTCAAATTTATAAAAACCTTGTAAATCCATTTTTCTCCTAATAACCCTGAGAAGCAACTAATGCACAGCTAGGCAGAGCTACTAGACTCAAACTTAAGTTTTGTGAGGGTTTTTTTTTTAACTTCAAGTTCAAGGTTGTTTCTGCTATAACACTGCCACTGTGTAAGGTACAAGCATAGTAAAGATAGATCATGTTTGAAAGAATTTTAAGATGAAGACTTCTTGAGTGTCTGCCCTCCAGCATATGCATCTTCTAGATCAATCAGTTTGTTTTATAGAAAAATGAAGGGGACTAAGCCCAGAGTTGAATTTAAGGGCTAGGCATATGGGTGCAGGGAAAGCTAGGTGATGCAATGAATAGAACTCTGGGCCTGGATCAGGAAGACGTGAATTCAAATCCAGCCTCAAATACCTACTAGCTGTGTGACCTTGGGCAAGTCACTTAACCCTGTTTGCCTCTGTTTTCTCATCTGTAAAATGAGTTGGAAAAGGAAATGGCAAACTCCTCCAGTGTCTTTTTGAAGAAAACTCCAAACGGGTTTATGAAGAGTTGGACACAACTGAAATGAGTACACAAGGTAACTAATAAAATGGTGATGATGGGGTCTATGATAGCTGCTTTCAGGAGATTGCTCCATAAGGGTAGACATAAAGACACCTGTTTCTTATCCTGCTGAAATCTAGCAAATTGACTGCTTTAATTATATCCCAAGTCTAGCTAAATGGTGTACAGTTTGAAAGAAAAGTAAAAGAAAACTAAAGAGGAAATGTTCCTTGAACAATTGCTCAGAAGCAATGATAAATCATCTTAATCACCATAATGAGTAAACCATAAGACATCCCTAGCCTCAGGGAGCCAGAGGCAGGAGAGGCAGTGGGCCAAAGGGGATTCTTATCCTTTACCGGGTCTGAGCTTCAAGGGTGAGGCCAAAGGTTCTACGGGGCTTCCACTTTGGAGGGTTCAGGTCTTTAGCCAGATGCTTGTTGTACTGTTAGAGGCTCTCTTAAGTGTATATTAAGGACATTTCCAGGAAATTGTCATATCTGGCAGACTGTGAGTTCAGTCTAGTCCAGGGAAATGTATTCACTGGTCATCAGGTGTTTACTAACTCACTAGAACTCCAAGTTACTTCTATCTTCCATGCTGTCTACCTACCTCCACCCTCACACCCTTCCTCCTCTAGCTACATTCCCCCACCCTCACCTCCAGCTCTTCTGTGTCATGCTGTGCTCAGTCATTACAGAACCCTGGAGGTAGGTTTCTTTCACCATAGTGGCAAACTCTAACTTCCTGATCCCGATTTCCAGTGATTCAGAGTCACCATTTGTTGAGGCAAAGATTCTTTAACCCTGCTTCCTCTCCCCAACCTCTCATCCCTTTTCATTTCATCTTTGGCCCACCATAGTCCATATGTTCCTCTGGAATACTCTATGTTAACTCTATTGTTAACAAACACCCTTCATCTTAGATCTCTCTTCCCATGGAGAATGTGTGGAGCTGAGCTCTTTCAGTGGTTCCCTTTTGCCTTCAAGTATGCTCAAGTTGGGATGTCTTATCCCTGCTACATCTTCATCTTGCACTCTTTCATTCTTCTGACATTCATGATAATTTGGCTTTTCTCCAGAAGATCCTGCATCCAGGCCACTCTCCAATATAGATTGCTCTGTTTCCCATTCTCTGTTAATTCCACTGGGCTGGAAGTTGGAAGGCCTTTTCCTTGCTTCCCACTGACACTTCCAAACTTTTCCTCTATATACATCATTACAAAACTCTTCCTTTTGAAGTTCACTCCATCCATCTCTACCAACCCATAAAATGGCGGCCTCCAGGTCACTCTCCATGCTTTCTCAAGGAGCTCAGAAGCTCTTTTTGTGGTGGGAAGGAACTGGAAATTGAGATCCATCAATTGGGGAATGGCCAAAAAAGTTGTGGTACATAATTGTAATGGAATACTATTGTGCTGTAAGAGCTAACAAGCAGGATGATTTCAGAAAAAACCTGGAAAGACTTGTATGAACTGATACAAAGTGAAGTGAGCAGAACCAGGAGAACATTGTACACAGTAACAGCAATATTGCATGATGATCAGCTACGAATGACTTAGCTATTCTCAGCAATACAATGATCCAAGACAATTCCAAAGGACTCATTATGAAAATGCTATCCAAAGAAAGGATTGATGGAGTCTAAATGCAGATTAAAGCATACTATTTTTCACTTTATTTTTTTTTGCAGTAGGTTTTTTTTTTTTGTTAATCTTTCTCTTCTTTCACAACATAATTGATATAGGGCAGGGGGAACAAAAGAAAAACTACACTTTGCCCAACTATCTCATGAAGCTTTGGTATTCTCTCTCACATTCATTGGCAACCTACTATAAAAAGTTGTCTTTTCAAATGCTTCCACTTCTTCTTCTTTGTAACCCTTCCCAAGATGGCTTTTAACTCCATGACTCAAGGAAAATGGTTTTCTTCAAGGTCACCAATAATTGCTTTACCGCTAAATCTAGTAGTTTTTCTCAGTCCTTATACTCCATTTTTCTGTAGCTTTTGGCACTGTTCACCACCACTTGGATATTTTCTCTTTTGATTTTTGTGATAATACTTTCTCCTGGATTACCTTCTATCTAAGTGATTACTCTTTTTCTGTCTCCTACGCTGGTTCATCATCTATCTCCTGCCTCCTAAGCAGAGTGTTGGACAGAGAATCAGGAGAAATAGGTTCATAATACTGTTTCTGATACTTTGTAATTATATAACACTGGACGAGTTACTTAAACCTTTGTAAGACTCAGTTCTCTCATCTAGAAAATGGGGGTAGCAATACCTCACTGGGTTATTGTGAGGCTGAAATGACATAATATATATAAAGCTCTTTGTAAGTGTAAGCTATCGTAATTATTAGTATCTTAGCCTTTCAGAATCCTTCTCCTTACCTTTTGACCCAGCAATATCACTTCTAGGTCTGTATCCCAAAGAGATCATAAAACTGGGAAAAGGACCCATATGTACAAAAATATTTACAGTAGCTCTTTTTGTGGTGGCCAAGAATTGGAAATTGTGGGGATGCCCAGCAGTTAAGGAATGGCTGAACAAATTGTAGTATATGAATGTAATGGAATACTATTGCACTATATAAAATGATGAGGAGGCAGACTTCAGAAAAACCTGGAAAGACTTATATGAACTGAGGCTGAGTGAAGTGAGCAGAAACAGGAGAACATTGTACACAGGAACAGCAACATTGTACAATGGCTAACTTTCATAGACTTGGCTCTTCTCAGCATTGCAAGGATCTAAGATAACTCCAAAAGAATCATGATGGAAAATGCTGTCCACATCCAGAGGCAGAACTATGGAGTCTGAATGAAGATTGAAGCATATTATTTGCTCTCTCTTTTTCTTTTGTTGTTTTATTTTATTTCTTCTTTCTCATGGTTCCTCCCAATGCTTCTAATACTTCTTTACAATGAGACTAATGTGAAAATATGTTTGATATGAATGTACATGTAGAGCCTATATCAGATTGCATGCCATCTTGAAGAGGAGAAAGGGGAGAGAAGGGGAGAAAATTGAAAACTCAAAAGCTAATGGAAGTGAAGGTTGAGAACTAAAAACAAATTTAAAAAAAAAAGAAAAAGAGGAAGAAGGGAGTAGGGGAAGGCAAAACTAATCAATACATAGAGAAACAATCTAACCTTATATTCAATGTTAATCAGTCAATAAGCATTTTATTAAATGCCTACCATGTGCTATGAATGATAATTGCTAGACACTGTCAAAAATTTGAAGAATAAAGAGGTTTTGGAAGTCTCAGATATCATTTCTTTATTCCCATCTCAGGAAAATCTGTTTTAAGGAACCAATCTTTAAGGGAAAATTGAAACATTAAAAAAAAACACACACAATAAAATAAAACAAAAATATAAAAACCACAAAAAAATAAGGAATCAATCTTTGAGGAAAAAAGTGAAGTATAAAAAAAACACAATAAAATGTACTTTGTGGTCTTTTTGCTTTTCCTCTCACAAAACACCCCATCTTCTGACTCTGAGTCTTTTTACTCCTAGTCCCTCAAATCTGGAACTCTCTTCTTTGTCTCCTAGCTTCTCTCACTTCCTCTAAGTCTCAGCTAAAATCTCACTTTCTTGAAGAAACCCTTTCCAGTCCTCCTTTATCTTAGTGCCTTAGCTCTGATACTATCTCCAATTTATCCTATACATATCTTGTTTGTACTTTGTCTCTCCTATTAGACTAAGCTCCTTGAAATCAGAGACTGTTTGGGGTTTTTTCCTTTTTTTTTTTGTATCCCCAGTGCTTAGCACCTTAGTACCTGTCACATAGTAGGTGCTTAATAAATGATAAACTGATTGACATGCTCCACAAGATACACTCCAGTAAGGGTCATTTTTGTGTACATATGGCACTGTAGCTAGCAATTTAGAAAGTAACTGTCTCTGCATGCTTAAGACCCTCACTAAAAGCCTACAGTAATGTAAAGAATAATATAACCTAGTAGAAAGAAGACTCTACCTGGTGTCAGATTTAGACTTCAAATCTATGCTCCAGCATTTCCTAGTTGTATCACTTCTACTAAACTCAGTTTCCTCATTTGTCATATGGGGATAATAATACTTTTATTACTGACTTCACAGGATTGTTAGGAAGAAAGAATTTTCTAAATATTAAAGGGCTATATAAGTGTGCAGAGTTCTTACTAGGAAATGTAACAATTAAAACTAAAGAAAATCAAATAAATATTTGGTGTCCACATAACACTAAAAACTAGTTTAACTTTTTTTTTTAACTAAATTGACTGAATCGACAGACAGATGGTTTTGGCATCCAGTAGACACAGCCATATAGTTGAAAAATAAACACTGAACAGACACATAAGTGGATTAAATTAAATATTTATACTTCTCTACAACGGATCTTTTGTACAGGGCAGGCCAGTAAGCCAGAAGCTTTAACAATGAAAGGGAGTGGGGGCTGGTTCTTGTTGACAATGCTTCCTGCAGTTCAGCACCCATTCTGGTGAAGTGGAAAGCCTCAAAGCCAGGGAGCAGACCAGAGCCCAGCCCAGCCCAGCCCAGGAGCTATTTCCTGTTGTAGGAATGGAAGTTCTAGCTCAGCTTTCAGAAATTCACCACATTTGGTACCAGGTCTGCCTGGAGAAGCTTTTGAGAGACAGGTGATAAGGTTTTAGTTCAGTCCGTCTGCAATCAAATGATGGGTTAAATAATTCCTTGAGGAGTGAAGACTGAATAAAAGAAGAGGGATTATGAGAACAGAAGAAAAGAAAAAGAAAACTAGCTCATCTAGTGAAGACCGTCATTAAGTGTTGTCTTCGATGCCTGGTTCATACCTTTCACCTTTTGAATTCAGTTACAGAAGAGGGAATGAAATCCCAGAAGAGAAATTAAGGAAGGAAAGGACATAGAACAGGAAAAGACCTTAGATCTATTCTAATCACTTCATTTTGCAGCTAAGGACATTGAGGAGCAGGTAACTCGCTTAAAATCACAGAGGTAATAAGTGGCAGATCTAGCAGTTGTCCCTGGGCCCTTTCCCCTGACTCCAAATCTAACGATCTTTCCATTACACTACCCTGAACTTTCCCTAAGTTACAACTTCCTTTTCTTGCTCCAACAGGAAAAGGACTTTTAACCAGACACAGCCCTTGAGGGAGTTTCCACCGGCGTGTCTCTTATCTAAGGTTGGGGAGGAGATATTTGTCATTTTCACTTAGGGAGAGCATTTGCAATTACCCTGGGATTCCAGGTGATGCATAAATATAACCAACCGAAGATATCAGACAGGTTGGAGCCAAACTCCAGGGTGGGGTGGTTATTTGTTTGCCCCCTGGTCCTAGACACCCAGCCCTGGAAATGCTGTGCACGACTGCATTGTTCATTCTCCCTCCAAGGCTCGAATTTAATCTCACCTCAGCCTAAGGAATGACACAGCAAAGGAACAAGCTGGGCAAAACAGAAGAGTCCATTACCATTACCTACTGTGATCTCGCCATGTACTTTGGATAGTAGTGGCTAAGTTGGCAAATGCTACAGAACAGGGAGTGGAATCTTATTCTGTCCCTCCCTCCCATTCTGAGTCAGCAAGTAGTCATTGACTGAAAGCACATCATTTAGCAAGTCCTGGCAACTGCCCCTTGCATTGTTCCCATTGGTTTGTTTTGGACGCTTGCTCAATATGCAAGCAGTAGGGTGTGCAAACCATTTGTATGAGACTTAGGGCAACAACACAGTCCAGCTTTTCAGGCCAGGCTGTGACTATTGCTTCCTAGAACCCAAACCTTTAATAAGATGTGCAAATAATCAACCAATCAAACATTTATCAGGCTTCTACTTAACTGGGCTAGGTGCTACTAAGAATGAAACAATTCCTACCCACGAGGAGTTTACATTCTAATGGGAGAGACAACATGGACATAATAAATGTAACACAGTATAATTACAGAACAAATATAAAGAGAAAAGCACAATGTTGATTCAGTTAGAACTCCTGACTGGTTCTTTGGCCACTACTTTCAGTGGCATGACGGTGGGAGTTTAGCATTTACACACACACACACACTCTCAGTTGGCCAGTCACCTGTAATTTATTGCTTTAGAAAGTTGCTTGGGATAACAAGAGATTAAGGGACTCGCCTATGGTCACCGTAACCAATATTGGAGATGGGGAGGAGGGGGAGACAGGACTTGGAAGCCAGGTGTTTCTGGCTCCAAAGCCAATCCTCTATCTGCTAGGCATGTTGTTTCATATAAATATTTGCTCGTATAAGCAAGACAATGGTAGGAGCTGAGAAGGATTTGAAGAAGTATCCCGCTCTCCAGTAGCTTACAATATCACTCAGGAGCTAGTAAGAAACATAATCTCTCTGTTGCTTGATACCTGTGGTGCCCCTGGACACTTGATCTCTCTGGGTCTTGGTCTCCTTGTCAGTAAAATGAAAAAGTTAGACTAACTGACCCCAGGGTTCCTTCTGGCTCTAAATACATTATTCTAAGAAGGAAATTTCTTTCTCTTTTTCCTTCTTAAAAAACAGAAAGGAAGGAAGAAAAAAAGAGGAAAGAAAGGAAGGAAGAAGAGAGAAGGGGAAGAAGAAGAGAGAAATGAAAGGAAAGAGAAATAAAGGGAACAAAAGAAAAAAGAAAGTGTCAACTTGGATTAACGAGAAGGCAGCCAATATAGCAAAAATTATGATCTTTAGTTGTGGCAAGGAGTTGCATCTGGGGTTCCACACAGCAGCAAGTGCTGGGGAGCCCAAAGAGTGGCCTGAATGGGCATTCTGATAAAGTATTTAAGCAGAGTGGTTGGGATATTCTAAGGTTTCACTAGGTAAGTTGTTTTGGATAACTACTGCAAATCCCTGGACAAAGCTTAGGGATCCCTGGGGGGTGGGAGGTGGTGAGGGTGGCTGGGAGGAAAGTTTAGGGTATTTACAAATAGAGACTGAGCGTGATCTAGTCTGCTCAGCCTCAGGCAATTCATGGGTCTGGGAATGGGGACAAGGTCAGCTTCAGTCAGTGCATTTAACAAGGGAAAGAAAGAAAAAAAGAAAAAAAATTTCCAACTGACATAAAAAGTTATTTCCACCTCACAAACAGCACTGAAGGTCAACATTTAACAGTCTAATCAATGACATTCTGGGAAATGTGGTTGAGTTAAATCTACCAAGAGAAACTTATATTTGGCATTTTCAGGATGGGCACATAAATATGTTGCTTTAATGGTGTACTAAGAAGTTTTAGAATCATATTGTATGTCATGTGCATGGCACTTCTAACACGCAAGCCAACATTATAAATGGAACTATTTATCAAAGTCATCAGTTACAACATACCTGAAAGGCCTACATTGTATAGGGTACATAAGAGTTTGGAAGACTTGGTTTCAAGTTTATGCTATGTGGCTAAGATCAAGTCAGTTAGCCTCTCAATGCCCCTAGACAAGTCTCTGTAGAAGTTACAGGGGAGTCCTAACCTGCACTGATGATGGGAGGTCATACGACAATGAAATGATAGCTCTGGATCAGAAACACACACACATACACACACACACACACACAAAACCAAAATGTTGTGCTTATACATACAAAGCTTCTGAAAAACTGGGCCATCATGTATTCATTACTTTAAAAAACACTTCTCCTATGGTGATTTATGAAATAGCTGCTTTTCCACTAAAAGCTAGGGATTAAAGAGTCATGTGCAAGTGGCAGGGAGAGAAGCAAGATTGGCTAGGCTAGAGCTAGCCAGGGGAAAATGAGGTTGCAAAGGTGGCAGTGGACAGCTGCAGGTCTGTGAATGCCAGGCTGAGGAATTGTTTGCTTTGATAACTAACTGAGCCACTGTATTAATAACTGATATTTTTTGTCCTGATATATAATTATATATATATATATTATATAATAACTGATATATTTTTTCATGTGGAAACTCTCCAAAGCTGCAGATCTTCAATTGTGTTATTCTTAGCTAGGTAGCCCAGTGGATAGAGCTCTGGGCATGCAGTGAGGAGGAACTGAGTTAGAACTGGATCTAAAATACTTACTAGCTGTATGACACTGGGCAAGTCACTTAACCTCTTTGCCACAGTTTCCTCTTTTGTAAAATGGAGATAATAATAGCACTACCTCCCAGGATTGTTGTGAAGCTCAAATGAGAAAATAATTATAAAGTGCTTAGCACAGTGCCTGGTACCTAGTATAAACACTACATAAATGTTAGCTATTATTATTAGCTTAGAGTAATGGTATTAGAGAGTTGACTGCGGCCCTGAAAGTTAAATGACTTGCTCATGGTCACGTAAATATTGTCAGAGTCAGGTCTTTCTGTGGCTAAGTCTAATTCTCTTGCTTATGCCTTGCTGGCTTGCTACAGCACTATATAAACTGGCATTTATGTAGCACTTCTAAATTTTGCAAAGCACTTTGCATGTGTACAAATTTGCTCTTGTCTAACTCTCCCAGAGCTACATCTCCACCCAAATTTGGGTTGGGGGTATCTCTTTCTACTCGTTTCAGTTTGAGCTTCCATTCTGATGTGTGTTCTCTTCACTGTGAGCCACCAGTGACTGGTGCATCAGTTCCATTTAACTGATTACACTGATTAACTTTACAAACGAATATTTATTTTGAAGATATAACAAGCACAGAAGTATAAACATCCTGCCCAATATCTCAGGGGCACACTCTCCTCATATCACCTTGGTCTCTGAGGAGAGTGAGTTAACCAGTTTCTACATAACATCGGTCCCACCAAGTTCATGTCCAAATGCAGCAATGCTGCTAGATAAAATCCTGTTTAAGCTCTAGATGGGCTTAATCCAAATAGTCCAAAAGGCATTCCTTACTTCTAGCCTCATTGCTACACTGGCTATAAAATCTAGCATGGAGTCTGCTCCTAGACCTTATTCCCTTGACCCTTGGAAGCTCCAGTCTCCATCTAAATTGACAGAATAAATAGCAAGGCAAAGAACCAAAGCATATATTCACAGATCACGTGTCAGCTTTGGATAGGGAGGGCTAAAGGCTCGTTCCCTACTAGCACAATCTCTCGGCTGTCTCCAAAATGCCTCTAGGCAGAAAGAAGTCTAACAAAGAGAGGAATGAGGTCTGGTCTAGCAGTGTCCTTTGTAATCTCATCCCTGTTCCTTACCCCCTCCCCGCCTTCCTCCTCAGTATTGGCTACACAGTCAATCATTGAGGCTCCTTTGCACCTTGGGATTAGCTAGTAAAACTAGTTACAGAATGTTTATGCATGCTCCAAAATTCTGTTGGGTCTTACCTCAGCAAAGCATTATGCAGGTTTATAAAAACCAGGCCTATTGGCTAGTCTTCCATTATATATGCATTATCTGACATAAGCTTTGCCAAAATCATTATCCTCATGTTAAAGTCCTGTCGACTTCAGTTCTCCCAATTAGTCTCCCTGCTTTCATTTTCTGCAAAGCATTCTACCCGGCCAGATTTGTCTCAGAACTATATTTTTTACATTTTGATGCAACTCTGATAGGTGAGTTTTAATGTATCAGTTACCTTATTACATGACCAGCCTACCTCCTTTCCAGTCATACATCTCTTTGTATGTTAGACAGTTGGTCTTTCACATCTCTAATCACAGAAAAGGGATGAGGTAACAAAGCATTAAGCTAACTGTAAAAAAGCAGTCAGATGATTTCTTTATAAGGTATGAATGAATACCTAGAGTAAATAAAAAATGAAGCAAAGTAATAGGATGAATAATAGTATACCACATCTCTAGATGTCCTTAAAAGTCAGATCACTGAGTGTGAGGTAGAGATGAGATGAATGGATGACAACACGAAACTGGAGAAAGGGAAGCTATAAGCAGACATGAGGAGATTGGAACATAAGCACAGGCAGGAGCAAAAAAAGGGGTCAGGATTCTGGGAGCAAGACTGTTTGGGCACAAGTTATGTCATGATAGGATCTGTGCTGCTGAAGCCTCTAGATCAGGGCTGTTCAACCTTAGGTTTTTATTGAAACAATAGACAATACATGTTGATTTGCCCCTTTAGTGAGAGCTCTGTGGTAGCTCAGCTTTGTTTGCTAAAGCGTTTATGTAAATTTCTATGCTTGTAGGCGGACTGCATTTTGGACAATCCTGCTCTAGACCATAGAACCCTGAATGATTATCCTGATCTCTTTTCTTAGCTAGGTGTAACAGTAGATAGAGCATTGGGCCTGGAGTCAAGAAGATCCGAGTTAAAATCTGGTCTCTAACATTTACTAGTTATATAACCTTGGGCAAGTCACTTACTCTGTCTGCCTCAGTTTCCTCAGCTAAAATGGAGACCATAACAGCAGGGTTGTTGTGGGGGTCGACTGAGACGGTATTTGTAAAGTACTAGCACAGTACCTGGCACAAATTAGCTGTTTAGTAAATGCTTGTTCTCTTCCCTTTCCTCTTCCCCCCTTCCCCTTGAATTCCATCATGGTAGACTAAAGCCTTTAACTCTGAACACCTGGAAAGTCTGTTTATCTTTCTTTGTTTTAAATGTTTACTTTGTCTTTATAAGTAGTGTTTATCATTGGCATTTGCTAATCTAGGTGTACTTTTTGGGAATACAGTTAGAAAGAAGGAACTAAAGGGGAAATATTCCAAGAGTTCCAAGAGAAGAAATAGTGAGAACTAATACTGATGTGTTTTGCAAGGTCATGTGTCTGGTGGGGGGCTCAGAGCTAATAAACAAAAAAGATAATCATAATTATGAATCCTTTGATGCTCCTTTCTAGTGGAGAAGGAACATTTATACCAAGAAACCCATTTATGCAATGAGTCAGTGGCAGGATATGGGAAAAATAGGAACGGTTGAACAATCTTGATCACTATGCTATCCTCTTATGCTATGTGCCACTTATGCTGTGCAATTCTTTGTTGATAATACATAAAAACTTGACCACACCCATTGAATGCCTATCTACTGCCTTTTGAGTGACCTACAACTTTAAACTAATATTCCATGATTTGCAGTCATATGGCATTATCAAAAAATATTGCTATTAGAAAAGTGGATTTTTGGTTAAGGGAAAAACTTGAGATTATTAAAAGCATTTCCTAATTTCTCAAAAGCAACACATTGGGCCCAGTTCATCATGCATCTGTCATATACATCCTACCTATGCATTGATGAATCAACTCTGCCAATTCTCCATCCAACTGCATGTCATAGTCTAGACCAGGGCTGTCCAAAATATGGCCTGCTGACTGCATGTGGCCCACAGTGCGATTTTATGCGGTCTGCCTGTGTGTTTTAATTTTCACGAGTGAAAAAATAAAATAATAATTTGCAGAGAATGCATATTTAATTCCATCACTAATAAATAATCTCATTTATGTTAATTTTCTTTGCTGTTTTTAAGCAATATTACAGATAGAACATATTGCATGGAATTTTCAATCCATCTGTGGGGATGCGTTTCATCTGTATGATGCAAACTAGTCAGTATGTACCTACCTTTATACTGTTGTGTTGCCCCTTTGTTGTTTTGTATTTGCTTTCCCATCTTATAGATGAGGACTTTCTATTAGTGTACTGCATTTTTTATTCTAGGTGCAGCCCTTGAATAATTAGTTTATCTTAATGCAGCCCTAAGATAACCTAAGGTTGGACAGCTCTGGTCTAGATAAAAGGCAGTCTTTGTCCTCTTGGTTTTTCTTGGGTAGATAGGTCTTACTCTTTTGAGAGATAATAGATCTCACTTAGAAAGCTCTATTATGTTCCAGAGCATGAGGCAATTAGCACATCATCCACAAATAGGAGCATAATCCATATGGAATTTCTCAGGTTCCTTTTTGACCAGGATACTAAACTGATAAATCAAAGAAATTATGTAGAGTGTTTACCTCCACTTTAGCTAAGCACTTGACAAAATGTCTCATCCTATACTTGTGGAGAAGATGACGAGGAATGGACTGCAAGATAATACAATTGGATGGATTTGGAATTATTTGAAGGGCTGAATTGAAAGGTTGCCACTAAGGAGTTGGTGTCAACTTAGTAGGAGATCTCCTAGGGATCTGGGGTCCCTTTAACATTTCTGTCAATAACTCAGATAAAGGCGTTGATTATATGCTCATCTAATTTGCAGATGACCACAAAATAGGAAGAGATAACTAATATATTAGATGATAGGATCCAAAAAGATTTTGACAGGCTAAATCACTGGACTGAATCTAAGATGAAATTCCAAAATAATAAATGGAAATGTAAGAAATGGAAGGAAGAGTTTTGTTTCCACAGAACTGAAGGTATACTTTTCCCCCTCCCCCACCCCAGCTTTAGCAGAAACCAGGCCTCAGAGACTTGTACACATGCTTAAATGAGCCATTTGAGGAGAGGATGACAGGGCAGTCAGGGGAACTAGAAAGGCCAAACTGGTTGAACTAGTTCAAGCTTATTAAGAGCCTGGTCTTGGTTGAGAGTCCAGGCCTACTGATTTGCATAATTTGCATATGTTAAAGAGGGAAGGTAGGGGAAATAAAGAATGTAGATTAATCCTAAACTCAGACAAGGCAAATCTAATTAGCTTCACTTTTGCTTCTGTAGCCTTATTATCCTACCTATATAAACTGTATAACCTAGGAAAACTATGTAAAAAGTAAAGAATGTAAACTAACCATAACTCTAGCAGGAGTGGAGGGAATGGTTACTCCCCCCCTCCCCCACTCCTGCAGCTGTATCAGTGTGAGTGTTCCCAGTGAGCACTACCCCTGCTCTCTCGAGGAGCCTAATAAATGCCTTCCTCTGCCCACTCTGGTCCTGAGTTCTTTGGGTGAGAATGCGCAAATCACATGGATCTTCCCAAGGTCATGGGAAAAGGAAAGCAATGAGCTGTGGAAGCACATCTTGGGCTAACTTCCTGACCCTGCCTTGGGGAGTCCTGTGATCCCCACTGTGGTGTTAGGAGGTCTACCACTTGGGATTCCCCTGGGGAACCCTATGGTATGCACAGCCTTCTTAAGGGGCTATCACTTGGGTCTTCCTTAGGGTCTGACCCCTAGGAGGCCCTGTGATCCCCACAGATTAAGGGGGCTACTACTTGGTCTTCCTCTGGGAGTCTTGTTGTTGGCGCAGCCTTCCTTAGGGGTCATCATGTGGCTCTTTCCTGGGGTCCAACCCTAGGAGGCCCTGTGATCCCCACAGATTAAGGGGGCTACCACTTGGCCTTCCTTTGGGAGTCCTGTGGTCTGCATAGCCTTCCTTAGGGATTATCACAGGGTTCTTCCTCGGGACTTTGGCCCTGCCTAGGAAGTCCAGTGATCCTCAAAATCATGTTTTTCACAATTTGGGGAAGTCCAGTGATCCCCAAAACCGTGTTTCTCACAGAAATTATTATATTTGGGTACAAAAAAATCAAATTTCACAGATATAGGATAAGAAAGCTATGCTTAGAAAGCAGTTTGTCTGAAAAAGATTTGGGGATCTTGGTAAACTGTAAGCTCAACATAAGTCAACAGTATGATTTGGGAGTCAAGAAAGCTATAATACAACCTTGGTTACATTAAGAGAGGTATAGATTCCAGTAATAAGGAAGTGTTAGTCCCTTTGTACTCTGCCAAAGTCAGACCACCTTTGGAGTACTGTGTTAATTTTGGGGTACTTTAGTTTAAGAAGGACATTGATAAGTTGTAGAGTTGAGAATAAAAGCATCCTCTTCCATCAAGCCTCCCCTGATCCTTCCTATACCCAATCACCCTCATCTTTGTTTGGTAAGGCAGTTCCCCTCAGATCTCACTTTGCACTTTGATTTTCATTTCTCTAACGTACTTTTAGGGAATGGTGTATATTATTGTTATTTATGTCCCTTTCTCTCACTAGATTATAAGATCTTTGGGGTCAGGGACTTTGTTTTATATACAATTTAATAATAATAACAGCTCATTGATATAGCACATTACGGTTTGCAAAGCACTTTACGAAATTATCTTGTTTGATCCTGAAAACAACCCTGGGAAGCAGGTGTTATTATTATCACCCTCATTTTACAAATGATAAAACTGGGAGACAGATGTTAGTGATTTGCTCAGGTCCCACAGTTACAAAGTATATAGGCCTTTCTGACACTTCACCACCATTGTTCTTCACACACACATTGCACCAGGCAAATGTTGGTTTCAAAAACATAAGGCTGGAAGGCTGACTGAAATCGGGTGTTTCCATGTTCCCTTTTGTCCTTTCACAAGCTGGCCACTCCTCTTATGTCCCCACTTGCTGTGCCCAGAGGAACAACCAGCATTCATTTGGCTTCCAGCTGCCACTTTCAGATGCTTTGAGAGGTGAGGGAGAAGGAAGAGTCATGAGGTCAGAAATCCTGTCTTACCTAGTTTTTGAAAACCCTGCCTCCTTCCCATGCCCAGCACAGGGCTCTGCCCATGGGAAGGGCTTAATAAATTCAAGTTGGATGAATGATATCGGTGTTTCAAACACAAGTAACTATAGAAATAGGGAAGTAAATTAAAAAAAAACAACAAGTTTTGGAGGAATGATAATAAATTCAGTCTGGGACCTGAAGAATTTGAGGCACTAGTGGACATCCAAGTAGAGATATCCTTTCAGCAGTTGGAGATATGTGGGTCTGGAGTTTGAAGAGCAGGTATAAGTGTAGCTCCAGATTTGAGAGTTAGATTAATTAGGAGAGCACAGAAAACGAAGGGAAAAGGGCCAAAGACAAAACTTTGAGGAATGTCAGGCTTAAGGGGTGGGGAACAGGAAGGGCAAGGAGCCAGAAAACGAGGGTTAGAAAGATAAGAGGAAAATCAAGAGTGCTAGGAAGCCTGGGAAGGAGAGAATATGAAAAGGAAGGAGACATCAATCATGTGGAATGCTAGTGAGAGGTTAAGGAAAATGAGGACTGTGAAAGTTTTATTGGATTTGGCAATTAGGTTATTGGTGATTTTGAGAGAATTTTTTTTGACTAGTTTGCTTAAGAAAATTTGTTGACTGGTTGCTAGCTTGAGGGTGTGTGGGAAGGGGTGGATAGCATGAATGGTGAATACTATCCCCAAAGAGCCACACAGGCTAGTTTGACATCACTTGGCCACTGGGGGAAAAAAAAAACACACTTCCTGGATAAAGATGGTGGGGTCCAAATGGTGACCCTAAGCCAGAGGCTCACCTGGTCAGCAGCCAGACTCTCCATGAAATACCCTGTCCAAGAGCCTGAGAAGAGAGTAGGCGGTCAGGAGCTAGAGCAGGGGTTTTGTATTAAAGGAGTTTGTATTAAAATCAGGAAGTGTTTGGTAAGATATGATGGTTTGTCTGATGTAATCCTCCTCCTTACAGTTTTGCCCTAATAACAACAATAATAAGAGTAACTAGCACTTACACAGCAATTTAAGGTTTGTAAAATGCTTTCCAAGTATTATCTCATTTTAACTTCATACCATTTGTGGGAGGTGTGTGCTACTATTAATCTCACTTTACAGGTGAGGACCCTAAGGCTGAGAGGTAAAGTGACTCACCTGTTGTCAAGAACACCTCTCTCGCCCTGCTCCCCCCCTCACAAACTCTGACTTGGGAAGTTTTCTGAGATCTCACCTTTGTCCAGTACTTTGGTGAAATTGTGGGGGCAAATGTGTGCATGTGCTTCAGGTTTTTTTTGTGATTATAATGAATTCTGCTCTTTTATGAAGAGATGACCTAGATCACATTGAATAATCCTTCTAGAGATCTTCACCTTTTGACCTTCCTTCTTTAAAGTCTGAATCATAGGATGAACAGGTGTAGGACCCAGAGAGCTGGACCTGGAATCAATCAGGGAGACTTGAGTTCAAATCCAGCCTCGGACACTTCTTAGCTGCATGCTGACCCTGAGCAAGTCACTTAACAATCTGTCTACCTCAGTTTCCTCTTCTATAAAATGAGGATAATAATAGTACCCACCTCTTAGAATTGTTAGGATAAAATGAGATGATTGTGAAAATTATCATTGTCACTTTCCTGTCCTCCTGTCCTCCCCATGCCCCTCCACCTTGGGTAAATTTTAGAGACAGTGTAGGGGGAAGTCTGGTGGGATTTGGTAAATAATTGGCCATGGGATATGAAAGAGAAAAAAGATAAAAAAAAATAAGTTGAAGGGTTTGAATTTAAAGAAACAGGACAATGATGGCGTCATCAATAGTAGGGGTGATTCCATAAAGGGATTCTAATTTGGTGTGGAAATTTTCATTCATTCATTCAACAATTGCTTATTTTGAGGTTTTACTATGTGCAAACTCCTGGGGATACAAAGGCAAAGGTGAAACATTTCTTTTTCTCAAGGAGTTTATTTTCTTCTACTGGGAGGAATGTTGAATTTAGTTTTTTAGATGTTAAGTTCAGGACATACCATAAAAACAACTCTGTATGAGTCAATGGTAATGGGAGGATAAGGAGATGAATGGGAGGAGAGAGTGAGAGGAAGACTTTCCCATCATTGTTGGACAAACTCTATTTGTTATACTTATTTTCAACATCTTGGTAACAAGCCCTGTTTATGCCTGAGGCTGAAAAGGAGGAGACTGTATTTCACTGTCTTAGAGATAATGAAACAGTGACAAGTACTTCTTTGTTATGTATCCAGGAGTATTGTCAATTTATACCTGAATCAATGCAGTTTGGGGGACAGCATCTGTTATTCAACCCCTTCTACTGACCCAGTTTTGTGCATTTAGTGGGGACAGGGCAAACACTAAAGGAGAGAATTTAATCATAGAACTTCAGGAGTAGAGCACACTTGCTTATATAAGCCATCAGATCTACAAATAACGATGAATAGGGAGATGTTTCATTCTAAGTATATATTGTATATTCCAAGTGTGGCAGCAACAAACAGTACCTGAGTGTTTACTGTATGATGCCAGACATCGTATTCAAAAAGATATTAGAATTCTCTCATTGGGGAGAACTTGCTGAGGTCTACACTGCGAAGTCTGTAGAACAGAAATGTATGTCAGCCTGGCCCAGTTGCCTATGGTCACTCAGCCATGTCTACAAGGGAGTCCGGTCTTTGGAGTCAAAGAAGTAGCATATAAATGGCCATTAATAGGTGAGCAGATAGGACATGTGTAATAGGTGGGTTTTCTCATAGGTAAAAAGTCTGGGTATATGTGTGACTGGAAAAATTACTTGGGAACTTAGTCACTAGCAACAACAACATCCTCTGGCCATTAAGGACTAAGTTCAAACATCTCTAGGACCTCTTCTCAACTATTACTGCAAACCTTTAAGGTAGAGATGATTATCTCCTTCCAGTATTACCAGCTTTTGCTCATGATTTGTGTGTGCATGTGGGGTGCAACATAGGTAAAGGAGACATTGGCCCTATAAACACTGGTACTTGGTAAAACCTCAAGAATTCTACAGATAGGTGATTTAAAAATCTTCTCTACTTCCTGGTCAATTTTGCAATGACTGCATAGTCTTCTCTACAAGCCTTCTACATTTACATGTAGAATTTGGCAAAAAAGATTTTTTAAAAATCTACATTTGCAAAATTTATATTTGTTTCTGAACATTATTTTTCTATCCACCCACTAAGTTGGTCAATGGTCAATGATAAGGTGGTACAATTTTGTACAGGTGCTATATAAAGACAATATTTTTTAATAGGAAGGACAACAAATATACTGGATTATGGTTCAGAAACTGTATTGTTGGAAGGCAAAGGCGAGATGATGGAGTAAAAGCAATGACTCCATTGAGCTCTCCCACCAAACCCCTCCAAATACCTATAAAAATGACTCTAAACAAATTCTAGAGCTACTGAACCCACAAAATGACATAGTGAAACAAATCTCCAGCCCAAGGCAACCTAGAAGGCCGACGGGAAGGGTAAATTGCATTGGGATGGGAGCAAAGCACAGTGCAGCACAGACCACACCAGTACAGACTGGGCCTGAGCAGGCCTTAGAGGACTGAATCACTGGCAGCTGGGGGGTTTTCCAGACTTCTAAACCCATAAACATCAAAGACAAAGTAGAAGGTCAGTGGGGAAATTTTGTCAGACCTGGGTGAGAGAAGAATGTGGTCTGGTCCCAGCCCAGGGGCAGCTGAGGTGGTAGCAGTGGTGGCCCCAGTGATTGCTTCTGGAGCTCCAGGCCCACAGATAGTGGAGGGATAGAACAGCTGATCAGAGGGAGACTGCAGGGATCTCTTTGTTGATACTGAGGCAAGATTCTCTTGCTCTGCCCTGCTTAGATCTGGTCAAGGTCCTGGGTGGCAGTCCTGGAGTGAGGAGGAGCACTGGTGTGGCAGAGCTTGTGGTAGCTGTGGAGAGGGAGTTCTCACAGTTCCAAAGCAGAAAAGTGTGCTTGTGGTGACTCACAGGCCAGAGTACAGGCCAGGAAAGTAGTAAACACCTTTCCTTTGATTATACCACCTTAGAAGAACTGAAAATTTACAGGTGCCTAGAGGTATCTCTGATAACAGCCACACAAAGCCCCTGAAACTTGGGACAGAGCTCTCTCCACTCTGGAGGCAGAGTCCTACCTTGACAGGGAGCTCAAAGTTCAAGTGATTGACTGGGAAAATGAGCAAACAGCATTAAAAAAAAATCAGACTATAGAATCTTACTTTGGTGACAAAGAAGGTCAAAACATACAACAAAGTCAAAGCTCCTACATCCAAAGTCTCCAAGAAAAATATAAATTGATCACAGGCCATGGAAGAGCTCAAAAAGGAGTTTGAAAATCAAGTAAGAAAAGTAGAAGAAAAACTGAGAAGAGAAATGAGAGTGATGCAAGAAAATCATGAAAAATGACGCAACAGCGTGCTAAAGGAGACCAAAAAAAAAAATACTGAAGAAAACAACACCTTAAAAAATAGCCTAACCCAAATGGCAAAAGTGGTCCAAAAAGCCAATGAGGAGACGAACGCCTTAAAAAGAAGAATTGGCCAAATGGAAAATGAAGTCCAAAAGCTCACTGAAGAAAATAATTCCTTAAAAATTAGAATGGAGCAAATGGAAGGTAATGACTTTATGAAAAATCAAGAAATTATAAAACATAACCAAAAGAATGAAAAAATAGAAGACAATGTGAAATGTCTGATTGGAAAAACCACTGCCCTGGAAAACAGATCCAGGAAAAATAATTTAAAAATTATTGGACTGCCTGAAAGCCATGATCAAAAAAAGAGCCTAGACATCATCTTTCAAGAAACTGTCAAGGAAAATTGACCTGATGTTCTAGAACCAGAAGGGAAAATAGAAATGGAAAGAGTCTACCCATCACCTCTTGAAAAAGATCCCAAAAGGATAACTCCTAGGAATATTGTAGCCAAATTCCAGAGTTTCCAGGTCAAGGAAAAAACACTGCAAGCAGCCAGAAAGAAACAATTGGAGTATGTGGAAAAACAATCAGGATAACACAAGATCTAGAAACTTCTATATTAAGGGATCAAAGGGCTTAGAATATGATATTCTGGAGGTTAAAGGAGCTAGGATTAAAACCAAGAATCACCTGCCCAGCAAAACTAAGTATAATACTTCAGGGCAAAAAAATAGATTTTCAATGAAATAGAGAACTTTCAAGCAGTCTTGATGAAAAGACTAGAGCTGAACAGAAAATTTGACTTTCAAATATAAGAATCAAGAGAAGCATGAAAAGGTAAACAGGAAAGAAAAATCATAAGGGACTTATTAAAGTTGAACTGTTTACATCACTACATGGAAAGATGATATTTGTAACTCATGAGACCTTTCTCAGTGTTAGGGTAGTTGAAGGGAATATATACATACATATATATATACATATACACATGTGTATATATATGTGTATAAATATATATGTATATATAGACAGAGGGCACAGGGTGAGTTGAATATGAAGGGATGATATCTAAAAAATAAAATTAAGAGTTGAGAGAGGAATATATTGGGAAAAGGAGAAAGGGAGAGATTGAATGGGGTAAATTATCTCACCTAAAGGGGGTAAGAAAAAGCTGTTACAATGGAGGGGAACAGAGGGGAACAGAGGGGAGGTGAAAGAGAATGAGTCAACCTTACTCTTATTGGATTTGGTTTAAGGAGGGAATAATATACATACTTAATTGAGTATCTTACCCTACAGGAAAGTAGGGAAGAGGGGGATAAGAGGTGAGGATTGGGGGAAGGGGTAGTCAGAAGCAAATGCTTTTGAAAAGATACCGTATCAAAGGACAAGATAGAATAACTGGGGGTGGGGGGGATAGGATGGAGGGAATTGCAGTCAGTCTTTTACAATATGACTATTATGAAAAGGTTTTGCATAACTACACATGTATAACCTATGTTGAATTGCTTGCCTTCTCAACGAGTGTGGGTGGGGAGGGAAGAAGAGAGAGAATCTTGAACTCAAAATTTTAAAAACAAATGTTAAAAATTGTTTTTACATGCAACTGGGAAATAAGATATACAGGCAATGGGGTATAGAAATCTATCTTGCCCTACAAGAAAGTAAGGGGGAAAGGGATGATAGAAGGCAGGGCAGACCAGGGAAAGGGGTAACCAGAATGCATGCCATCTTGGGGTGGGGGGAGGGGAGAGATGGGGAGAAAATTTGGAACTCAAAATCTTGTTGAAATGAATATTGAAAAATAAAAAATAATTAATTAATTAAAAAAAATTGTATCGTTTTCAATCATTCCATGGTTGTCCTTGTAGCAAAAAAAAATCCATCTGTTTAACATCAATATTTTTCTGTTAATGGCATGCAAATTATTGAATCAAAAGAATAAAAATTGTAGGTGTCCCAAAAGGGGACTGGAAAGATGACAAAATGGTATATTGGGAATAATTGGTTAGAAAACTTGAGTTCAAACTCTGGCTTCTTTGCTTACTAGCCGTGTGAACTTGAGAAAGACAATTTAGCTTCCCTGAGCTTCAGATTCCCAAATGAAGAAATTATATTTATATAATCTATCTTAAAGGAATATTCTAATGCCTTACATATATATAATGTATACATATGTAAATATACACATGCATACATATATACACATATATGAATTGTTATTATTATGATGGCTATAAGTAAGTTAGTACCAAATAGAACTGAAAGACAAAGGGTTTTGAGCTGGAAGGGACTGTAGATTATAGATAGACATCTATAATAGCTTAACCTTTTCATTCTATAGATGAGGAAGCTGAGATTCCAAAAGGCTAAGTGACTTCCCCAAGGTCAAATAAGATACAACTGGAAAGGCTAGAATTTGAACTTAGTTCTCTGATCCCAAATCCAGGGCACTTTTCAGTATACAATATCAAGGATATGTAAGGATGGAAAAAAGAAATAGGCTAGTCGTACAGGAAGTACAAGGGATAAGACAGGCAGCCCCAGTGTGGCACGGCTATTCATAAAGTATGTTAAGTACATCTTCTAGGAAAAACTTTCAGAAAATGATGTACAGGATAAGAAGGGTGGGTGAAATGAGTTGACATCTACATTAGTGGAGATACTTCATTGATGAGATTAGGGATCCATGAAAATATTAAAATTAATATATTTGAAAACATAAACAGAATTAGAGAGATAATGTGGCAGCCAAGTGGATAGAGTGCCAGACCTGGAGTTAGAAAGACTCATCTTGGGGCAGCTAGGTGGCGCAGTGAGTAGAGCACTGGTCCTGGAGTTGGGAGGACCTGAGTTCAAATCAGGCCTCAGACACTTGATACATGTACTAGCTGTGTGACCTTGGGCAAGTCACTTAACCCCAATTGCCCTGACGCCCCCGCCCCAAAGACTCATCTTCCTAAGTTCAGATCTGGTCTCAGACACTAGCTATGTGACCCTGGGCAAGTCACTTAACCCTGTTTGCCTCAGTTTCTTCATCTGTAAAATGAGTTGGAGGAAGAAATGGCAAACTTCTCCAGTATCTGCCAAGAAAACCCCAAGTGAAGTCATGAAGAAACAGACATGACTGAAATGACTGAACAACAACAAAAAGAGAGGTAATATTGTATAGTGGATATAGCTGGTTCATAGGAGTAGCTGGGTTCAAGTCCTGCCTTTGAAATATACTCTGAGATACTGGACAAGTCACTTCACCTCTTGGTGTTCTAGACAGCGCCCCAAGACTATTTAATTGCAAAGAAGTTGCTGGCTGATCTGCATTGGTAGAGTGAGCTCCCTAGAAAGATGAAATTAGAGTCAGTCCTTATCCCTATATTGGAAAATAAGCAACATTCCTGTAAGAACCTTTACCATAATGGAGCTTTAGAGCAGCTGGGCAGGGGAGGAAGGTTGTTCATTTTTAAGTTTCCCCTTTCTTCTGTTCTTCAAAACAGTTTTCTAAAGGCAAACGAGTTTGGTTAGATTTAGTTTCAGGTTTGCAAGCCCTTTTCTGTTACTTTTCTTGAATATTTTTGATACTTTTTTTTTGCTCAAAATACAAGTCCTGTATCCTTTCAGAGTTAAAAAAAATGCAAAAAAATGTAAAAAAATGCAAAAAAAAAAAGTTCCCTAAATTTTTTCACTACTGAAAATACTTAGGAAGTGTGTCCTCTAAAAGATTCTTTGTAAGCCAAGCAACTTTTTGAGAACCGATCCCTCCCATCTCTTCAGGTTGCTTGGTCAGTGGGCTAGGCCTTTCTGTGATCCTGCTGTTTCTCCAGTAAGTAGCCTCACTAAAGGCATGGAAACTACTCCAGTAGCCTCCTCTACTCTACTTTCTGTTCCTGTTGTCAATATTTTCCTTAAATTGCTGGGTTGGAAGCCAAGCTCAAAAGCAAACGGGAAAAGATTGAGGTATTTCAAGAGTACCTTTTGCCAACAAGTCTTTCTCTATTTAGTCAGCTTTGTGCCTGTTGCTAGAACATTATTTTCCCATTATCACCTTGTTATCAGGTGGTTTAACTGTCTGTGAAAGGGGGAGAAATTGTTCCAACATCAGAGTAAGTAGAAAGGGCAGCTTAGGCAATTTTTATACTTGCTGGGGGTTATGAGCATTGTAGCAGCCAAACCTTTAGACTTTGTTCAGTCATTTCAGTCTTGTCATACTCTTTGTGACCCTATTTGGGGTTTTCTTGGCAGAGATACTAAGGAGGTTTGCCATTTCTTTCTCCAGCTCATTTTACAGATGAAGAAACTGAGGCAAACAGGGTTAAGTGACTTGTCCAGAGTCACACAGCTAGTAAATGTCTGAGACTGGATTTTAACTCAGGTCTTCCTGACTCCAAGCCTAGTGCTCCATCCACTGTACCACCTAGCTGCCCCCAAACTTTAGACTATGGGTCATTTTAATTTTTGTTTTTAATGTTTTCTAAAAGGGAGTTTTTCCAGTGAAAAGGCTCAGTTTTCTCCTTGGAAAGGGGTTTAGTTCCAGACAAAACTGTGTCCTGTTGTCTTTTAGGCCAGGGGTGGGGAACCTACAGCCTTGAGGCCACATGTGGCCCTCTGGGTCCTTAAATGCAGGCCCTTTGACTGAATTCAAATTTCACAGAACACTTGAGGACCTAGAAGGCCACATAAGGCCTTGAGGCCACAGGTTCCCCACCCCTGGTCACCATCCTTCACCCCCTGTACCCTATCCCATTTCTTAAATCTTTCCTCTGACAAATACATTGCCTCACCACCTGCTTACTCCACAACCATTGCAACTAATTTCCATCCTCACCACTTCCAGAAACTGTTATCTCTAAGGTAGGAATTCTTAAACTGGCTGAGAACTTATGTAAACATAAATAAATATGCTTATGCATGTGTGTATGTATGTGTGTATATATGTGTACATATAATATTAAGGGCTGTATTTCCACACAACTAGTTTCCTTCGTAATCTGTATTTTCTATGTAATCCCAGTCCTAAAGCCCATTGCTATAGGACTCTTTCCTTAGTGGAGAAGATGAATGCCCTGCCCATCATGATTTGGCAAGAGTGAGAGCTCCGACCTTCCCCAGTCCTTTCAGGACTCTTGGTGGGGGGGGGATCAAGGGAGAGTTGGCTTCCAGTTTCAAGGGAGAAAGTAGAATAAACCAACTGCACTTCACATTACTGAAGGAAAAAGACTCTGGGAAGACATGAGAGGAGCAGGAAGTCTTCATCGTGTTCTTATTCCTAGCTTGCTACTTTAGAGTGTGGAATCCTTTGGGTGAAATCCAGGGGCCTTTCTCTGAGGTTACCTCACTAAATTACCTTACTCCCAATGGGAGATCTCCTTCCTCTGTATCTCTGTATTGTCTGGTTAACACACACACACACACACACACACTCCCCTATGCATACCTTCTCTGATTTCTGTTTTGCTGTATTTGGATAAATGGGTTTCTTTGCTATTCTCTATGTGTATTCATTGTGGAACTGGTATTAAATGAGAAAGGGGTTATGCTTTGGATATAGAGCTTGGGGTCATCCTTCTCCACAAAATGACAAAGCAATCAAAAGGTGGATGGAACTCTATCATATCCCCTAGGATGGTATATGGCAAATATACTTCTAGCTCAGTACTCCCCCTCTCTGAGGAGAGCAGAGTGGTGGTCTCTGGCCCCAACCTCCTGCTTTCTTTCTTGGCAGAAATGATGAAAATTTCCTTTGGAGAAGAGGAGGGTGAGAAGAGTCTAGAAATGTCTATTCTGCCTCTCTTTGAGCCACACTCAAGGACAGGCCCTTGCCACCATATGTGGGCCTCACTACTTCTATTGCTATATATATATTTAATAACATTATTTTGAGGAGTCTGTGGGCTTTATCAGAGTGCCAAAGGCATTAATGGCACAGAAAAGATTAAGATCCACTGCCTAAGGTCTGTTGACCTTTGAGTTTTGGAATCTAGTTGTCTTTGCTCAGTTCCCACACTCTCTTGACCTTTCTGTAGCATTAAAATATAAGTTACATGAAGGCACACTTTCATTACTGCCTGGCTTAAATAGGCTCTTGTTCAGTCGTTTCTGTTGTGTCCAACTCTTCATGACTCCACTTTGAGGTTTTCTTGGCAAAGATATTAGAGTGGTTTGCCATTTCCTTCTCCAGCTCATTTTGCAGATGAGGAAACCGAGGCAAAGAGGACTAAGTGACTTGCCTGGAGTCACACAGCTGCTAAGTGTCTGAGGTCAGGATGATGAGTCATCTTGACTCCAGGCTTTGCACTCTATCCACTGTACCAACAAGCTGCCCTGTTAAACAGACACTTGCCAAATTAAATTTACTGTCTACTCTTAAAACCACAAATTTCCTCCCTTGATATTTTTCTCTCTGGGTTTTCTTACCTGTCTGACTGCTCCTTTTCCATCTCTTGCTGCTTTTCATTCCTCATCTTGCTTCATAAGTTTATTTCCCAGGGCTCTGTCTTGGACTCTTTCTGCACTCTTTCATGACCAATCTCATCCCACTTCGGTGGTTCAATGATCACCTCTGTTTTAGTGATTACAGCTCAGTATCTGTCCTTAGCCTTAGTGCTGAATTTTCAACTGCCTGCTAGACACACATCTCTGCTTTGATGACTCACTGGCACCCCAAACTCAACATACTGAAAACTGAGTTCATAATTGTTCCCACTAAACTAGCCTCTACTCTGAAGTACCCTGGTTCTGTTGGTGATCCCAGTCATACAAGGTGGAAACCTGAACTTCTTGAAAGCAAGGAGGGTCATTTTTGTCTTTGTGTCCCTGGTATGGTGCCTGACACACAAAGAAGTGCTTATTAAAATGCTCAGTGATAGTTCTTTGACTCTAATCTCTCCTTCACTCCTCCCTTCCATCCTATAAATTGCTAAGTTTTGCTGGGGACAATGAGCAATATTTCTCAGTTCTTCCTGTCCACTCATACTGATACCACACTGTCTCAAGCCATCATCAGCTCTCTCCTGGACTTTTAGCTTCTCAATAGGTCTAATTGTCTCTGGTCTCTCCCTTTTCCAATCCTTGCTTTTATGTAGCTGCTAAAAGAGTCCCCCTAATGTAAAAATCTGACCATAACACTCCCATGCTCAAAAACCTCCTGTGACTATCCATTGTTGATAGCATAAAATGACATTAGTAGGTGGAAATAGCATTGGGTTTGGAATTAGGAAGACTTGTGTTCAAATCCTGTCTCAAACACTTAGTAACTCTGAGTTGGGCCTTAGCTTCTTTACCTGTAAAATGGAGCAAAGCGAGCTGATGGCCTCTCAGGTCCCTTCTAGCTCTTAGTCTATTATCCTATCAAAGGCTTCTAAGTTTGGCTACTTCTAAACTTATTTCACAGTATCACTCTTTTTTTGGGGGAGGAAAGGGGAGGCAATAGGGGTTAAGTGACTTGTCCAGGGTCACATAGCTAGTAGTGTCTGAGGCTAGATTTGAACTCAGACCCTCCTGACTCCAGGGCCCATGCTTTATCCATTGTGCCACCCACCTGACCCACCATTACTTTTTATATGCTGTATTTTCCAGTTCAAACTGGATTTGTTTCCTGCTCTTTCCTGCTTCTTTTCAGGCTTGTTTTGCGTGTGGCTGCATCTCTGCCTGTGGAAAATGTCCTCTTCAAAGTGTAGCTGAGGTGCCACTTACTGCCAGAAACCAACTTTGATCTAGCTAAAAATGACCTCTTCCTATTCACATTCCTTATTTACACCTTATTTGCACCTCTGTTGTACACTTATAATATCCTACTTTGCATTCTTCCAGTTATATATACATGTCTTGCCTCTCACCCCTTGTTAACTGAACTTGTAAGCATTGTGCTAGATATACCAGGAATGGAAAAAAAAATTTTTTTTTAAGTTTACCTTCCCTCAAGGAGACTACATTCTACTTCAAGGTTGTAGAGACAGCATTCTACAAAAACACAGATTAAATATAATATAAGATGCTGAATGACAAGGGCAAAGGAAAGATCTAAAAAAATGTTCTAGAAAAAAATTTGAGGGCAGGAAGAACACTTTCAAGTGGGGAATAGGGACAGTTTCACAAGAAAGTGACACTTGAGCTGAATCTCCAAGGAAGATAAGAGAAATGCAAATTAAAAGAACTCACACCCAGCAAACCGTCAAAGAGGATTTAAAAAAAATAGTGTTGAAGTGGTAGAGAAACAGGAATGCTAATACACTATGGGTGGAATCTTGAATTGGCCCAGCCATTCTGAAAATCTATTTGGAACTGTGCCCCAAAAGTGACTAAGTTATCTATAATTTTTGAACTGGAGGTCCCACCAGGAGTCAGGCCCCCAAGGAAGTCAGACACAGAAACAAAGGTCTTATATATGTGAAAATATTCATAGCAGTACTCTTTGCAATAGCAAAGAATAAGAAACAAAATGAGTTCTCATCAACTAAGGGCTGAAAAAGCAATGTCATATGAATATATGGCATTGAATATAATTATACTTTAAGAAATAGTGAACAAATGTGAAAAATTAAAAGAGTACTGGCTCTAAAATCAGAAGCTGTTATTGCTTAGTCATGTCAAATGCTTCATGACCTCATTAGGGCTTTTCTTAACAGAGATACTAGAGTGTTTTGCTGCCATTTTCTTCTCCGGCTCATTTTACAGATGAGGAAACTGAGGCAAACAGGGTCCAGTGACTTGCCCAGGGTCACACAAGCTAGTAGGCGTCTGGGGCCAGATTTGAATTCAGGAAGATGAATCTCCCCGATTCCAGGTCCGGCACTCTATTCACGGTGCCTCCTAGCCGTCCCAGAAGACCCGGGCTTAAATCCCACCTCTGACAATTACTGCTTGTGTGACTTTGAGCAAGTCGCTGAGCCTGCCTGATCTCGGTTTTCACATTTGCAAAATAAGTTAGACTAAATGGCTTCTAAATTCCTTTCCAGCTCTAGATCCACGATCCTAACTCGTGGTCCATAGAGAGCAAAGGAAGCAAAACCATGAGAACAGCAGATGCAGAGACTCGAGAGTTGTAAACAGCACTAGCTGGTTGTCGTCCTTTGTTCTCAAAAAGCACCAAAATGATATCGCTGTTCTTGTGTCCAACTGTGGGAGATCAGACCAATGCGAGCTCGGAGTGCTCTGCCACGAGTCGGGCACAAAAAGCCCATATGAGCAAATAACACTATTTAAAAAAAAACCCACTAAAAATAAGTAAAAATAAATCACAATGAACCACTTTAGGCTCTGAGAACTGATGAAGAAACATCAGACATGGTAACTGTATGCATTGGTTTTGCTTAAATGTTTTTGTGGATTATAAGGTAGAGTTCAGCACGGGGTGAGAGAGGCCATTGGGGTTCCGTTGGATAGTGGTACAACAACAATGCAACTGCCAAACTGTAAGAAAAAGAAAAACAAGCATTCCATCCCCATATTACAAATGAGGAGATTAATATTTCAGAGAGGTTAAGAGAGAACTTTACACAACTAGTAAGTGGAGAACCTGGAAATTGAACCAGTTCTCCTGAATCCAAACCCAGGATTCTTTACATGATACCATCCTCTGTGTACAGTCAACCTTGAAAGGCTCGAAGGGGAAATAGGTGGAAAGATAAATTGGGTCCAGTATCACTGCCCCTCTTACTTTTTACTCCCATTTCTGTCAGGATTTTTGGCTCTCAGAAAAACCAGAACCAGGAAAAGAGCTCAGAGAAATGCAGATTTCTCACCAGATAGTCTTGATAGTTGCCATAACACTCACCGGTAAGTGTTTCAAATTTTCCCCAGGGAGAATAGATCTTAAGGAAAAGCTGGAGTCTAAGGAAGCTAGATAGATATGTGATGCCCAAGGGCAGGCAATACTTATCTTGAGGAGAGAGCCTTTTCACTGTGTGACTAACTTGCTGTTGAGGTATTGGGAGTAGTGATGGTGATGGTGGAGTCTTCCCAGGGCCACAGCAAGTCTGACTTCAGGGACTGAGAAGAGAAGGTGGTAAGCAACTTGCTGACATAGAAGACTACTGTTTCTGGTGAAGAAGGTGAGTGACTGTAATTTCACCAATGCTGCTTTGTTTCCACTGCTTTCCCTCATCTGCTTTTAGCTGACCTACTTTCTCTCACCTTTGGATAAGGGCTTTGAACTCTTAGTCCTTTGAACTCATCTACCCTATGACTTCTAAATGGAGTAGGAACAATATTCAGTTTATCCTCTTAGGATCTGGCCTATGATTTCCTCCCAACCCCTACTCCAGGATAGTTCTTTTCTTTTGGTACTATTATCACTGGTGCCCAAAGGGTCTCTGGGCAAAGAGTACTATACATCCTCTCTAATATCCACCCTCACTAATTAAGAATATACCATCAAATTTCAGAACATAAACTTGTTAAAGTTGAATTATATGTACATATGCATATGCTTTGTATATATGTATGTATATATGCAATGCTTTGTAAACTTTAAAATCCTTTATTGGGGCAGTTAGGTGGCATAGTGGATACAGCCCTGGCCCTGGAGTCAGGAGGACTGAGTTCAAATGTGGCCTCAGACACTTACTAGCTATGTGACACTAGGCAAGTCACTTAACTCATATTGCTGCCCCAAAAAACCCAAACCCAAACCAAATCCTATATTAATATGATAATGAAGGTATATGAAGGACTTAACATATACAATTTTTTCCTGTCATAGAAGATTAGGCAGGACAGTTTCAGTCAAACACTCCTAACAAATTCTGAGGCAGAAATGGGACGATGGGAAAGGGTCTTCTTACTTATCTGGCCTTAAAAAACCCAAAGGACTCATACCATAAGTATTTATTAGAGATACAAAGACAAAATGAAAAACATTTCTTGCCCTCAAGGAGCTTAGAATTTGTTATGGGAATACAACATTTACACAGCAGAGAATGCTAAACAGTAGGGGGATCAGGAAAGGTTGACTTAGCCAGAAGAGGCAGTCACCTACTGGGAAAGCAGGATCTTAAGGAGGAAGTTCCAGAGAAGATAATGTTCAAACAAACATCCAAGGCACAGTCTCTCATACAGGCAGCAAGGCAGGTGGTGAGGCTATGGAGGAAATGGCCAGCAAGCGGGGGGTAGGATTGCAGGATCATGGATTTAGAGCTAGAAGAAACTGTACAGGTCTTTGAGTTCCAACTTTTACAGATGAGACAACTGCAGCTCAGGGACATTAAGCCAGTTGACCAAACTCACAAAGCTAAGAAATATCTAGGGCAGAATTAGAGCTCAGGTCTTCTTGATTCCAAGTCCAGATCTCTATCTATTTTATTGTAACATAGTTTATAATTATTTACATGCAAAAAACTTTATTCAAATATGTAAAAAACATTCTTAGTTCACAGGCCATACAAAAACAGGAGGCAAGGCAGGATCGGGACTACAAGCAGTAGTATGTGCTGCCTCTCAAAGAAGCAAAAGTTGAGGATGATGCCTAGGCTTTAAACCTAGGTAAAAAGAAGACTGGTGGTACACTAAACAGAAATAGAAATGAGGAGGCAGGCTAGGTCAGGGGAAGAGAGATAAAGAGTTCCAAACGGACGTGTTTAGTTTTAAATACCTACAGGACATCTCCCAGTAGAGATTTCCAGTAAATGATAGACAAGAGAGAGATAAGGAATGGTTGGATAGATAGGGATTTGGAATTCACTTGCTTAGAGATGATTACTAAGCCATAGAGAAAGAACAAAAGATAACTCAGGAGACAGCATCGAGAATTACCCACAGTTGGGAGCAGGACAAGGGGAAACGGGAACAAAGAGTCATTAAGCATCTGCTGTGTATGCCAGGCATTGTGCTAAGAGCTTTACACATATTATCTCATTCAATCCTCACAATATTCCTGAAAGCAGGTGCTATTATGATCCCCACTTTACAGTTGAAGAAACTGAGGCCGACACAGGTTAAGTGGCTTGCCCATGATCATACCTGATATGAAGTGTCTGAGACTGGATTTGAACTCAGATCTTCCTGATTCCAGGCCAAGTACTCTATCCACTGCACCACTTAGCTTCCTCTGAGCGGGATGATGGATTAGCAATGGTTATTAATTAGTCAGACATGTAGGAGAAGAACTAGGAAAGAAAAATGTCATGAAATCGATGAAGGAGGAGTTATCTAAGTGGGAGGTTGGGGGATGGTCCTGAGTGTCCAAAGCTGCAGAGAGGTCAAGAAAAATGAAGTTGGAGAAAAAGTCAACAGATTTCACAGTTAAGGAATTATTTGTAATCTCAGAGAAAGGGGTTTCAGTTGAATGGTGGAATCAGGTGCCAAGTTGGAAGGGACAGAGAAATGGGTGGGAGGTGAAGTAGAGACGACAAGAATAGATGGCTTTTTCTATGGCTTGGCTATGAAAGAAAGGAGAGAAATAGGATGAGGACTAAGGATCTTATAGGGAGTGCCAGGGTATGCGCCAACTGACTAACTAGCTGAAAGTCTTTGCTCAGCACCTTAAATGCTAGAGGAGATTCCAGAAAAAGGAAGGCATACCAGGTGGAAGCAGGGGTCATGTCTAGAGCAGAGAAGGCCTTTTTCAGGAAAGATTAAGCCCAAAAAACCAGAGAAGTTTTCTAGATTCTCAAAGCATCCTTCAAAACCCAGCTCCAATGCCACTTTCCCCAGAATGTCTTCTGCAATCACCCGGCCAGGATTTCCTTTCCTTCCTGGGAACCCAAGAGAATAATCTCTCTAACACGTAATAGCCCTTCAAAACTTGAAGTCAGCTTTATAATCCTTAAAGTATTATCAATTGTTATTATATCCCTCCTAAGTCTTCTGTCCTGTAGCATAAACGAGAGGCCTATCAACTACTTCATTGCTCTCCTATGAATGCTCTCCAGTTTACCAGTCTTTCCTAAAACATGGTACTCAGTTCTGAACGCAATACCCTAGATGTGGTCCAACCTGAACTTTGTATGGCTTATAAGATACTCTAATTAGAGTGCCAACATTTGCAAATGAACTTAATTGAATTTGCATTTTCTACTGCCAAACCAGAGAATAATAATAATAACTCATTTATATAGCACTTTAAGGTTTACAAAGCACTTTCTCAACAATGACCATATGAGATCGGTAAGACAGCTGAAGCTCAGAGAATAGAAATGATTTGTCCAGTTAGACCCCTGTAGCAGAGCCAAGATTTGGATCCAGGTCTCTTGACTCAAAACTCAATGCTATTTTCACTATACTATAAACCAAATCATCTAGCAGCCCAAAGAGAGGCATCCTACTCTACCATAGTTAACATATTGATTCTACCCCTTATCTCCAAAGTTAGAAGTGATCCTTCTCAAATCTTTTGTTCTATTCCTATTAATCACTGCATGAATATATCTTATCTTAGTAGATCCTAAGGTCATTGGGTACTGGGACTATATTGTTTTTTATCTTTTTATGCCAAGCATTTAGCACAATACTTTGCAGATAATAGGCAAGTAATCACAATTTGTTGAATGAATGATTGATCACTAGACTTATTGGTAACCCACATAATTTCAAAGTTGAAAGAGACTCCTTATCTAGGAGTACAAGCCTTCCCTAGAGAAATGATTTCCTTTAGGATATACTTACCAAGTGATCATCTGGTGTTTCTTTAAAGTCCTCCAGTGTCAGGTTTAGGGTGGGGAAGAAGGAGCTTCCTCAGCAATCTATACTACTTCTGGCCAGATCTGATTGTTAGGAAGTTTTTCCTTACAAGAAACCCACATTTTCCTTTTGCAACCTTTACCCATTAAGATTGTCCTCTGAGATCAAAGAAGAACCAAGTCTTATCTCCCTTCCTTGGGACAGTCCTTCAAATTCTGGAAGACAGCTATCATGTTGTTGGTTTCTTTAATGATCTTAGTATGGAAAGAATTGGAGACCCTTCATCATACTGGCTGATCTCTCAAGTTCGTTAATGACCTTCCTACAGTGTGTTGCTCTAGATAACTACAACATTTCACACATGGCCTGACCAGGGCAGAATACAGGAGGATTATTTCCTTATGCCTGAATATTAAAGAAGAGCCTTGGAAGTCACCATATTTAATAACCCTAAGATCATCACTTTACTCTCTAATCTTAAATCTCTTCTTAAATTTCCTTTTCTCCTGGCTATGAATGCATCAATCTTCCCATCCTAAAAAACAAAAAACACCATGATAAACCATCCTTCTGGCCATTGTTTTATATATCTCCTTCCTTAGCGAACTCTTCGAAAAAAACAAAAACAAAACTTTCTACATTCATTGCCTCCACTTCTGTCACACTCTTCCAAACTCTCTGCAAGTTGACTTCTGATCTGTAACAATCAATTAACAGTACTCTCTTCTGACCTTGTCACTCAGCTGAAACTATTCTCCTGTTACCAGCAATTTCTTAGTTACTAAATCTAATAGTTTTTTCTCAGTCTTCATCCTTCTTAACTCCCCTGCTGACCCCTTTCTCTCTCTTCCTGAATACTCTCTACTCTCTGGGTTTTCATCATAATAGCTAGCATTCATATAACTCTTTAAGGTTTGCAAAGCACTTCCAAAATATCATCTCATTTAATCTTCATAATAACAGTGGGATGCATAAGTGCTATTATTATTAATCTTACTTTACGGATGAGGAAATTGAGGCAGACAGCAGTATAAAAGCTAGCATTTATGTTGCACTGTGCTAAGCATTTTACAAACATCATCTTATTCGACCCTCACAACAACCCTGGGAGGTAGGTGCTATTATTATACTCTTTTGACTGATGAGGAAACTGGGGCAAACAGAGGTTAAATGATCTGCCCAGGGTCTTCCTGATACTTGGACTGGCAATCTATCCATTGAACCATCAACTGCCTCATGATATTGCTCTCTCTCTTGGTTTTTCTGACAGTTTGACCATTCCTCAACCTCCTTCATTAGATCTTCATCCATGTAATAGTCTCTAAATTTGGATTTATATTAAGGTGTATGGGGGTGTTCAGGAGGACTAACAGCTCTGGTGTGAAGGCTTGCTGAGCCCTTTTCAGGGCTGCTTTCCACTTTTGGTGTCTACCTGATTCACTCAACTCTCTCACCTATGGCTCCAAGAAGCTATAGCTTGTGCAACAGCCACACCCCAGTAGATGGTCTCAGCAGATGGCTAAATCAGCCAGGTTGAGGGTAACTGACAAGTCTCAAACCCATTAGTGAGTTAGGGGAGTGTCTACCCCAAGCATGTGAAGACTTTCCCCTTCAGAATGGGCAGAGGAGAAGAATTTGTTCCAATGGCCTTGAAGGCAGCTGAAGCAGGTGCTGTGGAACACTTAGAGCTTGGTCAGGTGGTAAAGATGCCAAAGTCATCCACTGCATCCTGGGCCATTGCCAGTTGTCTTGACTCTTCTCCTGCCACTGTACTTTGATGACTCAGGAAGACAGAGGGAGGCTGATGCAACTCTGCCTCACTTAACTCTGGTTCCTGAGCAAGTTAAGACATTACCCATGGTATCACTGGTCATGAAGGACAAAGAACAACAGCATATATCAGGGCTCTATCTCGTATTCTTTTTCTTTTCTTTCTACCCTCTCTCGTTTGGTGAACTCATTAACTCCTGTAAGTTCAAAGAGCATCTCTTTTTTAAGCTGTCTCCTAGATCTCTCTCTCTCTCTCTCTCTCTTTTTCTACCCAATGCTATTCTCTCTCCTGAGCTCCCGTCCTAAATCATGAACTGCCTATTGGGCATTTCAAACTGGATGTCCTGTGGGTATCTCAAATACAATATGTCCGAAAAAAAAGAACTCATCTTTTCCCCAAAACTCACTCCTCTTCAAAACTTCCTTATACTGACAAGGACACTACCATCTTTCCAGCCACCCAGTTTCAGACCTTTGCGTCATCCTCAGTAACTTACTCTGATATTCAGTCGATTGATAAATCTTACAGATTCTAACTCCACAACATCTTGCATCCATCCCCTTCTCTCTACAAACACAGTCATCGCCCTGGTTCAGGCCTTGATAACCTCTTGCCTGTACTATAGCAATAGGCCCCTTAATTAACCTCCTCTTTTCTAGTCTCTCTACTCCAATCTATTCTCTACATAAATATTAAGGTGATTTTCCTTACTATTATGCTATAAGAAATGACAAAGCAAATGGTTTCAAACTCATATGAACTGATGTAGAATAAAGTGAGCAGCATAAGTTATACAAAAACAATAAGAACTTTATTAGATGAACAACTTTGAAAGAGTTAGGAACTCTGACCAACCATGATTACAGAGGACTCCTGATGAAACAGGCTACCCACCTTCTGACAGAGATGTGAATAACTCAGAATGCAGTTTTGAGGCATATTTTTTTGGACATGATCAATGTGGAATTTATTTTGCTTGTCTATACATGTTTGTTGCAAGGGCTTGGTTTTCTTTCTTTTTCAATGGGGAAGGGGGAAGAGGGAGATGAGACAGAGAAGGCAGATTTTTGTTAATTTAAAAAAAATAAACGCAATTGAAAAAAAAAACCTCGATTTCCCTAAATTATAAATTTGACCATGTCACTTCCTATTCATTAAACTCCAGAGGCTTCCTATTACCTCCAGGATCCAATATGAACTCCTCTGCTTGCAATTTAAAGCTCTTCACAGCCTGGCCCTATCCCACCTTTCCAAACTTGCTACACATTATTCCCCTGCACACTCTTTGTTTTGGTTATACTGGTCATCTTGCTATTCCTCACTACATCTTTTATATCTTTGCCTTTACACTGGCCGTTTCCCATGCCTGGAATGATTTTCCTCCTCATCTTTGCCACTTGGAATCCCTGGTTGTCTTGAAGCCTCAGTGTAAGTACCACTTTTTACATCAGCCCTTTCCTGGTACCCAGAGAGGTAGTGCATTCTCCTCTTAACCCAGGTTACCTTGTACTTGCTTTGTATGCACTTGTATCTAGCCATGATTACATGTACATGCACAAATATGTGCATATCGTGTTCCCTGTTAAAATATGAGCTCCTGGATGGCAGTGACTGTTTTGCTTTGGTCTTTGTATATCTAATGCACAAAGTAGGTGTGTCTGTTGATAAATGCTTGTTGATTTGTTGATTAAAGAAACAGGTGATGATCTGCCATAGGAGAATCAAAAGGAGTTCTGAACTTCTCTCTGATTCCAAAAGAAGCAACATTTTTTCTAGCATTATCTCCAATTGATTATACATTAAGTGCCAGAACACTTGATTAGTAATTTGGAGAACATTTAAAATAGGTAGGTAATTATATCACATTGGAGACCATCTTGGGGAGGACAGAGGGGAGGAGGGAAATTTAGAACTCAAAATCTTATAAAAGTGAATGTCAAAAACTAAAAATAAATAAATAAAATGTTTAAATGAATAGGTAGGTAAGATTTTAGAAGAAGCTTCCCTTTTATAATAAAGAAAAAAAATTAAAAGTAACAATATGCACACTGACTAAAACAATGTTAACAAAAATAAGAGTAAATAGTAACAAAGCTTAGGTTTAATAAAATGGACCGATACTACCTAGTCAATACCACTAGTACCTTAGTTACTACCTAGCCTTGATCTCTTTTTAACAAATGATATGTTAGTAGCTAAGTCCAGAAGAGTTTATTAAGTGGATTATGTGCCAGATACTTTGCTAAGCTTTGGGGATACAAAGAAAAGCAAAAAGTCCCTACCCAAGGAGCTCACAGTCTAAAGGAGGGGACAACAGGTAAACAATTCTATACGAATAAGATATATAATAATAATAGTAATAGCTAATGTTTGTATAGTGCTTACTATGTGCCGGACATTGGGCTAAGTGCTTTGTAATTATTAACTCAGTTGATCCTCACAACAACCCTGGGAGATAGGGGCTATTGTTATCCCCATTTTGACAGATTAGAAAACCGAGGCAGAGGTTAAGCAACTTACACAGGGTCACATAGCTAGTAAGTGTCTGAGTTCAAATTTGAGCTCAGGTCTTCAATTGGAGGTAATCAACAGAAGGAAGGCAATAGCATTAAAGGAGATAGGGAAAGGCTTCTTGCAGAAGGTGGGATTTTGGCTGAGACTTGAAAGAAGCAAGGGAAGTCAAGAGGCAGAGTTGAAGAGGGAGAGAATTTCAGATATGGGGGGACAGCCATTAAAAAAGCATGGAGTTGAGAGATGTGTTCAAGGAGGCCGGTGTCACTGGACCTCAGAGTAGGTGGAGAGAATTAAGAAGACTGAAAAGATGGTAAAGGCTTTATAAAGGGCTTTAAAAGTCAAACAGAGGATTTTATATTTGATCCTGAAAGTAAAAGGGAGCTGTTGGAATTTTTTTTAATAGGAGAGGGAGTGACATGGTCAGACTTGTGCTTTAGGAAGGTCAATTTGACAGTTTAGTGGAGGATGGACTGGAATGGGGAGAGATCAGAGTCTGGGAGACCAAGAAATAAAAATATAAAATACTAATATATAATATAATAGAAATCAGAACAATAGAATATATTATAGAAATAAAAATGAAATAGACAATTTTGATTACGTAAAATTCAAAAGCTTATTCACAACAAAATTAAAGTAGATTGAGTAAGAAAAGAAACCGGGGAGTTGGGGGAGGGGGACAAATATCTCTGATAAGACTTTGACATTTAAGATATATAGGGAATTGATACAGATGTATAAGACCAAGAGTCATATGCATATTCTGTGCATAGTCATTGACTATCAAAAAGCTTCTCTTGTTTTGACTATCATTACCTTGCCAAAGCAAACCCCTCTACAAGCAGACTTGACTCCTTCCCCTTTTCAATTCTGCAGATTGTCCCCACTCCTCCCTATCTCCACTCTCTCCTATCTTCACTCTCTACCAACTCCTTACCTGATGCCTACAAACACACCTGTTTTTTGCCCATCCTTAAAAAAAAACCCTCACTTGATCCAATCATCTGGGCTTGTTATCATCATTCTTTTCCTCTTCATGGCTAAACTCTTTGAGAAAGCAGTCGGCAATGTATGCTTCCATTTCTCTCTCCCCTTATTCTCTTCTAAACCCTCCACAATTTGGCTTCCAATCTCATAATTCAACTGAAAGTATCCTCCTTGGTTACTGACGATTTCTTAATAGACAAATCTAATGACCTTTTCTCAATTCTCATTTTCTTTGACCTTTCTGTAGCATTTGACACCGTTGATCATGGATACTTTCTCCTTTCTAGGTTTTCCTGATACTATTTCCCCCTGGTTCTCATATATGTCTAACTGCTCCTTCTTAGTCTTCTTTGACAATTCTTCATTCATGTCATATGGTCTAAACATGGGTGTCACCCAACACTGTCTTTTCTGTCTAATAATCTAGAAGTCATGGCTAGAGTGCTGAGCCTGGAAGGAACATATGACTTCAAATCTAGCTTTACTTAGCTATATGACCCTGCATAAGTCACTTAACTTCTGGTTGCCTCAGTTTCCCCAACTATAAAATGAGGATAATAATAGCACCTACCTTGCAGGGGTTTTGTGAGGATCAATGAGATAATATTTATAAAAACTGCTTTTAGCATAGTGCCTGGAACAAAGTAGGAACTACATAGATGCTTATTCCTTTCCCTTTCCCTCCTCTTTCTCTTTTTTGTTTGATTTCTACTATCTTGCTTCATGATCTTATCATTTCCTTTTGGTTCAATTATCATCTCTATTCAGATGATTCCCAGATATTTATATGCACATCCATATTTCTCTCTCTCCATCCTTAGTGTGTCTCCTGAGTTACAGTCATGCATCTTCCACTACTTTTTAGACATTTCAAACTCGACCTATCCAAAACAGAACTAATTTTCTTTCCCCCTCCTTCTGAACTTCCCTATTAATATTAAGGTACCACAAATCCTCCTACCCAGGCTTACAACTTTAGTGTCATCCTCTACTCATTCATTTGCCCCATCCAATCCATTGCCAAACCTTGTCATTTCTACCTTCACAGCATGTCTTGTGTATGTCCCCTTCTATCAACTCATACAGCCACAAGGCTAGTTCAAGTTCTTACCTCCTCACATTAGTATTATTTCAATAGCCTTCTGTTTGTTATACCTGCCTCAAGTCTCTCCTTACTCCAATCTGTCACCAAGGTGGCTTTTCTGAAGCATAAGTCTGACCATGTCACACCTCACCCCACCTTTCACAATTAAATATAAAGACTTCTCTCATTTCTTTATAGCCTGGTCAACTTTCCATCCTTCTTACTCCCCTCCACTTACTCTGGAATCCAGTCGTATTATCCTGTTTGCTCCTCCTCAAACATGATATTCCATCTCTAATCCCTATGCTTTTTCCATTGGCTTTCCCTCATACCTGGACTGCCTTGCCTCCTCACTTCCATCTCTTAGTTTTCTTCATTCCTTCAGGACTTGGATCAAATCCCATCTTCTGCAAGAGAGTTTTCCCAGTCCCTCCAGCTACTAATGCCTTCTTTCATCTGACCTCATCTACCCTGTATGTATCTTATATATATCTAGTTATTTACATGTCTCCCTCATTCAAATGCGAACTCCTTGAGGGTAGTAGGGACTTTTAAAAAACAATTTCCATTTATATCCCAGTTCCTAGCACATACTAAATTCTTTGTGAGTGCTTGTTGATTGACTGACCAACCAATAAAGGCAGAGATTTCACCTCACACTCTTCAAAATGGCAAAGGGACAAAAGACAGACATAGTCAATGACAGGCATGGTAATAGACTATCGATAGTCTATTCTTCTGGAATCTTCTGGAAAACAGTTTACAACTATGTTAGAACAGGGCCAACTATATGCCCAAAGAAATCAAAGAAAGATAAAAAAGATCTATATGTACGAAAATAGTTATTGTAGCTCTTTTTGTGGTAGCCAAAAAAATGGAAAATAAAAAGGTATCCTATTGGGAAATGGCTAAATGAATTGTGTTATATGAATGTAATGGAATATTAACATACCATAAGCAATGAGAAAATGGACTATTTCAGAGGAAACTAATAAGTCCTCTATGAACTGATGCAGAGTGAAGCAAATAGAACTAAGAGAACAATTTATATAACAATACGACATAATAAAGAAAAACAACTTTGAAAAATTTTATGATTCTGATCAATGAGATGCTAAATGAAAGAATGAAGATGAAACATACCACTTGTTTACTGCAGAAAGGTGATGAACTTAAGATATAGAAAGATATACAATTTTGGATACAGCCAATTGTTAGTCACACACTATGGAAATTTGTTTTGCCAGTATTGAAGGGTTAATTTTTTAAAAAATTTGCTCAATGAGGGGGTTTGGCATGGGTAGTGGTCAGGACAAGTGAATAAACAAACAAATGTTTTTAAAAGTGCCAAACTATTCATACCCTCTGATCCAGCAATAAAAATAAAGATTTTGGTATGTCTGGAACTTCTCCTCATCTTTGACCTATAAGGATTCAGAGTGCAGAATGAGACATTGTTTGGGGAAATGGCCAATGTGGAAATTTGTTTTGCTTAAGTATACATGTCTGGTTTTTGTTTTTTTCTTTCTTAAAGGGGGTAGAGATGGGAGTGAATCTTAGTTTCCTCATCTACAAAAATAAATGGGTTGAATATATGAGGAATGGTCTCTATCTCTCCATTTCTTAATTACATTTTTAAATCAGCAAAAAGCTTTCTTTTCTCATTACCACTTCCACCCCCAATCGAGAAAGAAAAAAACCAAAAAATGAAATCCTTATTACAGACATGTGTAGTTAAGCAAAATAGATTTCTACATTGACCATTTCCCCCCAAAATGTCTCATTTTGCTGTCTGAGTCCTTCACTTCTCAATCAGGAAGTGGGTGACAATTCATCGTGAGTCTTCTAGAACTGTGGTTCATCATTATGCTGATCCCAGTTCCTAAGTCTTTCAAAGTTGTTTGTCTTTGCATTTTTTTTGTCATTGTGCAGATTGTTCTCCTGGTTCTGCTCACTTCATTCTATGTTAGTTTACAAGGTCTTCCTAGGTTTCTCTGACATTGTTTTTACTCGTCTCTTACAGCGCAGTATTATTTTATCACATTTACATGCCATATCTTGTTCAGATATTCTTCAATTGATAGGCATCCCATCAGTTTATAATTCTTTGCCCCTATAAAAAGAGGTACCATAAATATTTTATATATTCTTGGAGTTTGTTTTGCTTAGGGCTAATCTAGCCTCTCTCTTATTCCTTCTTCTCTCTTCTCCCCTTTGCTTCCTATTTCCTTTTTTGGTAAACTTTATTTCTGAACTCAACTCTGTGTGTGTGTGTGTGTGTGTAGTCTTGCCTTCTTTGTCTGGCTCAGATGAGAGTTCGGTTCAAGTGTTACCTTCTCCCTTATTCCTATCTCTTTGTACAGACTTCTACTTGTGTACCCTGATTATGTGAGATAATTTCCCCCATTTTACCTTTCCCCCTCATAGTTGTTTGAAACTTACTTACATTGTCTAGGAATAAACAATACTTGTTGGGAAGCCAGGAATGTTTTAATTATAGTTTACATTTATTCCTCCTGAATAAATGGGTACATCCCCTGAACAGAGTACAGGAGAAAGTACAAAGGACTCATATGGATGCCGGTCCTTTTATAGACTCTCTCGCCAGGCTCTTCATTGGCCAGATACACCCCCCTGACTGCTTATGTCATGCCGTCCTCTAAGCATGCATACAAGCCTCTGACCTTTCACCCAACCGACCTGAGACCTGGTTTCTGCTAGATCAGAGCTCTGATTGGAAGTCACCTGACTTACATTCTGCTAAAGCTGAGGGGAAGGGGAAGGAAGTGGAATGCTTTAAACTGTGGAAACAAAACTGTTCCCTCATCTCTTACACTTTCCCTGCTTTTCTATTTTTCTTTAAAAATCATCAAAACATTAAAAAAAAACCCAAAAAACCCTGCTTTCTTCTGAATCTACTCCTTGCTCAGTACATGAGCCAAGACTGCTCACCTTGGAATGCCACCTTTAGGCACAGGTCCCCTGTTCAGTTCACCCTGAATCTGTGATGCAGAATTGGAGGCAGGGAACCTGTGAGTCCTAGTCTTATTACTTACTGGCTTTGTGACCTCGAGTATACCTGGCCTTTCTGGGCCTTAGTTTCTTCACCTGTAAAATGATGGAGTTGAAATAGATGGCCTCTGAGATTCTTTCCTGCCCTAGTTCTATGATTCTATGATGAGATGGCCTCTGAAGTACATTCCAGCTCTAGATTTATGATCCTTTGAGTGAATTTCTGACACCTTCTTCAAGCTAATGGGATCCTTAGATGTCTTGTGTCAATTACTTTAGAATGCAATCCACTTAAGGATAGAGACTGTTTTGCTTTGGTCTTTGTACTCCTAGCACCTAGTATCATGCTAATTGCAACCCTTAGGGATTCTTCCCCCCCCCCCCCCATTATCTACATTATCTAGACATCATTGATTTGGTTAGGGCAGTAATTTTTAAAGTGTTCTCGTAAGGTACGAAGATAATTAGGGGTGGGGGGATTATATGGGTGATTTCTTCCATGTAGGGGATTCTCAACACAGAAACTCCTTCCACTAATACAGATCAGCAATTTTTCTGTAATCAGTGAAGTCTAAGAGGAGTAGTTTTTCAAAATATGGTCCTCCACATTTTTGGAAGGAGGTTACAACATCAAAGCCATTTTCATAATAATACTAAGATATTATTTGCTTATTAAAAAAAGACAAAGAGAGACAGTTATAGTGAGAAAAAGAGACAAAAGTAGTGAAAGGTGAGAGGATGAGAAAGGAGTGAGATAGAGAGGTAGAGAGGAGAGAGAGAGATAAAGAGAGAGATAGAAGGAAAGGGAGAGAAAGGAATAGAAAAGGAAAAAGGACAGCAGGAGAATGAAAGGGAGGGAGAGAAAGGGAGAGAGAGAACAAATTTACTAGGTTTTAAGAGAGGAAGAGAAAGGGAGAACAAAACAGGGCAGGTTTACTAGGTTTTGAAGGTATAAAGGCAAATTGTCCTGTTCACATCCTGCTGTTCACTTATGTCATTGGTTTTAGAGTAAGTCATCACCAATTACTAACGTCTTTTGAAATTCTGGGTTTTTCTTTAATCACCTACAAGCTGGTTTCCAAGGATATATTCTTTCAATTAATGGCCACTCCCCTCCTCCCAATCCTGTTAATCTTTAAGGATGATTTTTCACCACCTCCATAAAGTCTTCCCTGATAGCTCTGATTCACATTGTGGTCTTTGATTCTCAACTTTTTACCCACTTCTTTTCTGAAGCTTAATATTAAAAAAACCAACATGTTAACAACTGGTCCCATCACTTCCTGGCAAAAATAGAGAGAAGTGGAAGCAGAGTCAAATTTTATATTCTTGAGCTCAACGATCATTGTAAACAGCAACTGCAGCCATGAAATTAAAAGATGCTTGCTCCTTGGAAAGAAAGCTATGGCAAATCTGGACAGTAAACTGAAAAGCAGAGACATCACCTTGCCAACAAAGGTCCATATAGTCAGAACTATCTTTTTTTCAGTTGCAATGAGAGTTGGATTATAAGGAAAGCTGAGCACTGCAGAATCAACGCTTTTGAATTGTGGTGCTAGAGGACTTCTGAGAGTCCCCTGGATAACAAGGAGATCAAATCAGTCAATACTTAAAAGATTAATTGAGACTATTCACAGGAAGGTCAAATACTGAAGCTGAAGCTTAAATACTTTGCGAGAAGACAGGACTCATTGGAAAATACCCTGATGTTGGGAAAGATTGAAGGCAAAAGGAAAAGGGGTGAGCAGAGGATTAGATGGATAGATGGTATCATGGAAACAATGAACGTGAACTTGGACAAACTTTGAGAGATCACGGAAGATAGAAGGGCCTGGCAATGCTGTGGTCCATGGGGTTATGAAGAGTGGAACACTGAATGACTGAACAACAAAACATTTGGTTATGTTCAATTTAATATACAGTCTTTGTAATATCCTCTAAGTTTCATATGCATGACTTTTATTTCCTCCAACAAGATTATAAGCTTCGTAAGGGCAGGGACCCTTTCAATAATTGTCCTATAATTCCATCAAATTGATAGAATAACTTCACATCTCCTAAAGGATCAAGAAGTATAAACCCTTCTTTATGTTTCCTTTAGAGGCTGTGAATGTTACTCCAGTTTTGTACCCTTTACTATCTACAGATTAGGTCACTGTTTGACTTTTAAGGTTTTATACCCTTAAAAAAAACAAAAGGCTCACTCAAAATTTGAAGCTGTTATGCAAGGTTTAAATTCTATTGGCAGAATTTGTTTCTGTTATTTTACATTCTGTATACTTAGCAAATGACTTGGGGGAAAGAGGAGAAGGGAACACGAATTTATTAAGTGACTACTATGTAGCAGGCATCGTGCCAAGTGCTTTACAAATACACACATTTGATCCTCATGCCAACCCTGTGAGGTAGGTGCGGTTATGATCCCCACTTTACAGTTGAGGATATGGAGGCAGACAAAAGTTAAGAAACTTACCCAAGGTCACACAGCAAGTAAATATTGAAGCCAGATATGATCTTAGGTCTTCCTGCCTCTAAGCCCTGTCCTCTATCCAGTGCTGCACCACCAATGCTTAACATTGTACTCTTCACACAGCAGGTATTAGATTCAGCTGATCCGGCAGCACCTTGGTATAGGGGAAAGTTTTCTGGATTTAGTGGCCTCGCCATACCCATGTGACCTTGAGTAAGTCACTTAACCTCTGTGGGCTTTAGTTTCCCCATCTAAAATATGAAGAGATTGGATCATATGGCCTCTAAAATCTCTTTCAGCTCTAAGTAGATGACCCTATAAACCATCTTCTCACTACGCTTTGTATATATTTTGTATTTTCTTGCCTGCGTGCATTTTCTCTCCTAATAGAATGTAAGCTGAGGGTTGTGTCTATTTTGGATACATATATATATTTTTTGCCTTCATATCTCTACCACAGTGTCTGGTTTTTAGTAGGTATTAATAAATGCTTTTTGAATTGAACTGAAAAGGATCATGAGTAACTGAAGGCAGGTTAGCACAACACAAAGCTGTTCTTAAGGGACCCCAAATGTTCTGTAAGTGTCCTCTGGTTGGTACGTGATCCCACATATAGCATTTGTTAATAGCTTTTTTTTTCTTCTGGAATGAAATAATAATTTAGTTTATTTAATTAAAATCTGGGGACCACCCCATTAGTATGTCTTCCAAAGCTGTGCAATTTTCCTGTTCACTCTGGTGGTGTTTTATTTTTTCATGACAAATGGAAGCAAGTGAGAAAGATGAAGTGTTTGTTTTGTCTTCCCAAGATGGATCACTGACCTGGGATTTTCTGAGAGCTCTGCTCTGATGGGGAAGAATACTAGACTATAACTCAGAAGATGTGGGGGAAATCTAGGCTACTGGGCAGAAGGTTTGGCAAGAGAACTTTCTCTGGGCTTTTTCTCCAACTGTAAAATGGGTATAATAATTGCTCTATTAACTTCTGGAGTGCTTAAGTAAGGCATTGCTAAATAGAATATAATTCTCCCAATAAGTCATAATATTCTATCATATGTAACTACACAGAAAAAAATTTATTTATTTAAATTTATTTTTTTTTTTGCTCACGACAAAATGACATTATTTTATTATTCAATCTTTATGGCCCATATTTATGGCTGTGGCACATTTATAAGTAACGGAAGAAACGAAAATCTAGAGTCTCAACACCATAACCAGCAATTTTAATACACTAATTTGAGGCAAGGCATTAGAGAGTGAGAGAACAATGAAAACAAACAAGTATTACAACCCCCTCCTCAATTCCAGAATTAGAATAGAGAGAAATCAGTGTAGTGGAAAGAAAATGAATCAGTCAGCAGCCTGAGACCATGAGAAATTAGCTCTTTCAGCCTCAATTTCCTCAATTATAAAATGTTTACCCTGAATGCTCCATAGGATTGTTTTGAGGAAATCACCTTGCAAACACTGAAATATCATAGAAATGTGTTTTTACTATTATTGATGTTAGCTAACCTCAGAAATGAAAGCAGTTCTGATGTTTGGGAATTATAGCAGAAATTGCATTCCTTCTACTGACAATCACAAATGGAGATTTTGACTTCCCATGTAACAATAAATATTTACTTAGTTATCAGAGATTTTTCTTTATTATAATTAGTGTTTTATTCACCAAATAAAAGAGTAATTTGCTAAAAGTATCATTGTTAAAGAGCCTACAGGAAAACTTCCCCCACACAGTATGTTATTTATTTTTATCTTACTCTAGATGTATGGTTAAAGAAAAGGTAAGCAACCTATGGAAGAAGTGACAGGAGTAATGGAAGCCTTCAACAATACATTACTACCCTAAACAGAGACAATTTTAAGTCAGTAGGTCTTATCCTTGAATCAAGTTTTTTGGGGCACACAGTGTTACAAGTCTCTGTGTTGGTCAGTTTTTCTCAAGGTATATGCTCATTTGAGCTGTATCAACTTCTTCCTTTTCTGTTATTTATTTTAAAATAAATTATATTTATATATTTTGTTTTTGCCTCATCTAAATTTTCCCCTGTATCCATCCTTCCATGATGTTGCTCACATGTTCTTTTTCTCTCTACTCAGTCACCATCCAAGTTCACTCCATCATCACCTCTGTACTATTGCAACAGCCTCCTAATTGATCGTTCATATTCTAGTATCTCTCCTTTAATCTATCCTTCACAAATCACAAGGTGATTTTCCTAAAGGGTAGGTCTAAACCTTTCATTACCCTACCCAATAATCTCCCTGACCCCTACTGACTCTAGGATCAAATGCCATTTAATCTTTATCTTATCTTATGATTTTAAAATTTGTATTTTTGTGTTTTATAATGTACCCAATTATTAATACACAAATATAATTTATAAATAAGTACAAATAGTATGGGTGCATACTTAACTTTTTTTTTCTGTCGAGGTATATGATCCAAAAAGTTTGGAGAAATGTGATTTATTATCTTTAATTCTCCAAAGTGGGGCTGTGGCGTGACCCCAAGTGGTATGTGATCAACCAATCTGAGGGTGGGAAGATGACTGCATTTCATCCTCCCTTTGATAGCCAATCCAATCATAGAGCATATCACCAGCACAGCCACACCTACTTCAACTTTCTCCCACTCTGTCTCTCTGTTATGCAAGCTCCTAACTTTCCCCATTCTGAGCCTGGAGTTGGTTAGTCCCTCTTAGCAATCATTATATGACTATTATTGGGCACCCACAGCAGTAGTTGTACAGATATCACTGGGAAAATTCCTGCTCCTACCTCCAGCATACTCACTCCCTGTTCCCCATGTGATTTCATAGCTTCAGCATGTATCCCTGGAGAGCAGTGGCTGGTGAGTAAGCGCTCCATCTCTCCCATTCCCCCTTTCCTTTTGAAATGTAACAGAAAAAGTTACATAGGAACATTAGGCATGGATGAATTGCAGCCTGTATTGAGGACCTCTTTACCTGTCCCCAAACTCACCTCAACAAGCATTTAGCAAGTGATTCATCTGTGTCAGGTACTGTGCTAAATTCTGGGGATACAAAGAAAGGTTAAAACAGGCTGAGACCTTAAGGAACTGACAACCCAATGGAGTGAGACAGCATACAAACCACAATGTACAAACAAGACATATACAGGACAAATAAATTGGAGGTTATCTCAGAGGGAAGGCAATAGCATTAAGAAAGACTTATTGTAGAAGTCAAGATTTTAGCTGTAATTTGAAGGAAGCCCTAGGCTTTCTTGGCATGAGTAACTGCCAGTGAAAATGCAATCAGAAGGGATGTTGCCCATTATTCCTCCCCTCCCTTCTGACTGCATTTTCACTGGCAGTCCCAGGGGACCAAGGGAACAGGAAGACTGGAAAGTTAAGAAGGGGCTAGGTTATAAAAGTCTTTAAAAGCCAAACAAAATTTTATACTTGATCTTGGAGGCAATAGGGAGCCACTGAAGTTTAGAGGATGGTGTGTGTGACATGGAAGATTGCTTTGATCAATTCTTTTGAACTCCCCTATTACTATCAAGGGCATCTCCTTCCCTCCAGTCACGCAAGTTCACAACCTCATTCTCTCTCACACCACTGGTCCAAGAAATTGTCAAATATTGTCATTTCTTCCTTCACAATCTCTCTAACATCATAGGGCCACCACTTTAGTTCAGCCCCTCTCCTGGACTATTGCTATAACCTCTTAATTGGTTTTCCTGTCCCCGATCTCTCCTCTCTCCACTACATTCTCTACACAACTGCAACAATATTCATAAATTGCAGGTCTGATTATGGTCATTCATTTTATTTCATCCTTTTAAAGTTTCTTTAAGTTTAAGAATATATCTTATCTGTATAGTTGTACATGTGAATTTGTAAATAAGTAAAGTAGGGGTTAGCACTAAAAATTTAAAAATAATGTACTTTAGCACATGTAAATTTATAAGTAAGTAAATTAAAAAATAAACACAAGGGGAGGGGGGTCATACTATTTTTTTTTTTTTGCTGATAGAGTGTAAAACATGAGAAAAATGAGGACAACTGTTCTAAATGACTGAAACAGGGAGGAAATGGAAAAGGAGAGAAGCAGGGAGCAAAGTGAGATATTACTTCTTCCAGGGAGTGACTGTGAGGGCAATGTTAAGGTCAGTGACAGAAAGAGGTTAACTTTAAATGAATGGAAGCATTTCTCACCACCAGGAAGTGGAGTAAAAGTGATGTGATTCCAAAAGTATGAGTCAAAGGATACTAGACTCCCTCTACCCTCCCAATTCCTTCCTTGGGATCTTGAGGTTTTAGAGATGGGCACGTGGAAGACTTCAAGTCTTTAAAAGTATGAGTGAACTCATCAGTCTAGTAAAATGTAAGCTCTCCGTAGGCAAAGGCTCTGCTTTTCTTCTTTATAACTTTAGACAATTCACAGTGCTTAACACCCAGTAGTCACTTGAACAAGGGATACTTTTCCTCTCCGGGTCCAATTGTGATTGGGGCACTTAGGGATGAGGGCACTTGGGAATGGGGGTGGGGCGAAGGTAAACTTCACCTCTTTCACCGTATTCCCAGAGAGCGTCCCTGATCCTAGACCGCGAGAATAGAAGTCTCCAGGGCTTGGGGAGAAGCTGAATTTTGAGCAAGGCGACCAGCTAAGGAAACTCTGTCCCGCCCACTGAAGAAAGACGTCCTCCGATTGGCTCCCGAAGCAAACGAAGCCCTCCACCACCATCCACTCGTTCCTGGATTGGTTCTTCTATTAACCGCAGAGCCCAGAAAAAAGAGGCCTTTGGTCATTGGGCTCCTGAATGACTTTTCATTTGGCTTTTCCGCTGATCGAAATTAGGCATCTCTGGAACTTCGCTATGACTATTAAATCCGGGTCTATCTGTCTGGCCCAGAAGTACCCGTCTCAAGGCCCTGCTTGGGGTTTACACAGTTCAGCCAATCACGTAACGCCTATCCCCAGTTGCCAGGCAGAGTATGCTAATGAGCCCCCGCCCGGTCTGCAGCTCCCACTCTGCGGCGGGAAGAACCACCTGGAGGCGGCGGGGGGGTTTGATTTCCATCACCCCTGGGGAGAACGGATCGGGGACCCACCGGCTAGTTGGCTCCCCTCACCCCACATCGTGTAAGTACCCAGGGGACCAAGGGAACAGGCTAACTCGGGGCTCAGAGCACCCTGTGGACAGGGAGGGTGTTTAGCCTCTGCTTAGTCCCACCCAAAATGGCGCCGAGCTCGTTCCGCGTCTCATAGCCCGGCCGGGGCCAACCGACCGCGGACCCGGGTGGGGGGGGGATTAATAGTGGGGGGGAGAAATCCCGGCGGCACCGCCCGATGGTACAGTCCAGCCGGGGCTGGGACGAGGCACCTCACTCGGGGTGGGGGGTCAAACCAACTGCACCTTCTAGGGGGAAAGGGGGTGGGAGCCCCGAAGGATCTCAGCCCCGGGGCACCGCTCAGCTTGGGCCTGCGGCGCCCCTTCGCCTGTCGCTCTGCTGAATCACACCCTTCCCTTCGGCGACCACCGAGTCCCCGGCTCGTTCCCCCAGCCGCGCGCACCTCTCCTCCCCCTGCCCCACATTGGTTGGGCCGGGACGGCCGTTGAGCGCCCGTCCGCGACTGAGCTGTGGCGGTTGGGCTGGTGTGCGGTTGGGGCGCTGCCGGCGGCGGCTCGGGCTGCTCCGCTCCGCTCGCCCTCAGTGTGGCGAGGCCTCGGGGGGCCGGGGGCGGCGTGGGGGGCGGGAGGCGCAGCTACCCCGCCCGCCGGCCATGGCGAGGCCGGGAGGGCTTCGCTCGGCCGGCAGTCAGGTGGAGGCGGCTCCCGCATTTTGGCCCTTGTGACAGAGGCCCTGGCCTCGGCCGCGGCCTCACGTCCGCCGCTTGCTGCCATGCCCTAACGGTCTGGCTTCCCGAGGGTGGTGGCCGTCGCCCTGCCGGAGGTTAGGATAGTCCTTAGCGTTTTAGGTAGCGGCTGTGTCGGAGGAGTGGGGGGAGGGGGGCTGCAGGGGGTGGGTGGAGTTTAGGCGGTGTGTGGCGTGGGGTGCAACGCGGGCGTGGGAGGATGGTGTTTGCGGGAGCCAAGTTTCTTTTGGGTTTGAAATACCCTGCAGTGCAAAGTGCAAAGCCGGGAGCGAGCGGCCCTCAAATGCTGCGTATCATTGGTGAATTATTGCTCGTGCAGAGGATGGGTTCTCCCATTCAGCAAAGTGTGTGCTATCAAGTCAGAGGTGGCAGTGCATTAAACATCCCCCGGTCCATTGCCTCGTAACACGCATTGGACAAAGCAAATTGAATCGATGCGGGTCTTGAAACATTTAGACCGCTGGTGTGTAGTGGAATGACTGTGGGGTTTGGCGGCTGCTTGCGTTTTAATTTTGTGGATATCCCGTGTACGTCTATTTTAACCCCGGAATTTTAGTGTGTCTCATTGATCTTCATAGTTTATTAAATGTCATACTTAACCTTACATTTTGGAAGAGCTATATCCTGTAATCCCATTAAGTCCTCCTTCCCAGTCACCTCAGTTTACATGATCTCTTCTCCTGGCCTCCTGTGGTACTCACTCATTTTACATTTAATTTTATACTGTCTTGTGACATTTTTTCTACTTTTGTCTTGAACTGTTATTTAAATCTTTTTACATGTTTATGTCTTGTCTGTCTAATGAGATATTTAGACCCACAATTTTAAGCTGGTTGGGTTTTGTATTTCCTAGGGCACTTAGGTACTTGACTACTTTGCTAATAGTAGGTTTTCAATGAGATGATTTAATATTGATACCCCCATACTGTAAAGCTCCATGAATTTTAAGGATGCTGTTTCAACATTATCTGGTCCACAATGCTTTCTGTTCCTTAAGGTGTTAATAAATGTCGAAATGAACAAAATCTTTGATAAAGTGTTTATTTTATAACTCTTAACATTCCCTGGCTTTGTGACCTTGGACTTAACACTTAACACTTCCAAGCTTAACATTTCAGCTGTCACATGAGAATAATAACACTTGCTTACCTTTTACATAAAAATAGCATTTTAAGGCAAAGCATTTTGCAAATATTATCTAATTTTATCCTTACAACAATTCTGGGAAGTAGGTGCTATTATTATCCCCATTTTAAGTAAACTGAAGTAGATAGATGAACTTGAATAAGGGTCATATAGGTAAATGAGGCCAAATTTGAACTAAATTCTTAGGTATACCACATCCAGTTAGCCTACTATTCACTGGAGTACCCAGCCGCCTCCGAGCAAAATACTTTGTAAACTTTAGCATGCTATATACCTATAGACAGAGATCTACAAGTTTGTGTTTTTAAAAAAAATTTAATCTTTTTTTATTTTACTACTATCCTAGCCTGACATATTCCAGAGGCTTTATTCACTTTTCATTTAGATTTGCCTGGTTATAGAGTGCTTAATTATTTATTTAACATTTATTAATGCAGTGAAAGGTACCTGGGAATTTATTAAGTATTATGCCACTATTATGGATTATGTTACATATAGTTCCTAATTTTAAATGTTACCCACTTTTTAAAAAAGAGACCAAACAGATCTATAGCATTAGTCAAGGATTCGTAATTCTTAATTGACTGACACTATCTCAGCCTCCAACTTATTTGCTACATAATTTGCCTGGTGTTTTGTTTGTACAACATTGATTTGTGAAACCTAGAGATATTTCTCATTATTTCTAGGGATGTCAAGAAAATCTTAGAATTTTATTAAAGCACAGTGAGCTTTACTATTTTAATTCAGTTTAATAAAGTCGCTGTAAGTGGGAATGAAGCAAAAAGAAATTTTGGGTAGTATGTGAATTAACTGGATTACAAACTTTTTTCCTCCTCCCAAGGAGTTTATAGTTTAATCAAAGGTGACTAAAGTATATTAAAGACCTTTTATTATCTGATTGCAGCTTACCTTTTCAAGCCAGTTTTGCATTGTTATTTGCATTTTAGCCAGAAGGACTTACTAGCTATTTCCTAATCATGATCCTACATTCTCCTGCCTTAATGTATTCACGCAGACTACCTTTTATGCTTTCTGTATGTCAAATGGCTCTTCAGATTTTTCTGTTCCTTTAAGGGCCAGGCTTAGATGCCACCTTCATCATGAAATCTACCTTTTTTCAAACCTCAATTGAAAGTGAGCTTGCCTTATGCAAATAAAGTAGTCTGGACCTTTATTCTTTTTCACATTTTAACTTGTCTCATGCTATTTGTATGTGCTTTATTTGTATTTGATTGTAAGCAGTGCCAGGGCAGCAACTGAGTCATTTTTATCATTGTAACCAGTGTCTTGTTAAAGGCATTTAAGAAATGTTGAATTAAAACCTGTCACTATTGTAATTGTGATGTTTGAATTGTGCTAGTCATTAAAAAGGTGGGATCGGGTTTATAAGTTTGTCCTATTCCAACTAAAATAAACAATATTTCTGGCTGCCCCAGTGAAGACACCTAATCTATTGTGGATCTGTTAACCGTTCTCAGAGACCTTATTGATGCTGATGGAAACTTCCCCTAGGGGGATAATATAGTTGTCTGGTGAATGAGTGAGTATCTGGTCTTATCTAGAAACAGTTTGGTTTCTAGAAAAAGATTTGGTTTACAAATATCAAACATTTAATAGGACTTGGTATTAATGGCACCAATTCAATTTCCCCCTTTTCCAAATTCTCTTAAATTTTATTTTTTACTTTTTAAAATTTCTATTAAGGGTATCACCATTCTCACAAAATCACAAAATCTTGAGTTGGAAGGGACCTCAGAGATTATCTAATCCAATCCATATCTGAACAGAAATTTTTCTACCTTATAGCTGAAATGGTACCATCCAATCCAACCAATATCTAGTCTGTTGTCAAGTCCTGTTGATTCTACCTTTGCAACATTTACACTTCTCTCCTGACACTGTCACCATCCTCATTGCCTCATTCCTGAACTGGTTGGCCTCCTTGATTCAAGTCTTTGCCCACTTCAGTACATCTTCCACTAAGCTTATCAAAGCGATCTTCCTAAAGTGCAGATCAGACCATGTTATTCCCTTCATAGTCAATCTCTAGTGTTTCCCTGTTGCCTCTAGGATCAAATATAAAATCCTCTGTTTGGCTTTTAAAGCCTTTCATAACCTGGCTCCTTCTTAACTATTCAGTCATATTATATCTTACTCTTTACAGGACATTCCATTTATACCAACTCTGCATATTTGCTTCCTGTCTCTCATGCCTGGAATTCTCATCTCTGATTCCTGGCTTCTCTGGCTTACTTTTAAGCCTCATCTGAAATCCCTCTCTCTGCAAGAAGCCTTTTTTGGTCCTTAATTTCAGAGATTATTTTTTTCAATTTGTCTTTCATAGATCTTGTTTGTACATATTTGCATGTTGTCTCCTCCTAGATTGTCAGATCCTTGAGGAGCAGGAGCTATTTTTGCCTTTCTTTGTCTCTTCAGTACTTAACCCCAAGCTTGGCACATAGTTGGCACTTAATAAATGCTTGTTGAGTTTACGTATTAGCAAGTCTTTGCTTGAAGACCTATTTGAGGAGCACCCACTGCCTAAATTTTCCTTGTACTTTCTACCCCACTGCTCTGAGTTATGTCCTCTTTTGTTATGTAGTTGTTTACAGTTGTGTCCAACTCTTGGCAAAGATACTGGAGTGGTTTGCCATTTTCTTCTCCAGCTCATTTGCAGATGAAGAAATTGAGGCAAAGAGGATTAAATAATTTGCCTAGGATCACACAGTGAGGTCAAATTTGAACTCAGGTCCTCCTGACTCTAGGCCTGACCCTCCATCCACTGTATCACCTAGCTACCCTATGTCCTCTAGAGCCAAGCAAAACAAGTTTTAACCTTCTTTCAAACTGCTTAAATATTTGAAAGACAACCATTCAGCCCTCTTACAGTCTTTTTATTTTTTTCCAGCCTAAACATCTCCGATTCTTAGTCATCTTTGATGCTTTCCATTCAGACTCACCATCACTATATACAGTTAATCACCAGGTTATGGTAGGTAGAATTTTCCTTAGTGTGTCTTCTGTTTTTTACATTTTAACTGGTAGGACTTATTTTCCAATAGCCTCCTATCCCAATTTGGTGTTCTGGTTTCCAGGCCCTTCCTTTCCCTTCTGTCCAACATACACAAAAATGTTACCAGCTTAATTTTCTTAAAGTTACATGTCACATCATTTACCTGCTTAACATTCACCATTTTTTATAAGACTATTCCTTAGTCTTATAGCCATTTGACACTATTCTACCTGTGCAGTCTGATCACCTATTTCCATTAGGTAACCCTTTTTTCTAGTGAAACCAGTTTTCCCTGAAAATACCTTTTCCCTTCTTAGTGGCTTTGCTTATATTATTCTTTCACCTAGAATAGTCATCTTGTTACTCCCCCATCCCTACTCTCCATTTTTATTAAAGCCTCTGCTTTTTCTTTGAATCTTCCTGGGCTGCCTTACTTATAAATATCAATTTGCGACTTGTCTATGCCATTATATGACACATATACTGTCTTGCATTATTAGTAATATTACTACTCTTAGTGTACATATTTTATCTTCTTGGCTGACAGGCAAGAATTAATGTTTTTTTGCTTTGGATCTCCATTTTCCCCAACAGAATCTTGCATACAATGGATACATATTCAGTAGTTTCTTTGGGTAGTAATGAGGGCCTAAACACTAGATGGGTGTCAATGGCGATAGAAAGAATTTATGGAAATTTTTTTTTTCTAAAATGGATTTAATAGTACTTGCCGACTGACTCGATTTGGGAGATGAGGGAGAGGAAAGAGTCATGAAGTATACATAACACATATGTGCTTTATGTACATGTATATATATATTTTACACACATACATACTAGGACAGTGTTTGATAAATTGTTGCAATGCTTGCTTATGTAACAGATAAGTTATCCAAAGCACCTTGAACTACTTGAAGAAGGTTAAAAACAATTTAACATGAACAAATAGCAGTTACCTAGAAAAAATACCCAAAGGTAGCAACATTTGCTCACTGACAAAAGATACCTGAATAACTGTCCATGTTCTAATTCATGTTTATTACACTAGGTAGGAAATACCGCTCAGTTTTAAAAATAGCACATTACTATTTACGAAGTACTTTTCTCATAACACCTTTTGAAAGTAGGTAGTGAAAGTATTATCCTCATTTTCTCCAGGAGAAAAGTGAGGCCCATAGAGGTAAAGTGACTCCTAGAGTAAGAAGCATTTTACTATGGAAAAAGAGGTATGGTAGAATGGTACGGCAAGGAAAATTGATAAAAGTTTATGAGCATTTGAGTTGGGACTAAAAGACCTAGATTCATTGGCCATGTGACACCAGGATTTTATCTATGAATGTTTAATGATTCCAAAAAAGCTGTTTTCCTAATTGTTTAGATAGTTAAGCATTGTCGATAAAAATTCCAGTAAATATATTGTATTATTAGTATGCAAAGTTTCTAGTACTTTCTGAATAAGGAATTTTTTACTTTTGAGTAGGAAATGAGGAATTTTAGGGTTTAGATTGTAAAAGATTATAAATGAGTGATAAATTTAAGATATACCACCTTAATTATTACATGACATTTTTATGTTTGCTTTATACATTTTATAGAGGAATCATTTCATTTCTCATGGTGTATACAGTACTCTTGGCATTAAAAAGAGAGGCTTTTGTTTTAAGAAGTTTGCTGATCATATACACACTTGGACAATAGCCATTCTTCAGCCATTTGGCTTTTCTTGTGTGGATGGTTAGGCCAAACCCTTTGGAATGGTTTTGGATCTCATCCCAGAGGCTTTACAGTGTTTCTGGGTTTGATGCAGTCATCACAGTGTCATTTACAAACAAGGGCATCTGGAGGACTATAGAGGCAACAATCTCTCTTTGTCTTGGACTCCGTATGTACTGCATTTCTTCTTTGACAATGAGGAACTCAACTCACCTTTATTCAGCATATGGCTATGACTCATTAAATTCTTTAGTCACTGAAGAACCGAAAATGAGAGAACAGTGGAGAGCTACATTGGGGACATAAACAGGCTGTAACACAAAAAAGGAATTATGAAGAAAAATCCCAGAATAAATGATTCAGTCAAGAAATGTATGAGGGGAAAAAGATGGGCTGTGTTTATGTGATGAGAGGGATAATTGATAGCCTATATGATCTACTGGGACAAGGAAACTCAGCCCATTTGATTGACTTCCCTGTAACAAAATTTATGGTAGAAAATGGACAAGAATCACACAGAATGAACAATCATTGATGAGTTGGGATTTTGCATCCTTGAAGGGAATACGTTGATAATATAGTTCCATTTCAATATTTTAAGTATGAGTTACACATATATATAGCTATCATTAGAACAATAGAGTGTGGATATTAGATTATTTTATCTGTATTTAGTAGATATAAAGTATTGCAATATATTTCTTAAAGATCCTCCTTGGAATCAATCCCTGTAATCCTACTTCCTAGAATTTTATTCCTCTTATTGTGAATGCATTTACTATAACCATCTCATTGTGATTTGTGGCTGTCTCAGATTCATTGGGTTTCATTAACCAATGGCCAGGGCTTAGTTTACATCCTCTTGGAGATGTACGTGTTTCTTTCCTTCTACCCCCATGGTTGTAAACAAAGAAACTTTGCTTAACTGAAAGCCACTATTTGTTTGAGGAATATACTGCTATACGTGACTTTTGGTTTTCATTTTTCAAAAAATCATTTGGTAATGAATGTCTACAGCAGGGCAGTGGAACCTGCGGCCTTTTGACTGAATCCAAGTTTTACAGAGCAAATCCTTTTATTAAGGGGATTTGTTCTGGAAGTTTGGATTCAGTCAAAGAGCTGCACTTGAGGACTTAGAGGGCCACACATGGCTTTAAGGTTACAGGTTCCCCACCCTGGGTCCACAGTGTTCAGTATATAAAATGGAAATGAGAGCTTTGATCATACCTTTTTAAAAAGGTGTTGAGAGCTGCCCTTTTTTGTTGCTATAGTACTTGGCTTTTCAACTAAATTTACAAGTAAGTTCAGGTTGCTAGAAATGGGTATTTGTCTAATTAGGCAGTTGCCACATAGATATAGCAGAGTTTTCTAAACAAAAAATTGATCCCACCATTCTGCCTCCTCCATATTAGGAAAATGCCAATTAAATGTAAAAAATTTCATAATTAAAACTTTTTTTTTTTACCTTAAGGGAAGGGATAGGAGGAAAATAATAGAGATTAAGTGAACTTGCACATACATTCACTATCAATTTACCCTTTTATCATTATCATGTTTCAAACCATTTGAACAAAAGTGGGAAGATTTTCGGGAGTCTAGATGAAGTGACACAAGTGTTCAGCATTGCTTCTTTTTATATCAGAATGAGTGTTAAATTGTGAAAATTATTCTCCGGAATTATTTTTCTCTTTTAAGAGGATCTTGACTGTTATAAAAGTTCAAAACATACTTCTACTTGTTGGGGAAACAGTTCACTAATTGAAATTATGTCACTTAAATTCTCATAGCAACAGGTTGTACAACTTGAATTTATATGACTCACAGATATAAGTTATAACACTAAACTACATTCACATAGCACCTTAAAGCTTTTATAGAGGTCTGCAGAAGATTAGTGGCTCATAGATTGTCTGAACACCTCAGTCCGTGATCCTCAGTATGGCAAACTTCACAGCATCATGATGCCTCTTAAATGTGGATTGTTGCATTTTTATTTTGATGCTTTAATGTCTATAAAATATTTTCCTCAACAGCCCTGAGAGCTATGTAGTACCTATGTTATTTTCATCCTCATTTTATGAGTGTGAAAAATGAGGGTCAGAACTACTTTGAAACAAGTTCTATGAGGCTTTGGCACCCAAATAGCTGTAACAACGTTGCTTGCAACTACTGTAGCTGTGTAAGACCAAGACCAACAACGCTAGTACACAGGAGGGCTGCTAGCACAGGTTCTTTGATCTACCTTTCTAAGGAAAGCAGATTTAAGGGGTTTACAATCTCACTTTAATTAAACATACATATATCGTTCACTTAGTTCAGGGGAAAAAGTCAGCACCCTGAACTTAAGAGCAAATATAAACAGCAAATGACACAAGTCAACAGACAGGCTTGTAGCTGTCTGACCAAAGCTATACATACATAGTTACCAGAGACAAGCATCAAATCTGGGTTTTCAAAGCCGGGGGGGAGGAGGGACGCCTTAATGGCTACCAAGAGTCTCCACACCAACACCTTTCCAAAGAACAAGAAAAATGCTAACCTCAGGATATGTATACAGTTCTTCAAGGTCAGAGGACATCACAATCATGTGACTCAAACCCATGTGACCTAAGCCTTCTCATGACTTAAGTGGGTCAATAAAGATTCCCCATTCAATCAAAGACTCTTGATTGAAACAAAGGCAAGACTCAAAGGCACTTGATTGCCTTAGTGTTGAGAAACAGTCCAAAAGAAAAACCAGCAAAAAGTCCTTTCCTGCTTGCCATTACAGTGGTCGTTGAAAGACATTTAGACATTGTGATTAGTTAGCTCCAGCATGGAAGGGATCCAGTCTTAATCTAACATAGTAGGGGTTTGATAAATGTTTGTTGAATTGAGTTATATGACCACAGATTGAACTCTTAATCCCTGTCAACTTTCTAATATTTCCCTAGGAAATTTTTCCTTCTTGTGTCTCCTTGACAAGCTATAAGGTATTCATTCATTGCACCATTGATGAGGCTTTTTTTCTGGCACTGGCTCAAGTTTGGGGCTACTTTGCATGCTTGAGCCATATCTTAGCATCTCTTTTAAAATGAAACTCATCAGAACCAGGAGAACATTGTGCACAGTAACAGCAACATTGCATGATGACTAATTTTGATAGACTTGTTTCTTCTCAGTAATGCAACAATCTAAGACAACTCCAAAAGACTCATGATGGAAAAGGCTTTCCACATCCAGAAAAAGAACTATGAAGTCTGAATGCAGATTGAAGCATGCGATTTGCTCTCTCTTTTTTTTTTTATTTCTTCTTTCTTGTGGTTCCTCTCGTTGGTTCTAATTCTTCTTTACAATGTGACTAATGTGAAAATGTTTAATATGAACATATATATATAGAGAGAGTGTATCACATTGCATGCAGTCTTGGGGAGAGAGGAAGGGGGGGGAAGAAAATTTAGAACTCAAAATCTTATGGAAGTGAATATTGAAAACTAAAAATAGGGGGCGGAGTCAAGATGGCAGCTGGAAAGCAGGGACTTGTGTGAGCTCCCCCCCCAGGTCCCTCCAAAATGGTTCTGAACAAATTCTAGAGCTGCAGAATCCACGGAATAGCAGAGGGAAGCAGGGCTCCAGCCCAGGACAAC
>CM053622.1:676710470-676739280 GCA_028646595.1 Phalanger gymnotis
GATTCTGCCTTTCAAGGCATTCTTCTCCTTATTGGCTTTTTGGAGCTCTTTTGCCATTTAGGTTAGTCTATTCTTTAAGGTGTTGTTTTCTTCAGTATTTTTTTGGGTCTCCTTTAGCAAGTCATTGACTTGTTTTTCATGGTTTTCTTGCATCTGTCTCATTTCTCTTCTCAATTTTTCCTCTACTTCTCTTACTTGCTTTTCCAAATGCTTTTGCAGCTCTTCCATGGCCTGAGCCCAATTCATATCTTTCTTGGAGGCTTTTGATGTAGGCTCTTCGACTTTGTTGACTTCTTCTGGCTGTATGATTTGATCTTCTTTGTCACCAAAAAAGGAATTTAGATTTTCAATTTGAGTCTGAGTTTCAGTCTGAGTTCATTTTCGCTGCCTGTTCTTGTTTCCAGCCAACTACCTGACCCTTGAGCCTTTTGTCAGGATATGACTGCTTGTAGAGTAGAAAGTACTTTGTCCCATGTGTTAGGGTCCAAGCACTGCTGTTTTCAGAGCTAATTCTACTCCACCATCACCCTAGGCTCTGTCCCAGCAGTGCTCCTCCTCCCCCAAGAACCACCAACCAAGACTGCAATTCAGATCCAAGCAGGGCACAGCAAGAGAATCTGCCTTTGTGCCCACAAAGTGCTCCTTGCCTTCTCACTGTGATTTGCTGCTAGATTCCTCCCACTGTGTGAGCCAGGGACTTGGGAAGCCACTGATGCTGGAGCTCTGGAGGCAGCCTCAGGAGCTTCCTGCTGCTGCCACTGCTGCCCGACCTCCTCCATTCCCAGAGCTGGCGGCTGGACTACTCTGAACTCAATTGCGCAGTTTCCCCCTAACCTGCTCTTTGGTGTTTGTGGGTTGAGAAGTCTGGTAACTGCCACAGCTCACTGTTTCATGGCCCCCAGGCCTCTTCAGGCTGGCTGATTCCAGGTCTGGTCTGTCCTGGTGTAGCCCACGCTGGGCTACCCTCTGCTCTCAGCACCATGTGATAGACCCTTCCCAGTGACCATCCAGGCTCTCCTGGGCTGGAGATGTTTCCCTCTGCTATTTCTTGGGTTCCGTGGCTCTAGAATTTGTTCAGAGCCATTTTTTACAAGTGTTTGGAGGGATTTGGTGGGGAGCTTAAGCAAGTCCCTGCTTTCCTGCCACCATCTTTGCTCTGCCCCCTGCTTCTTACAAGGCTAATAAATAAAACTGATTTATACTAATCTCCTCAGGACCCTGTTGTTAGCTTTCTTTATCACTTTGTTTTCTTAAACGTTCCCTATTCATAAAAAATATCCCCCAAAGCCCATGGTTTGGATGAAAAATTTTAAAAAACAAAATAGTGGTGTAGAAGTTTGTAAAAAGACTTTTCAAAGTCTAAATGAATTGTCTCCCATTTTCTCCTTATTCACATCCTTATTTACTCTTAAGAAATACTAGTTCTTTAGGAAGAATTTCCTGTAATAGAAACCATATTATTTTTCCTTAGTAACTTCTAAATTGCTTGTGTCTTGTTATCCTATGTTTCTCTTCTCTTTCGGACTTCTTATTGAGTTCTAAGAGAGGCAATGTGGTATAAACAAGTAATAGCTTAGAAGTTCAGGAAGGACCTGGGTTTGACTCAAATTGAGTAATTTGGGAAAACTCTGAGTTTAAGGCTTTGTTGTTGTTGTTGTTTTGTTAAAGAAATAGTGGCACCTCCACTAGTTCCCTGAGAGGAAATAAGATTGGGCAGTAAGCAGCATGTGGACTATGAAATAGTATAATTAAGTGGATTAGGGACTGGTTGAACAGTTGAGTTCAAAGAATGGTGATTAGCAGATTAATTTTGAGACTTCTGGAAAGATGGAAGTACGAGTAGTCATGAGGAAGCCCAGCTTCCTTGTACCAGCTCAAAATAATGACAAACAAGCCAAAATAAAATAAAAGAATAATAACAAAGAAAAGAAGGGAAAGGAAAGAAACCTACACATAGAAAATAAAAATATCTGAAGAACCGAGAAAATCAAAAAATGATTTAATATAATGAATAAGTACTATGAAGTAAAAGAATTTGTGGAGAAATCTCCAGAAGGAAGAAACAAGATTGTCACTGACTTGAATACATACCTTTCTCTTCTTTGATACTGCCACCACTCTAGTGCATGCCCTCATTGCCTCATGCTTGGATTATTGCTATTGCCTGCCTCAAGTCTTTCTCCCTACTCCAATTCATTCTCCATTCAGCCACTAAAGGGATTCTCCTAAAGCAGCGATTGGACCATGTCACCTTCCTATTCAGTGAATTCCAATGACTCTCTGCCATCTGCAGGATCCAATATAAAATCCTCTATAACCAGTGTTCCCCTTCTCCAATTTTCCAGTCTTACATACTTGTCCCTCCATGTAGCCTTTGATCCAGTGACCTTGGCTTCCTTGCTATTCCACAAAATAAGACACTTCACCTCTTGGCTCTGGGCATTTACTCTGTCTGTCCCCCGTGCCTGTAATGCTCTCCCTAATTATGTCTACCTTCTAGTTTCTCTTCCTTCAAGTCCCAGTAGAAACCTGCCTTCTTTTTTTTTGTTAAACAATAAGTGTGATCTCTTTGGGATACAGCCCTAGAAGTGGTATTGCTGGGTCAAAGGGTATGCACATTTTTTTAGCCCTTTGGGCATAGTTCCAAATTGCTCTCCATAATGGCTGGATCAGTTCACAACTCTACCAACAATGTAACAATGTTTCAATTTTCCCACCTTTTCTCCAGCATTTATCATTTTCCTGTTTTGTCATGTTGGCCAATCTGACAGGAGAGCTGTGGTACCTAAGAGTTGTTTTAATTTGCATTTCTCTAATCAATAGTGATTTAGAACATTTTTTCATATGCTTGTAGATATCTTTGATTTCTTCCTCTGAAAACTTCCTGTTCATATCCTTTGACCATTTCTCACCTGGGGAATGACTTGCGTTCCTATAAATTTGGCTCAGTTCCATGTATATTTTAGAGATAAGTCCTTTATCAGAGACACTGGTTGTAAACATTTTCTCCCAGTTTTCTGCTTCCCTCCTAATCTTGTTGCATTGGCTTGGTTTTTTCATTATACATATGAAATCTTTTTTAAAATTAAGATTTTTGGGGGGGCAACTAGGTGGCGCAGTGAGTAGAGCACCGGCCCTGGAGTCAGGAGGACCTGAGTTCAAATCCGGCCTCAGACACTTGACACATTTACTAGCTGTGTGACCTTGGGCATGTCACTTAACCCCAATTGCCCTGCCAAAAAGCAAAAAATTAAAAATAAATAAAATTAAGATTTTTTATTTTTGTTTACAGCACTCAGTTCTGCATGTTTTTGAGTTCCAGATTTTCTTCCCCCCTCCCCACCCCCAGCCCAAGACGGCATGGAATCCGATATATCTTCTACATATACCTTTGCATTAAACTTATTTATACAATAGTCAAGTTGTAAATAAAAATTATGACCGATGGAATGAATCATGAGAAAGAAAAAGCAAAACCAAAAAAAGGGAAAAAAAGAGCAAATAGTTGGCCTCAATCTGTATTCAGACAACATAGTTCTTTCTCTGGATGTAGCTAGCTCTCTCCTTCATGAGTCCTTTAGAGTTGTCTCTGAACCTTGTGTTGCTGAGAAGAGCCAAATCTATCAAAGTTAGTCATCACAGAATCAATATATCTGTGGTTGTGTACAATATTCTCCTGGTTCTGCTTCTCCCCCCCAGCATCATGTGATATAGATCTTTCCAAGTTATTATGAAGTCCATGTCTTCCCCATTTCTCATTAACACAGTAGTATTCCATTACATTCATATACCACAACTTGTTTAGCCATTCCCCAATTGATGGGCATCCCCTTGATTTTCAGTTCTTTTGCTACCACAAAAAGAGGTGCTATAAATATTTTTGTACATGTGGGTCCCTTTCCCACTTGTGTGATCTCTTTGAGAAATAGCCCTAGAAGTGGTATTGCTGGGTCAAAAGGTATGCACATTTTTATACCCCTTTGGGCATAGTTCCAAATTGCTCTCTAGAATGGCTGGATTAGTTCACAACTCCACCAACAATGTAACAGTGTTCCAATTTTCCCGCATCCTTTCCAGTTATAACTGGTTATAAAGATTTTCTCCCAATTTTCTGCTTCCCTCCTAATCTTTGTTGCATTGGCTTTTTTTATTCAAAAACTTCTCAATTTAACATAATCAAAATTATCTGTTTTGCATTTTGTAACTTTATCTCTTGTTGGGTCATGAATTTTTCTCTTTCCCATAAATCTGATAGGTAAACTATTCCTTGCTCTCCCAATTGCTTATAGTATCAGCCTTTATTCCTGAATCATAAACCCATTTTGACTTTATTTTGTTATACAGTGTAAGATATTGGTCTATGCCCAGTTTCTGCCATACTATTTTCCAATTTTCCCAGCAGTTTTTGTGAAATAGTGAATTCTTAACCCAGAAGCTGGATTCTTTGGGTTTATCAGAGTAGATGGCTATAGTCGTAGACTACTGCATCTTGTGTACCTAACCGATTCCACTGATCCACCACTCTGTTTCTTAGCCCATACCAAGTAGTTTTGATGTCTCCTGCTTTATGATACAGTTTAATATCTGGTATGGCTAGGCCACCTTCCCTAACATTTCTTTTCATTAATTCCCTTGATATTCTAGACATTTTGTTCTTCTAGATGAATTTTGTTATTATTTTATTCAGCTCTGTAAAATAAATTTTTGGTAGTTTGATTGGTATGGTGCTGAATAAGCAAATTAATTTAGGTAAAATTGTAATTTTTTTTTTATATTAGCTCAGCCTAACCACAAGCAACTGATGTTTTTCCATTTATTTAGATCTGACTTTATTTGTGTGAAAAGTGTTTGGCAATTGTATTCATATAGGCCCTGGGTTTGTCTTGGCAGAAAACCTGCCTTCTATAGCAAGTTTTTTCCAGCCACTATTAAATCTAGTGCCTTCCTTCTGTTATTTTCTATTTTTCCTATATATAGATTTTTTGTACACATTTGTTTGCTTGTTGTCTCTACCATTAGATTGTGAGGGTGGGGACTGTCTTGCCTCTTTTTGTATCCTCAGCATTTGCACAGTGCCTAGACCAATAGCTGGAGCTCAATAACTGCTTATCAACTGAATGCTAATAAGAAAGATGGAAACTAAAATAACTTTAAGATCATCACCAAATTGTCAAAGATAAGACACAAATGTGGGGATTGTACATTGTGGGAGATTTAACTGGTAAAGGAAAACTTGGAAAAATTACATATAGTAATTTGGTAGGGATATTAGGGAAAAGCCTTGTACGTCTTTATTGGTGGAGTTGTGAGTGAGGCAATTAGAGCATTATGGATGGAGTTGGATTTAGTTTTAACTAGGTTATCCTGCCTTAGACATTTACTAGCAGTGTGATACTAGGCAAGTCTGTTAAGCCCTCAATTTCTTTATTTTTAAAATACAGATAATAATAGCACTACCTCAAAGGGTTGTCAGGACAATGATGACACATGTAAAGCACCTTCTAAACCTTCAAGTGCTATATAAATTCTAGCTATTATTTTTATTGGCGCTACCATTTTGAAAAGCAATTTGGGTTTTTGCAAGAAAGGTTACAGAATTTTTATACCTTTCAACCTACTGATCCCACAATTGAGTTTATACTACAACAAAGTTATTGACAGCAATAAAAGATCTAGCTGTATAAAAACATGTTTCATCACTCTTTGTAATAACAACAAAAAAAAACTAGAAACATACTATGTAATGATTTGGGAATGTAGACTGGTGAGTGAATGAACAAATTGTGATATATTAATATAATTGAATATTACATGATAAAGGATAATCTAAAGAAATCAAGGAAATTTGGCAAGATTTATATGAAATGATGTAGAGTGTACAAAGGAGGATAAAAAGAACACATGATTATTGTAACCATGTAAATAAAAGCATCTTTTTTTATCCAAGGGGAGAAGGCAAGGCAGTTGGGGTTAAATGCCTTGCCCAAGATCACACAGCTAAGTATGTCAAGTGTCTGAGGTCCGATTTGAACTCAGGTCCTCCTGACTCCAGGGCTGGTGCTGTACTCACTGCGCCACCTAGCTATCCCAAGTAAAAGCATCTTTAAATGATAACAAAATTCAGATTAAAAAATTTGGACTTTGCTATTTACTTGTAAAGCATATACCTGGCCTGTCTCTTAAACAAAATACAACCAAAATATGTTTGCATATACTATCAATTACAATTTCTTTATGTTGTTTTACTTAATTTTTCAGGAATTCTAAGTTGTGGGATACATATTTCAATCGGAAAAACATTGGGGGTTTGTATAATTTTAAAACAAAAGTTATCAGTAAGAACACCAAAAACAGATTGATTTTTTACCTCTGTAGAGGTCTTTTAGTGGAGGTCTTTGTGTTGTCATTAAAAATGGTATAGATGTTTAGCTTAGAGAAGACTTAGGAAATATGTGATCAAATATTTGAAAGATCTAACACTCCATGTATCTGGAACAGAACTTTATCTTTCTTCTCAGGAAGACTTGGATTCAAATCCAGCCTCAGATACTTCCTAGCTATGTGACCCTGGGCAAGTCACTCAATCTCTCCTTAATTATAAAATTAGGATAATAATAATAGTACCTACCTCCCAGAGTGGTTGTGAGGCTCGAATGAGATAATATTTATAAAGAGCTTAGCCCAGTATCTGGCACATAGAAGACACTTAACTTGTTAATTGTTTCCTTCTTTTTGTTCCCCAAAGTCCTCTTTTCTTCCCAACTTTGCTATTATTGTTGAAGGCATCACAATCTTTCAAGTTACCCAGGCTGACAACCTCGATGTCATCCTCAAATCTTCACTTTCACTTCCCCTATCCAATCTCTTGCCAAGGCTTGTAGATTTTACATTCATAACATCTCTTGTATATTACTCTTCCTTTGACTTTGCTGTCACCCCAGTCCAGGCCCTCATCACCTCATCCATGAACTATTTCAGTAGTAGCTTTCTGCACTTCAATCCAGCCTTCATTCACCTCTCCACCCCCTCCCCCACCCCCAACTCCCAATTCAATAAATTTTATTGAAATTTATTACCTCCAGGATAGAATATAAAATCCTCTTTTTGGCATTCTTAGCCTGGTACTGGCCTGCCTTTCTAGCCTAATTATACCTTGCTATCCTCCAGTTACACTGTGGTTCAGTGATACTGGCCTCCTTGCTTGTTCTTCAGACAGATCAGTCTCTTTCCTAATTCTCCATTTTCACTAGCTGTCCCACATCTGGAATTATCTCTCCTCATCCTCACCTCCTGACTTCTCTGGCTTCTTTTAGGTCCCAACTATTATCCTACCTTTTACAAGAAGCCTTTCCAGGTCCTATATAGTGTTAATACTGTCTCGCTTGGGATTATTTCCAATTTATCCTGTACGTAGCTTGTTTGTACATAATTGTTTGCGGGTTTTCTCTCCCATTAGATTGTGAGCTCCTTTAGGGCAGAGACTGATTTTTGTCTTTCTTTGTATCCCTAGTCCTTAGCACAAGGCAGTGCCTGGCACATAGTAGGCATTTAATGAATGTTTTTTGATGACTTGCAGTAGAAGGACTAAATTTATTCTTCTTGGGCCTAGAGTATAGATCTTTAGATCAGTAGATAGAAGCATTAGGGGAGTCAGTTTTTAGTTCAGTAAAGGAAAGAACTTTCCAACAGTTAGTTGTCCTGAAAAAGAAAGGGATGTTTTGAGGAGGTCGTGAATTGCCTTGCCATTGGTGGTCTACCAGTGAAGACCAGACCATCATTTCTCAGGGATGCTGTTGAGGTACTTCTTGTTTCAAGTAGGGGTTTGACTAGATGATGTTTGAGGTCCGTTTCAACTCTTAAGATTCTGTGATCAATTTGTATGAGTGACATGAAAGCCTTAGCTTTGCTATAAAGGGCTATACTGATGTTCTTTTAAAAACGGTGCCTTTCTCTTTACTAATGTCTATATTGTTATCATAATTTTCCTTTATGAAATTGAATCATGGAGGATTTTTTAAGTTTTTCTTCTATGATTAGAATTCGGAACTTAATATTGCTGAAATCATCATGTGCTAGCTTACTCACTGCTACTTCCTCAGCCAGTTCCTGCCCAACATGTAGGACCCAGTTCAGTGTACTTTCTCTACTTCTGTTTTCTGAAATGCTTCTTCTGGGAAATCATATTTATTAAAAAAAAACCAAACAAAACTTCACATGTTCTGATGTGAAGACCTGATAAAATACTCTGCTAATGCTAATATCAGATAATAGGCACTATAGTGGTTTGAGGAGAAGCAGAGGGTGTAAAGTGTGTGTATTTTAGAACTCTTTTCTCCAAAGACTTCTTTTCCGTTGGCTCATTCTGTACAGAAAAGTCTCAGTAGATGTGCAAATCTTGTAATATCCCATTGCCTTTTCTCATAATTTCCTGGATATTCAATTCAGATGTTTTCGTGGTGTTCCCAAGGAGGAGTCATCTCTTCAACCTGTGATGTATTGTTTGATGCTTCCAAGTAGGGTGATTCTTTTATATAGTCTTGACCTACCTTTATCTTATGGAAGAAGGAACACTAACAATACTTGATTGATACGCTACTTTGCTTTAGAGGGGGGGTGGCTAGGCAATGGGATCAAATGACTTGCCCAGGGTCACACAGCTAGTGTCAAATGTCTGAGACTGCATTTGAACTCAGGACCTCCTGACTCCAGGGCCGATACGCTCTCCATTGCCCCACCTAGCAGCCCCGACTTTGCTTTTTAATAAGTTACTTTTTTTCGATATAAAGGACTGTGGAAAGATTTGAGGATAAGTAGGCAATATAAGAGAAATATTGTAAAAAAACATTGCCAAGGACACATACAGCTAACTGGGCATGACTGGTCATATTAAAAACAGAGAGGAGATGTGTGGCTTGCATGGTTCATGGGTACTGATGAGATAGTGAGATACCAAGGGAGAGATCTCTAGGTGGTTGAGTAGATTCTCTTTGGAGGATTTAAGGGACAACAGCTTTACAGAATGAGAAACTGTTCAAAGACTGCAGCCTCTATCAGTGAAGGGACCATTGATCTAAACCCATGCAAACAAGGAATCACAAAGGGAGCTTTTTATGTTGCCTTACATACAAAATGCTGTACTTGTCATTTATAAAATGTAATATGCGTATGTTGAGTCCCATCAGTTATCATTTTTCAAATTCAGTTCAGCAAAATTAAGTATATCCCATTGTTATCATTGTCTTCTATGATCCTATGAGCAAGGCACTGTTTTAGGTGATGTGTGTGCGAAGACAGAAATGAAATAAACTCTTTCCCCAAGAAGCTTACATTTCTATTGGGAATGAAAATGTTATGTCACTTGTTGCCAAGCATTTCAACTCACACTTTAATTTTTCCCCTTTGAATATTTTCTTTATATATTTTTATTTATTTTTTTTTGAGACTGGGTCTTGTTTCATGGGCCATTCATGAGTCAGCACCACTGCTGATCAGCATGGAAACTTTTATCTGTTTTAACTCAAAATTGGGCCAATTCACTCCTCCTTAGGCAGCCTGGTGGCCCCTTGTTGTGGGGCAGCAGGGAGGGGTGGGGAGGACTCTGCATATAGGGATTGCACTTAGTGTAGACATTGGGTAGACTTTATCCCTGCTTCAGTTTAGAGCTCCTGAACTCAAGCAATCCACTACCCTCAGCCTCCCTAAAAGTAGAGATTATAGATGTATACCACATACAGATGTGTACCAGCTTTCTTGATTATTTCCAAATATACATACATAATATTTATATACTAAATGTAAATATATTTTATATATGTTTGTCCAGTATATATCTGTGTTTTTATTTGACTTTTCAGTTTATTATCTAATATGGGTCTCATGTTACATTGGTACTCTTTAAAAAGTTTTATTGATGCTTTTTGTTATTTCCTAATATACTCCTCCCCACCTCCAGCTGCTAGCCAGCTTTCCCTGGTATTTCCTTTCTTGGTAAGTACTTTTCTCCAGTTAGCTTTATCTAGGAGGGAGCTTACCTTTTAGATTTTGTGACCTTTGTCTCCTGTTTAGTGACCGCCATTCAAAGGCCTTACACAAGCATTCTATCCAGATCACTGCCCACTCAGATCACATTAGTTTTAAATAGAGGTTACACATTTTCTTGTTTTGTCAGCATGTGTTCACTCGGGTAGCATTTTATGTTGGCTGGTAGTTTCTTTCCTTTTCTGTAGCTTGGACTCTTGTATTAAAAAAATATACATATACAAGTTAAGATCTAAAAACTTGAGACAAGTGTGGATATTTTTCTTAGGGAGTTTTACAATTCAGGTCCACAAAATACTTATGGTTATTGACATCCTTTATATGCTGTTGAGGTAACCTGGTAGAAAAACTTTCTAACAGTTAGACCTATCTAAAAATGGAATGGAAAGTAGTGGGTTCCCCTCATTTGATGTCCAAACATCAGCAAGCATAAACATTTAAATATACAAAGAAGAATGAAAAAAAGAACACTTTATATGAAACTGAACAGATTCTTTTTCATAAAGATTTTTTAAAAAATGCATACAAATTTAGCATGACAGTAATAAAACTACCCTGTTTGTTGATATCTTCCTTTTGCTGGTTTCTCTGCATTAAAAAAAAAAAAAATTATTGATGTTCTTTTCTTTCTTTTTCCTTTCTCTTTTACATTACTATTACTACCCATCAATTTTCAATCCCTGACTCCACCAAATAGAAGCCTTTCCTTGTAACTAATAAGTTTAGTCAAGTAAAGAAAACCTACATTAATCTTGTCTATTCCATCTGTGAGAAGCACACTTAATCAGTTTTCTGGTGTCATAACTGTTGATTTCATTGATCAGAGTTCCTTAAGTCTCTTAAAGTTGTTTTCCTTGAATATCATTATAGTTATCACATAAATTATTCTCCTGGTTCTCCTTACTTCACTCTGCATCAGTTCATATAAGTTCTCTCAAGTTTCTCTGAATCCATCCCTTTCACCATTTCTTTAAAGCACAATACTGTTCATTATACTCATTATACTCATATACCCTAATTTCTTCAGTTATTCCCACTTTATTTTCAGTTCTTCGTTGCAACAAAAAATGTTGCTCTAAATATTTTTGTACATGTGGATTCTTCCCTTTTCTCTTTGATTTCTTCAGATTATATAGCTAGTAATGGTGTCTGTGAGCCAAAGGGCATTTACAGATTGGTGATTTAAAAAAAAAATGTTCCCAATTGCTTTCCAGAATGGTTGGACCACTTCATAGCCCCATTGTGTTGCTGCTTTTCTTTCTTTCTTTTTTTTTATCATGTTTGCCAATCTGATGGATGTAAGGTGAAACTTTATCATCATTTAAATTTGAATTTTTGGTTATTATTAGTGATTTGGAGCATTTTTTTCATACAGTTGTTGATAGCTTGAATTTCTTCTTTTGAGAACTGCCTGTTCAAATCCTTTGATCAATAATCTATTGGAGAATGGCTCTCTCATCCTCCATAAGAACCAGAGAGAGACTACAGACCCTTTCATTAAACACCAGTTGGTGAATAACTGCTGTTAACTCAAACATCCGGATGGATTTGTAGGTGTGTGTGTGTGTGTGTGTGTGTTCATTGTGTAAAATACATAAAATTCAAATGAATGGGAGGAAATTCCACTGACTATTGACATCTATCAGTGGCTCAATTAAATAAGCTTCAGCTGTATTCCATTAAATAAGTACTTTTTTTTGGTAAAGAGGCATAGTGGGATAGTGGATAGAGTCCTTAGGTTGGAGTTAAGAAGATGGATTCAAATCCTCATTTTAATGCTTAGTAAACTTTGTGACCCTTATCTAGTCTTTTAACATCCATGTACCTCAGATAACTCTAAGATGTCTTTATTAGGTCATAAATGGTGGTGAAACTTGGAGATTCCCACACTGATGAAATCACAAATCACAGTTCCTTTGGGTTATTGCATATTGTTTTACGTAGGCTGTTTACCCATCCACAAATCCAGGAAGCATTCTACCTGGAAGCAGTGCCTCCAAACACTTTGCAAATGTAATGGACTAATAAGTGTTGTTTTTAAATCAAACACCAGGATGTTATATAAACATTCCTACTCTATGCTTCATGGTACTAACTGATCTTATTCAAAAGATGTCTCCTTTTTCCTCAGTCAAATATATAAAACTTCTTCACATTGGGTTCTATGCTATTGTAAATTCTTTGAAGGCAGCATCTATGTCTTATTTATCCATAGAGCTTGTACATTATAGGCAGGCACTCAGTAAAAATGTTAATACAGGAGTATACAAATATGAACAGTCACTGTAAGTGTTTGTACATTTGTTCTTGTTTCTATATTTTATATACTTGTTAAAATTAAAATTTATTAAAATGTCTATTAACAAAATGATAACAACTCATTTTATGGTGCTTTAAGACTCACGGAGGGCTTTCTGAATAATAACCCTGTGTAGTTATTACATCTATTGGGAAAACGAGGCTCTGAGAAATTTACTAAGTTGATCATTGTCAAATAATAAGTTTCAAAGCTTATATTTGACCCCACATGTTTATTGACTCCAAGTTCAGTGTTCTTGTCAGCCTGTGATTGTTCTGCCCTTCATCTTTAGGGTGAGACAAAATAAGCAATCTTTGCTGCTGTTGTCAACTCAGAGAATTGCTCTCTGTTGAGTACTATCTGCATTGATCAGCATATGGAGAAGCATAGTTGTACGTCATGTCGTTTTGAGAGGTTTGATCTGATTCATAAGCACACACTCACTTGGGGCTCCTTGTTAGCACTGTTTTCCATTGCATTTATCATTTGTTTTGCTGCTCTTTGGAGTTATCTTCTTCCTAGCCTAGCTTTGAGTTTTTTGCATTTTGTTTGTACTGCAGATGTCATGGGAAGAGGCAGGGTGGTGCCATGGAAACATCACTAGATTTGGAGTTTGAGTACCTGGGTTCAAATACTGGTTCTGTCATGTATTAACTGTGTGGCCCTTGGCAGTTATTTAAGTGCTTTGTACCTCAGTTTCCAAATCAGCAAAATGAAGGCTTAGACTAGGTGATCTGTAAGGTTTCTTCCACTTCCAACTCTTTGATCTTATGATGTCTCTCTTGGATTTGTGAGATGGCTGACTACAATTAAGAGTCTTATAGCCGTTGAAGAGTGACACTATCTTGGGGATGGTACCAAAAATCTTGGTTCTACTAGCTTTGTACTCTAATCCATGCTCAGATGAGTAATTTAGCATATCATGTTGTAGGTCAGATCCTAGTGCAGAAATATCTTTGTGTTTAGAATCAATGTGCTTTCTTTTGTTGTTAAACTTTGACAGAAATAGAAATGAGGCATAAGATTAGTTTCTAGCTGTCATATACAGGGACTTAGAGTACACTTAGTCATTGAAAAACCACTAATGGTTCCAGAAAAGAGAACATGAAATACACTTTTCTCCTTTCAGCAGAGAGGTAGGGTGTTCCCAGAGCAGAATGTTTTCTGCATGGTCAGAGGAGTCCACTTTATCAGATGTTTTGATTGAGCTGCTCCTCTTTGTTATGGTTGGGGTTCAACTTGTGGGTGGGTGGGTGGGAATATTTCCGGAAATGACTGATATCAAAACAAAATGCAACAATAAAACTTTTTTTAAAGGAGATGGGTCTGCGATATGAAAATTTAATTTAAATATGAATTATAATGTAGATGCGACTGATACAACGCCCTTAACATTGAGGCTGGCATCTGTTCCTTTTAATTATTTATTGATTCACTGTTAGATCATATTGTAATTATAGAATCATAGATGTAGAGCTAGAAGAGCCCTTAGAGACCATCTAGTTAAACACCCCTATTTTATAGAAGTCGAGGGACTTGTTTGAGGTCCTGCCTTTACTAACTAGCAGAGTCAGGATTTGAACCTAAGCCTTTTGATGTCAAATCTAGAACCATTTCCATTGTACCACACTGATCCTACAGACTAGTCTGAGTCCTCTGCTTAGTGTTTAGGGAAGAGTTGAAATTCCTCATAATGTAGCATTGTAGAAACCTCAGTGGGGTTTTTGTTTTTTTTTCTCTAGTGAGTGCTGGCTATTGCTGTGGAGACAGCATGGTATAATGGAAAGAACAGCAGAGCTGGGAGTTGGAAAATCCTGGATTTGGGTTCTGAAATCTTGAGCGAGTTTTATTTTTCTCTGAAGACTGTAAAGGATACCTCCCTATTCTTGTGAAGGTTTTTTTTTTTTTTTTTGAGGCAATTGGGGTTAAGTGACTTGCCCAGGATCACATACTAGTAAATGCCTGAGAACAGATTTGAACTCAGGTCTTCTTGACTCCAAGACTAGTGTGCTATCCACTGTGCCACCTAGCTTCTCCAATAGTGCCTTTTACATTTGTAATGTTAATGGAATAGGAAGATCTTCCCCGTCTATTAATAGACCTATGTGATCTGTTTTGAGCTCTGGCCCAGCTCCCAGCTGTGATATATCCTGAGTCACATAGATCCCATTGGGGAAGGGACTTGCCTAAGGAGGAGCTTGCTTAGGGGGAGGCTTGCTTGGAGGAAGGCTTTTATAGCTTTTGGTACTAAGCTAAGTAGGCACTGAGTCATGAGGGTTGTGATGCCATCTGGCTCTGAGCCTATTAGCCAAAAGTATTATACTCTGAGGCTGGCATTTTGCTTTTTGGGTTCACTTATGAGGAAGATCTTTTGATTTCCTGGTCGAGACTCTGAGTAGCTGTATGTTCAGGATGACACCCCTCCCCCCCTCCCCCCCCCGACTGCACAGATGTAAAGGCTCTCTGGATCCGGTGATATATGTAAAGTGTATAGCAATATGGCTCTGATTCAGGCAGTCGGAGGCCTGTCTGTTGGTCTTTGCGCTAATTTCTCTGCTTGTATTTTCTCTGATGTTCAAGGTGCAGACTGACCTTTCCCCTGAACTAGTGAATGTAATTAAAGAAGATTGTTGACCCCTTTAAAGGCTATGTTTCCTTTAAAAGCCGATCATAGAACTTGTGCTAGTGGGCCATTCTGGGTATGCTAGGGTGCTTGCTGCTACAGCATTATAAAGTGCTATGAGAATGTAAGATAGTATTATTGTTGTTAAGGGAGAAGTCACCTGCTTGAGTGTTGGGGTATGAGGGGAAGGTATCTGTTTTGCCGTGGACTACCACCTCTCTTCCTCTACAGGCTATGACTTCCAGCCTCTCTCAGGGAGGAGAGAAAGAAGAGGTTGAGAGAAAAAGACCGAGGCGAATTAGGCCACACCTTTCCTTTTAGGTATGCGACATGGGCTTCTCTAGATTGTGACCCTGCCCTGCCACCTAAATCTGCTACTATCCACCTTTATAGGCAATAGGCTCTGCTCTGGGGAAAATGAATGGGGCAGTGGGGCTGTGAATTAAGTGTACTTCCTTATTCAGATCATAAGAGATCATAGGCCTTAGAGATTGTCTTGTCCAGCCACTTATACATGAGGAAACATGCCCAAAGAGATGAAGTGATTTGTCCAACATCACAGCAGAGCTGGGATCTAAGCACAAGCCTTTAAACTGTAAATCCAGTGCTTCTGTGAAGCTTTCGTTCTTTTTTTTTCTTTTTTTTTTTTTTGAGAGGGGAAGGCAGGGCAATTGGGATTAAATGACTTGATCAAGGTCATACAGCTAGTAAGTGTCAAGTGTCAGAGGTCTGATTTGAACTCAGGTCGTTCCTCCTGACTCCAGGGCTGGTGCTCTACTCACTGCACCAGCTAGCTGCCCCATTTTTTCTGTTTTTAAATATGACTTACTCTGTAACTACAGAACTTCATTTCCAGGGTATTTCTTGATGGAGGGCTCACTGAAGTGATTTTTATTTCAGGACTTCCTTGACAAAGTATCTAATTTACTATCCTGGGGTTTGTTCTGCTCCTTCTAGTTTCCTTTGTATATTATGAATTACCATAATGGGCAATAATGCACATGTCTCTTGCCACATTTCATTGGGTGGACTTTCCTGTACCCACAATGGGTATTTTTTTTCCCCACATCTTTCTGCTGAGTTCCTGTTTCTTCCTTCTCCCCACCTTTTTGTTTTTGTCTTTATTTTTACCACATAGGGAAAGCCTGATGTAGTTTTACTGTTGACATTTCCATTTTAGTGTCTACTTCCTTATTTTGGTTAGATTAGGATATGGGTCAGCAATGTTTGAATGCCACCAGTTGGGTAATAATCATCTACAGGTGCCACTGTCTCAAGCTTGAAGCCTAGGCAGGAGAGAAGGAACAAAGAGATTGTGAAATCAAAGGTAGTAAGAAAGTAGAAAGGAACATATACCAGCCATCAATTTATATATCGTGTTATCTTGGCTTCTAAGGATAGGCTTCTCTGCATATTATGTACCAGTTGTCTATAATGAAGACTGTATCCTATCTGTGCATCTGGGTGAAGGAAGCAGGGAGGCATTAGTGGGCAATCAACATTCCTGCTTTGGGCAATGCTGACTTTTTTTTTTTTAAAGGCAGAAAGCTGACAGCTGATAGCAACAGTTTAAATTAGCTGGGGGCTATCTGTGTGGGAACCAGGATGAAAAAGTGGGCTGACAATTTAGAAAGGCAATAATACTGCTTTAATATCCCATGCTGGGATCTTCGTGTTCTTCCCTGCCCTTTGCAAGTATAGAGTGGTTTCTGTTTTGTTTTGTCCTTTGCTGGAAAATATGTAGAATTTTAGGCGCCCATCACTAACTGGACATTGCGCTGGTATCTCAAATGCAACAGGTTCAAATCCAAGTTCTTTTTCCCCATAAACCTGTTCCTCCTGCCTTAGGTGGTCCCATCCTCCCTATTTCCCATGCTCATCATCCTGCCTTTTCCCTCTTCTTTACTTCCTATAGCCAAATCAGTGACAAATCCTATTGACTCTATTCTACTTCCATATCTTATATCCATTCTCTTCTCTCTATCATATTGTTACCATCTTTGTACAGATTCTTATTACTACATGTCTAGACTATTTTCATAGCCTCTTAATAGATGTCTCTGCCTCTACGCTGCCCTTTCTTGGATCCACTCTTCTTGCCAGAATAATCTTCCTTACACATAGATCTGGTCTTGCTATTCTTTTGCTTAAAAATCTGCAGTGGTTCCCTCTTACCCACAAAGTAGAGTTTACGTTCCTTTTCCTGGGGTTCAAAGCCTTCCACAGCTTTGCTCCACCTTATCTTTTCAGTCTAATCACATTTTTTTTTGTCTCTTTGTCCCCAGTACCTAGCACAAAGTTGGCATTTAATAAATGTTTGTTGAATGACTATTATGGAAGTAGTTTTCATAATTACATATGTATAACCTATATTGAATTGCTTGCCTTCTCAGTGAGGGTGGGTGGGGAGAGAAGAAGAGAGAAAATTTGGAACTCGTAGTTTTAAAAACAAATGTTAAAAATTGTTTTTACATGCAACTGGGAAATAAGATATACAGGCAATGGGGTATAGAAATCTACTTTGCCCTACAAGAAAGTAAGGGGAAAGAGAATGATAGAAGGCAGGGCAGACTGGGGGAAGGAGTAATCAGAATGCATGCCATCTTGGGGTGGCAGGGAGGGGAGAGATGGGGAGAAAATTAGGAACTCAAAATCTCGTGGAAATGAATGTTGAAAACTAAAAATAAATTAATAAAAATGTTAAAAGTTAAAAAAAATAAATGTTTGTTGAATTGACTTGAATTTCCTTTCTTATACTTTAAAATTGACTCTGAATGCATCCTCTTCTTTTCCCACTTCCATTTCTTTGCTTACATTTTTGCCATGCCTGGAATGTCATTTTCCTCCCCTCATGCCCCCCATTCAACTACTTAATTCATATTCATTCTTATAAAGCCCAGCTCAAATGCCTTTCCTCTGCCCCCTAAGAATACCTAAATTTGTGATTCTCTAGTGTACCTGTATGTATGTTCCTTTCCCTTACTAGATTTTAAGCTCCATGGGTATAGGGATTATGTCTCAGCTAAATTTTGTACCTTGCTCAGTGCTGATCCCACATGATTGTCTCCTTGTTAGAATGTGGGCTCTTTAAGGGCAGGGATCTATTTTTACCTTTCTTTGTTTGGCCAAGGCTGGTGATATTAGCACAGTGCCTGGAACATAGTTAGTGCTTAATGAATACTTGACGGACTCTGTACATAGTAGCTGCTTAAGAGAATGTCTGAATGAGTCCTTACATGATCACTGGGGCAACTGCTGGTGTACTGTGTCATAGGGACTTAGGCACTGCATATTACAGACTCAGATGTATTTTAAGTTCATTCTTGGATAGGGAGCTGATATGTAGAATACTGAAGAGCCTGCTTTGCTTAGGCAGAGTTCTTCATAAACCAGAATATTGTTGTGCTTCCATCCTCTCAGGACAAGCAAAAATGGTTGTCCTTCAGCATTTATTTCATCATCATCTTCCCAACAGGAGCCCTTTGCATCAGCTAAGCCACTATTCAGAAATGAGTTTCCAGTGTATGAGCTTCTTCCCCACCCTCCTACCCCCATTTTCTGTATGGGAGTTGTGGAGACGTGACAGGAAGAGACATGGCCCACTGTGAGAAATATTCTACGTTGGGGCTTTGTGCTGCAAGTGGAGAGAGTTTTCATAACCAGCATGATCCAGACCTACCACATTGGTGCTTTCTGACCATCTTCATGCCATGATGCCTCCTTCATGCCCTTTTCCGCTTGCCATCACTCCTTGTATGAGTTGTCTTCTTTTATTAGAATGTAAGCCCCTTGAGGGCAGGGATTGTTCTTTCTTCGTATCTGTATCCACTCCATTCAGCAATTAGTGCTGGTGTATGGTAAAGGTTTAATAAAGTTTTTTTCATTCATTTTTCTTAAAAATCCAACTCAAGCTCATTTTTTTACAAGGCCAAAGTCCTAACCTTCCTTTAATTAGTCATTCATATCTTTGTGTGATTTACTTTAATCAGATTTCATTCTTCATACTCCACAATTAAGACAGTCTCACTGAGAGTATAGGAATTATTGTTTTTGTGAAGGGGAGAAGGAAGAAGAGAGAAGGATAATTTTAGCACAAAGGACACTGATATAAGAGGCAGATCTGGGTGGGTGGTATACTGAGGAGCTTTGATCACAAAGGCCTTGGGTTTAGGGAAGGAGGGAAGAGGACAATACCAAAGATAAACTTTCATGATGCTACAATTTTTCCTTAGACTTTGATTTTCTAAAAAATTTTGTTTTCTAAAATTAACATTTTTTCCCCTCTCACCTTCCTAATTGGAAAAAAAAAAAGAAAAACAAAGCCCTTGTAACAAATATGTGTAATCAAGCAAAATGAATTAGGCATTGGCTACATCCAAAAATGTATTTCTTATTCTGCATCTTGAGTCTATCACCTCTTTGTCAGAAGGCAGATAGTTGTTTGTTTTTTACATTGTTGTTGGTACCGTGTAAAGTGTTCTTCTGGTTCAGCTCATTCCATATTGCATCAGTTCATATAAATCTTCCCAGGTTTCACCAAAACTGTATCTTTCATCATTACTTTGAGCACAGTAGTATTCTATTACATTTGTATGCTATTATTTGTTCGGCCATACCTCAATTGATTGGTTGGGCCTTGAACTTAAATTTTTAATGTCCTTACACATACACGTCTTGCTCACTTCTTCTTCTTGGCCATTCCTCTTCCCTTCATTTCCTTTAGCTCTTGATTTAAAATTCACCTCCTTTAAGAAGCTTTCCTTTATGCCACCTAATATTCCCCCTCAAAGAAATGTATTCTACTTCTTTGTTTTGTATTTTTAAGCACTTTTTTAAAAATTTTTTTTAGTTTTTTTGCACTTTTTTCTATATATAAATTTATTACTTTGATCTATGTGTGATCTCATGGATGTGTGTCCTCCCTTCATTGGTAAAGATTGTAACCTATCCACATCTTACCGTCCTCTGTGTGTTACTTGGCCACGCCCTTCTATAAATCTTTAACAGGGTGTCTGTGCAGCAGACTAGGCCTTCTGCTTCCACATCTCTTTGCCTAGATATGGGTGGAGCACATATGTTCTCCATCTGTGAACCTTTGCTTTGCTACATGACTGGCCCACCTTCTTTTCCATTCATATTTCTTTCTTATGACACTTTTTCCCCTTGCTTTTTAAAAAATATTTTATTTTTTTCCAATTCCATGTAAAAACATTTTTAATATTCTTTTTAAACATTCTCCCTCCTCCCTGAGATTGCATGCAATTTGATGTAGGTTATACACGTGCAGTCATGCAAAACATTTCCATGTTAGTCACGTTGTGAAAGAAAATACAGACAAACCCATGAAAAAAATAAAGAATGTGAAAAGTAGTATGCTTTAATCTGCATTCATATTCCATCAGTTCTTTCTCTGGAAGTGGATAACATTTTTCATCATGAATCCTTTGGAATTGTCTTGGATCATGGGATTGCTGAGAATAGCTAAGTCATTCACAGTTGATTAACGTACATTATTGCCATTACATACAGTGTACAATGTTCCTCTGGTTCTGCTCTGATGACATTCTTTACAAAGCTGCCCTGCTATTCTCTTTCTGCCATGTGTTATAGACTATTCCTGCCCATTTTGTGTCTTCCCATTGTCCTTTGGGTGATCCTTAAATCCAAGGAGACTGTGATATTTCATGACTAGCAGCCATAAAGCATCACTGGAAGAATATCGTTATTAAAATATGGCCCTTTGTTTCAGGAAGCTGTTTGGGGTCAATAAAGACACTGTATAATTTTCCAAAATTAAATTTATCCTGCCTTCCTCCTCTTACTCAGTTGTGGGCTGAGCTCTCTGTCCATACATAGCATGTTTCCAAGATAGCTATACTGATGGGGCAGATCTGTAATAGACATTCTTCAGCCCCTTTGTTCTTTATGTATGGATGATTCAGCTATTTGCTTTTTGAGTGGTTCTGAGTCTAATTTAGGAGGCTCTATAATGTTCCAAGGCTTGATAGAGGCAATATAGGATAATCTGTAAACAAGAACATGTAGAAGTCTTCGCCATATACAGAAAATCCTTCAGTGTGGACTCTCTGCTGGATGTCCTCCGTGGTGGTGGCAGGCAGGTTCCTTAGCAAGTATATATCTCTCTATTTATGCCTTATGTGATAGAAATGTACAGGCAGTTTATAGTGAGCAGTTCATATTATATGGTTAACATGTACTTGTTCACATGTTATTTTGTTTCAAATTTTGTCTTCAACTAGCTTTTAAACTTCTTGGGGACAGAAACCAGTATCCTCAATTTAGTTTCAATTCAATGGACATTGTATTAAATACCAACTATACATAAAGTTTTGTCATCATACTTGATAATATTTAAATATTTTATTATTCTTGTTCTCTATTGAGTAGAAGGTAATGATAGCTCACATTTTTAGAGTGCTTTATAGTTCACAAATATTTCTCTTACCTTGATACTGTAAAGTAGGTAATACAAATATTATCCTTTTTGCAGATGAAGAAAGAGGTTAAGTGCCAGGGTTCCATAGCTGATAGAGCCTATGATAGATCCAACCTCCGAACTCAGCTCACCTGACTCCCAAGTTCAGTGCTATTTCTACTGCAACTTAATGCTTAATAAATGTTTGTTGAAATGTCAGCTTGTTTCTTCACAGAAATAATTAATGATTAAGATTTGTTTTAAAAAAGTCATGAGAATAAAGGAATTAAAAAGAATTTGCCTTCATTATTAAAAGCACTCTAATTCTCATACTTACTTAATCTTACTTAAGACTGATATGTATTTCCCATAAACTAAAATTATTTGGGCTTGCTTTAAAAAGTTAGCAATACTCCTCTTGATATCAAAGGAACCCTTGTGATTTCTTCAGTATGACATTAGATCTTCAAAATTGGAAAGTTATTGAATGACTGTCTATATCAGTCAGTACAGCTGTAATTTATAGGTCAAGAGATTCCTAATGTGATATTGAGAATCTCAGTTAAAAGAGAATATGGATAATTTGATAAATGTAAAATTTTCAAGCCTTCAGTTTTTCTTCTTCAAATTTGAACTTGCATATAATTCATTTCATCCAACATTTATTGAACACTTTTTACATTCAAGGTGCTCTGGTGAAAAAAATAAACCAAACAACCTTTGTCCCCAAAGGATGGCGATAATCCTTGGAATCAGCAGACCTTATGTCCTAGTTTAAAATAAACCTGCTGAAAGCAGTATTAAATAAAACAAAATTTCAGTACAACAAAATAATTTTGAGAGTTTCCTTATGATGAGATTTATCTTGTACCATGAAGAAAACCTTTTATCTGTCATAGAGTTATGATGAGTTTTTTTTTAAGCTTCTTTAGTGTTGAAAGCATTGGTATATAAAAAGTCTGATAGATGGTGTGGGGAAATAGATTCTCTAAAGAAATTCTACTTTGGAAAATTGCCTTCAGAGTCTATGACACATAATTCTGAATCTCCTCTAGTATCTGGTATCCTCTAAATATCCTCTAAGGACTTTGTCCTTAAAGGGTGGAAGTTTACAGTGCATAGCTTTCAGCTGTCTAGTGACTAAGCTAGGTAATCAAGGTAGATAATACTGTTTTTGATCACAATGGACATCTATTAAATAGAGAAACCTGGACCTCAAGTCCATCATCAGAAAGGAAGAAGAATGATTTAGAAATAAAAATATGTATGTTTAACTTCTTTATTTGGCAAAAGGAAGGACTCAATCAATAAATGGAACAAAATTGATTTGCAAACCCCAGAAAAGATCATTGTATTAAATAATAGACCTCACATATCTGGATTTTTAGCAAGGCTTTTGACTCAGTCAGACATGAAATATTCTTCCAACAGATGGTGAGACAAGTTTTGCACTTGCTTCCCCTAAGTTGAGATTCAGTGGTTTCAGACCTTCCTCACATTTCTCATCCTCTTTTGATTTTCTCTATTCTGCTACACACTTCTGGTGAAGAGAAGGGAGGTCAGTCAGCTCCAGGAGGTGATTTACGTTTCCATTTTTTTTTCCTATCTCTATCCTTAGAGGTACTCTGTAAATAAAACTCCTTCCTTCCTTCCTTCCTTCCTTCCTTCCTTCCTTCCTTCCTTCCTTCCTTCCTTCCTTCCTTCCTTCCTTTCCTTCCTTCCTTTCCTTCCTTCCTCCCTCCCTCTTTTCCTCCCTTTCTCTCTCCCTCTTTTCCTTCATTCTTTCCTTATAAGATATAATCTGTTGAGATTTATTAGTCTACTTGAAGTCTTAATTCCTTTTCCTCTTTCTAGGTACACTAAAGGCGGATCACTGGACCTTCCATGATTTAAATGTATGGCAGTCCAATGAGGCTTCTGTGCCTAATGTCCCTCTAGGGGCCAGCTGTCCTGGAGTTACCAAAAAGCAGTGAAATGGACCCCAAAGCCGAAGGGTCACAGGTGTGGTCTCCATCTGCCGAACATGAACAGAACACTGCCCAGGTGAAGAAAGTACTTCATGATTTTGGTATTATGGCAATTTCTTAGTTGGGTCTAGTGGCATAATTGTGCTAAATGAAGTAATCCACCATTTGTAGGGTTGTCAGTCATTGCCTGCCATTTTTCTTCTTCTCATCATGCATGACACCAAGCTGGCACTTTGTTTAACCCTCCCTTTTTGTATGTAAGTTCTCAGGAGCTTTTACTTTGGTTTGTTACATATTAGTGACTGAGGATCATGACTTTTTTTTTTTACATAAAACAGTTCACAGAAGTCCTGTCTTTGTGGCATGAAGGAGCCCCTGGGCTCTGTAAGGCTATGTCAGCAGAGTGCAAGTTCCGGCAGGCCTGATGTTGGGCCGTATGCCTTTTGATTTTGGACTTTCCTCAAGATTTTATTATGAGGTTGGCCGCGGTGTTTTTAATTTTTTTTCCTTGCAGCAATGCTTGAAAATCTTGTTAATTCCTTGCTGAGAGGTTTTGATATACATTGGTGGTGGGAACACCCACACCAACAAGATTGCCCATGAAGTATTGTGCTAAACATAAAATACAAAGTATCACAGAATAAATTAATATGACTGTAAGAAAAACCGGGCAAACACACCTCCTGAGTGACCTCTCTTCATTTCAGTGATGTTGCTTTTAGTCAAAACATACCTGGAAAACTGCTTTTGAAGAAGGGTTTTGATTTTTTGAAATAGTTAAGAATTTTTTGTGTGTTGATTCTGGTAAGTGACCCGGCGATCAAGCTGGAAAGTGCTTGTTTTTGGTAAAAGTTGAGATGCCGTTGTAAAATAACGAGGTGAGTGTTTTTGTTTGACTTACGCCCTGACCCCGAGGCAGCTGAAAAAACGTTCTGAGCAGTAGCAGTAACACCGTGATGGATGTGTCAGTCACTTGGGTGACGCTGTGAGGGAGAGAGCTTGGTCGGACGGCGGATCTAGTGTGTTTGGTGACGTCATCCGCGTCGCGCACGTTTACTCGGTGCTGCTCAGCGATCTGATAGGAGGTAGATTATCAGCTAAGTGGTTGAGAATAGAACTAGTGGTGTTTCTCCGCTCTCCTTCTACTTCCAGACTGGCTTTTTTCCTCCTACTTGCTGGTAGTCCTGGGTAAGCAGAAGTCCTTGTGGCAAACAGAATTAAGTAAGCCTATTAATAGTCGTATTCTTTTCAGGTTTAAAGACCTGGAAATCTACTTAATTTTAAGAGAAGTATTTCCATTTTTTGTAAAACTCTTAAAATCAAAGATTACAATAGTTCATTTTAACAAACATTAAACACCTATTCCCTGCTGGTTGTTGAGGATGCAGAAATACCAATTAGAATATGATAAGTAGAACAGAGCACCAGAGACCTCCTTCTTCATGTTCAGGACCCTTCTTGCCACCACTATCCCTTCTTTCCCCACTGAAGTCAGCGAAGGGACCCCACCTGGGAGATACTATTAGTAGAGGTCCTTTCACATCAACATTTTAGTTAAAACCTTGGAGCCAACTTAGTCTATAAGATTTTCCCCAACTGGTGATTTCCCTGCACCATGGCTAGCAGATTCCTATTTCTCCCTATTCCTATCATTCAGAATTACCACCTAAGGGGAAAATTGCTTTTTTTCTCTTTTGGAGGGGGAAGGCAGGGCAATTGGGGTTAAGTGCCTTGCCCCGGGTCACACAGCTATTAAGTGTGTTGAGTGTCTGAGGCTGGATTTGAGCGCAGGTCCTCCTGACCCCAGGGCTGGTGCTCTACTCACTGCACCACCTAGGCGCCCCTCCATATCATCTTTCCCAATGGGATGACTTTGTTTGTCTGAGAAGATTCGTTCTTTTCATCATGAATTCTCTCATCCTGACTTCTTTGATGCCCTCAGATTTCTCCCCATCTTCACCCAACCTTTCTTCTAGCCTCAGAGGAGGAGATAATCCTGTTTTTTTTTTTCCCCGTCAGTGCTAAACTTTCTACTCGTGCTCTTGCTCCCTTCCTTTCTCATTGTCTTTGGGAAGTTATCTCTTATTTTTCCTTCATTTCTTTAGTTTCCTTTTAAAAAAATTATAAATTTATTTTTTATTTTTAGTTTACAACACTCAGTTCCACAATTTTTTGGGTTCCAAATTTTCTCTCCCTCCCTCTCCTCCCCCCGCCCCGCCCGAGACGCCATGTAGTCCAAGGTAGGTTCTACATATACCTTCCGTTGTACTTATTTATATAATAATCCAGTTGTAAAGAAGAATTTTAGTTTCTTTTTAAGTACTAAATCCTCCCCTTCTGCTTATAAAAATGTTCAGATCTCTCCTTTTAAAGACAACTTCTCTTGACCCTGACATAGCCTTAAGCTCAACGTGCCCCAAACAGAACTCACTGTCTTTCCCTCAAAATCCGTGTCTCTTCCTAACATTCCTGTTTCTGTTGAGGTACCATTATTCTTTCAGTCACCTAGCTTAGCCAGCTCATGATCATTCTCAGTTCTTTACTCTATTTTCATATGCAGTCAGTTGCTAAGTCTTGTTAATTCTACCTCCATAACATCTCTCCATCTCTCCCTTTTGTCCTCTTCCCTCCCCTAGTTCTAGTTTGTGTCCCCCCGCCCCCAGCTGCTTAGTTCAGACCCTCATTCCTTTTAAACTTCAGCTATGGTGGTCCCCTCCTAATGGGTCTTCCAGCCTCCCTCCCTCTCCAATCTGTCCTTCAGGTGGCTGCTGATGTTCCTAAAGCATGTGTCTGAGCTATTACTCTTCCATTGCTAAGGTTTCTGTTACTTCTTCATGTCTCTTGGATAAAACACAAGCACCTGGCATTGAAAGCCCTTCACAATCTGGCCCCTGCCTATTCCCAGGCTTATTGTACTTTATTCTGTTTAACAGAATGTATGTTCTAGGCTAACTGAGTAATTGTGGATTCTTATGCAGGGTTCACCATCTCTGTGCCTTCTCATGCCTGAGATGTCACCCTTCCTCCCTTCTGCCTCTTAGAATCCTAAGTCTCTTCAAAGTTTACCTCAAAGGTCACCCTTTGCTGTTAATGCTCAACCCCATCCCCTCCCCTACCAATTATATATATTTTTGTATTATTTGTGTCTGCACAAGCCACTGTGGTATAATGGGTAAAGAGGTGACCTTAGAGCCAGAAAGACAACAAGTCACCTTCCCTCCTCCCACCCACCTCCATGCTGCATTCATACCGTCTGTGTGATCCTGGGCAAGTCACTTACCCCCTCAATATTTTAGGCAACCCTCTAAGGACACAAATTGCTGGGAAGATGCTGACCTGCATTGGTAGAGGATGTTCTTTCTGCTGATTCTATTCACAACTGCATTCCTTATGTCTTATCTTTTGTATTGATTCATATGTGTGCAAGTTGTTTCTCCCAAGAAAATATAATCTGCTTGAGGGTGAGAACTGTTTGTTGATGTCTGTATAACCTTATCACCCAGCATAGTCCCTAGTCCAAAGTAGATGCTTAGTAAGTGCTTGTTGATTGAAACTTTGATCCTCTACCTCTGTGCTTCATCCTCCCTCCTCCCTTCTGTTGGCTTCTCAGCCCTTGGCAACCTGGCTTCTGACACTGAATGGACTCAGACTAGAGTCTGAGGTCATCAGTGACTTGAATTACCAGTTTGTGGCACTGTCTCAGTCTTGCCCCCTTCTGGACCTTTCTGCACCCTTCTACACTGCTGATCCTTTCTCTTGGTTATTCTTTCCCCCTCTGGCTTCTGCTCTCTTCAGTTTCTTCTCTTACTGGTTTGAGTTCTCTTTCTTTGGCTCTTCAAATGTTGGTGTCCCTGAAGGACCTGCCCTAGGCCCTCTTGTCTTTTCTCTTTGCCTTAGTAAACTCCTCAGCTCCCACAGATTTCAGTTCAATAAACATTTAAACAGTTAATTTGTGCAAGGCACTGTGCTGCTTGCTAGAGGCATCAAGTCTTTTCCCTCAAAGAGCTTATGTTTTATTTATGTTTTTCTATACCCCTTAATAATTTAATGCTTCCTGCAGCCAGGTACCCTCTCAGGAGCCCATTCTGCCACTCTGTACCCATGCTGTTGCTTCCTTCTCGAACTCCTTAATGCCTCAAACCCTGTCTTACACTTCCAGTTCCCAGCCTTAGAGTACTGATCTGCTGAGTCAGATTGGGTGGGGAGGCCTCTATCAGACTGGGCTGGGGAAAGGCCATCTCCAGCTATCAAGGAGTGTGGTTTTTTTCTTTTTATTAATTAATTTATTTTTTATTTTTAGTTTTCAACATTCCCTTCCACAAGATTTTGAATTCCAAGTTTTCCCCTCATCTCTCCCCTCCTTCCACCACAAGACAACGTGTATTCTGATTACCCATTCCCCCAATCTGTCCTCCCTTCTATCACCCTTCCCCCCTTCTCTTATGCCCTTCCCTTCAGTTTTCCTGTAGGGCAAGATAGATTTCTATACCCCGTTGCCTGTATATCTTTTTTTCTTTTTCTTCATGCTACTTTGATTATTTATTTATTTAATATTTTTAGTTTTCAGCATTGATTTTCACAAGAGTTTGAATTACAAATTTTCTCCCCATTTCTACCCTCCCCCCCACTCCAAGATGGCATATATTCTGGTTGCCCCATTCCCCAGTCAACCCTCCCTTCTGTCACCCCACTCCCCCTCATTCCCTTTCCCCTTACTTTCTTGTAGGTCAAGATAGATTTTTATGCCCCATTGCCTGTATATCTCATTTCCTACTTGCATGCAAAAACTTTTCTTTTGAACATCTGTTTTTAAAACTTTGAGTTCCAAATTCTCTCCCCTCTTCCCTCCCCACCCACCCTCCCTGAGAAGGCAAGCAATTCCACATTGGCCACATGGGTATCGGTATCATTATGTAAAACTCTTTCACAATACTCATGTTGTGAAAGTCTAACTATATTTTGCTCTTTCCTATCCTATCCCCCTTTACTCAATTTTCTCCCTTGACCCTGTGCCTTTTCGAAAGCTTTTGCTTTTGATTATCTCCTCCTCCTATCTGCCCTCCCTTCTATCGTCCCCCCTCTTTTATCTCCTTCCTCTTTCTTTCCTGTGGGGTAAGATACCCAATTGAGTGTGTATGTTATTGCCTCCTCAGGTCAGTACTGATGAGAGCAAGATTCATTGATTCCTCCTCACCTGCCCCTTCTTCTCTTCCTACAGAACTGCTTTTTCTTGCTACTTTTATGTGAGATAATTTACCCCATTCTATCTCTCTTTCTCCCTCTCTCAATGTATTCCTCTCTCATCCCTTAATTTGATTTTATTTTTTTTTAGATATCATCCCTTCATATTCAACTCACTCTGTGCCCTCTGGCTCTCTATTTATTTATATTCCCTTCAGCTACCCTAATACTGAGTTCTCATGAATTATACACATTATCTTTCCATG